>JAWLRI010000448.1:5701674-5784642 GCA_034781795.1 Crypturellus tataupa
CCTCCAGAGGTCATCTAGTCCAACCCCCCTGCACACGCAGGGCCACCTAGAGCACGTGGCACAGGGCTGCATCCAAGAGCTCAACTCCGTAATCAACAGGAAAATATTTGTGAGAGTTGTCAGTAACCGTGCAATTGCGGGAGACTTTTCTGTCAAAGCTGGCATCTCATTAAACACTACTAAACCATGATCCATCATGAAACAGGAAACTACAGTGTTTGTGTAACTACCTGTTTTGTGTTGATAGAGCTAAGGGAAAAGAAATGCATAGGTGGACTGTCTGATAGATACATAGCACAATTGAGAAAAATTCTGATGAAATGTTTAGACTTAAGGAAAACAGAGATGATTTGTGACATAACCAGAGTTGTGTTCATGATTAAGAAAAACATTGATATTACCTTCAACAAGTAGATGGCAGTAGTACTACTTTCTGCATGAATATTGTATAGAATATGCTTTTGCGAAGACTGGACAAAGGAGAATGGAAGTCCTGTTCTGGAACAGGTAGCTAGAGGCAAGAGCTTTGAAGAAAAGAAAATAGGTGCAGTTCCTCCAACAAATTAACTCAAGGAACTCTGAATTTTGCTATTTGTTATGCAATCAAACACCCATAAAAATCCTGTTTCTTCCTACAGATAGGATTTCATTATTTCTCAGGCATGGAAAGAATGATTTGGCCTCAGGTCCATCAGAAATATGCTGGCCATTCAGAACCTGTACAGAGTTACAGTGTTCACATGTAAGAGGGCTGCAGTAAATATGCTTTTTCATTTCCATCAGTACAAATAGTTTTGCCTATATCAGTAGTAATTACATGGGTAGTATGCTGTGACACCATGTGATATAGCATTATTCCTGCAGATTTTTGCAGCAAAATGTTATATAATTATTTGATATTCTACCAGCCTTCATAATTTGTCCCACCATTCTGTCACCAGCAGTTGACTCTGTTATATATGTGTGAATTTTTTTCTGTTTTAATAAAAACATGAAATTACAAATTCCCAATAGCCTTTAGGGACTGGAAACATAACTGGTATCTGTGTCTCAGTTTGCAATACTGAACAAGCTGCCCCCAGTGAATGGAAACTTTGGTCCTTTTTTTTTTTTTGAAAAAAAGATACTGCATTTTCTCATCAGAATCTTTACTTAGGCTAATGTACTACTAGAAGTCCATAGGTCATTTAGCATTAGGAAATATGAGCATACACATAGCCACTGAGTTGGCTAAGTAAACAACAATATCAATATATGTGCTGCAAATGCCAAGGACTGGTTAAATAAATGGGCATGAGGAGATCTGAGACATGAACCACTCCACACTTTTTACCCTCTGGTTTCTTGTAACAAAGAAAGAAAGAATAGAGTTAGGATTGCTCCAAGATTTGTGCATGGCATCTTTGCACATTAACTGTGTCATCGCTGTGAAATTTTTCTTCAGGCTTTTTGAGAAGTTTCCACAGAGCTAAACTAATTTCCCATGTGGTTAGCAAAACACACCCAAAGAATACAAATGAATAGCTTATTCATAAATTTAAGAGGAGTCCAATCCTTTCCCTCTTCACACTTTAATCATTTTTTTTCTTTCTTTCTGGGTTTGCAGAGGGTTTGGAAAGATACTGTTTGAATGATATCTAGTGAAAAAAAGCATTCAGCGTCCATTAGCCTGTTGCGTGACAGTACTACTAGGATCAGCTGGTGATTAATAAAGGGCTGCATCGCCACACAACGGGAGGCAAAGCTGGTTAGGGTTTTGTTGAAAGCTGTGCTTTCATCCACTACCTTACAGCACATTGTTATCAATTATTGTTTATCAGTCTAACACACACATGTATGTATACTTATATGCACACACACGTTCTGAGACTCACAAAGTAATTTTCCCACGACTACACAAATCTGGTCAGAATTGTTCAGAGCTCTCTTCTAATCTAAAGGTTTGTTATCAATTTAGCAAGATATGACAATGAGAACTGAAAGAATTGCAGTCTTTCATGGATGACCAATACATCCTGGTAATTACCCTACTATCTACTTCTAGACTGTTTATGGTTGTCTAAGATACCAAGTGTGGATCAAGCAAGACACAGGCAGAAGCACAGGAGACTAGCTTCCCTCTTGGTTCTCAAATCAGAAATCATGAAGTCAGCACTTTCTTTCACTACCTCTTCCCCAGAATCTCGATTTGTGTTTGGATATCCTCATTCCATCACTTATTTTACTTCAGCTCAATAGAACAGAAGTGTATGACAGGCTTACAAACCAGAGCTATTCTTTTGGTGGGGCAAGAAGAGATGAGACATATGGTAAGGCAAACTTGTGCTGAATGGATATCTATCACACATCACAGAGCAGCCTGAACACTGCAGGCATCTCTAAGACCTTCAAGGAACCTGTGAAATACATGGAAAGATGCCCAGTGACTTTCAGATGAGGACCACTGAGAACAAGTGGATGCAGCAGAAGAGGCACTGTCTGAGGAGGAGTAAAGAGTTTGGTTTTTCAAGGACCTAGTTTGCTGCATTACTTGATATTCAGATATGCAAATAAAGTCTGTAGTAAAATTGCTAATTATTTTCATAATAGTTCCATTAACACCCACTTAATAAAGATAGCTTCTGAAGTCCTGCCTGAAGCATTACACCTCTTCTGTATTAAATTTCTTTATATGATCACCTCCTATTCTATTTATATGGGGAAGATCTTTTTAACCCATACCTCTAAGTGTACTCACCTCTCCCCCTGCTCTTTCCAAGGCTCTTGAGACACCTGTGTTTACTTCCTTCTGCATTAAAACATATTGTTTAGATACTATTTGCAGTACTCAGAGATTTAAAATTATTTAGCAAACAATTAGAGAAAGGAGAGCAAACAAACCCACTAATTTAAAAAAAGCATCATTAATCACTTGGTGCAGACTCAGAACCCCAAGCAAATATTAAAATAATTAATCACTGTCAACATGTCAGTCACATGAAAAGCACCTTCAATTAATTATGCAAACGATTCCCTCATACTTCAGAAGATGTGAGCACAGCTAACTGCTGTTCCTGTCAAGGTCACACTTTGAATTCAGGAAGCTCTCCCCACAGTGCAGAAGTTCAAATCTATTCTGATGGTTCCTTTAGGATTTTCAAGCCTTCGTTCAGCAACCTTTATCAATGAATGTAATGCTCGCTTGATATCTCAAATGAATACTTCAAACATAACCTTTGAATAACCTCCAGTAATTGGTTGATGGATGACTTTCATGTGAGTTTGGATGTAAAAACTGTTCTAACAAAATTCAGACAAGCACAAAAATGTAGAAATCTGCAATCAAAAACTAGAACTGGGGCATTGTTCCAAAAGGCACTTGTTCACATGCTTTGCATTAGAGAAAAGATTCTGGCTTATACAATTTAAAGAGTACCTCATCACATGCTGGTAATAAGTGCATAACACCAATAACTACTTTGAGAATTAAACATAACTGCAAATCGCTGGTGTGGGGAATCTGGAGGGATAGTTATTCATCTCTATGCAGCTCCTAAGTAACCAAAGATACACTCTCCCATCCCAACCTCTTCCATCCTATTTATGGTACGAAGGCAACCCTCATGAGCTCCCAGGAGGCAGTAAGGGCCTGGACTATTTTGTCATTTCACTACATCTTGTTAGTTTAAGGTTATAGCTCTACTTTAGTTCTTCTGAGGGTGGCCATCACATACTTAGACTTATCCTTCTGCCTAACCGCTGCTGCTTTCACACAGAGCACAGGTTTGTGCTTAGGTGCTTCCTGGCAAGTTAATTCTCTAACTTGATAAAGAAAAGCAAGATTAGGAAGAGCAAGCTATACAGCTTGTTGTCTGACACAAGACACTATGCAAACCCTAGAAAAAGCTATTTGCAAATGAAGCACTGCATGTATTAAGCAAAAAGAGAAGAAGGAAAGAGCATCTCATTCTATAGCCTATCATTAGAGGAGAACATTGTTGTGTGGCCGCTATTTCACTCTTGTGACCCACAAAGGGAGAGTGCACAGATTAAGTTTCCCAAAGGAAAATGGCACTTTGATGCAATTTTAGTGTTACTTAGACCATATTTACACACATCAAATCCTCAACCTCTTCTTCTCAGGCATTGCCTAACATCCCAACTGCCTAGCTGTGCATACTCAGACTCCGGAGCTTTATTTTGGTGACTCACTCCCACCCACAACAGAAGGAATTAAAAAATAGAACGAAACAAAGCTTCACACCACCACTTTGAGCATCTCACCTTACATAGCTCAGAGCTGCTGAACAGGTCTCTGAAATGGCACTGTCATTGCTAAATCTAGAAGGGAAGGCAGCAGGAAGCAAGGCACAGCTTCCCTCCTGCCAGCACACTGGTTGGGCTGGGGACAAGATCACAGCAGCTTCTGTGGGCTCAGTTCTGTTCTGTCCTGTATCAAGGTGTTGGCTCTGGTTTCTGTTTGCTCAGGGCCTCTGCGCTGTGCTCCCCCAGCGTGCGCTTTGAAGACTTGCTTGCTGCTGTGATTTTCACCAGCATGCTCTGAAGTCTCCTCCTCAGCCTTTGGAGGCCACCCAAAGGAAACTCGATATCTAATCAAAATGCATTTTAGACACTGGTGCTGAGGATGATCTTCAGAAGCCATCTCCTACCATACACAATGAATGGCAATTTTATGCCCCAGGGCAGATTTACTGCCACGTCTTTTTGTCAGAGTGAAAAACAGCTATGGCTTTAAAAAGGGCACACAGCTTTTCAGCATCTGCACGCTTGTAATATCAAGAATAATAAGAGCTCTCTAGAGGAAATTTCCACCATACATTATTTCTTCCAGTGTCTCCAATGTTGCTGGAAGAACTGAGGAACTCAGAATATTAGTACAAAGTATATGAAGTATATGACTATGAAAAGTATATGAATGAGACAGTAGAATATCCTCAAGTTACTAACATGAGCCAGAAATCTTGTGTGTTGTCTTTTCTCTGTTAAAAATCATCTTTTAGGTCATGGCAAAGAGGTTAGTGGCCTCTCCTGCAGGCCTGTCCTTGTGCATTTGGCCCAGAGACAGGTGAGCAGTTACCTCTGGAAGCTTATTCCTGGGCATCAGGGGCAACAGGAGATGGGAAATCAGTCAGGAGATTAGCCATGGTCCATGAGAATTTCATGCATTCAGTGGCAGAATCAAACAATTGTGAGACTTTGTAGAAGAGTTATTGTCAGATTAGTATTCAATAGGATCTCATTCTTCATGGATGCTCTTCGATGTTGCCTCTGCTCAGTAAGGAGGCAAGTGCCCAAAAACTGGTAGCCACTGTGCCTTTCTCCAGCACCCAGAGAGTGCAGGAGAAAGAGTTAATCTTTAAAACAAATGGAAGTCAGAGGTACTTAAAGTAGAGCATTATTCTCCAATACAATTTATGAAGCATTATGCATACTGAAATGAATACTTCACACTTTTGTTTGCAGAATTCAACATTAAATTATGTTTGAGTCTTGCATTTAAAAGTCATTTGCCCAATTCTATTCAAGAGAAGGGACTTTACACAGGAACTGAACTCTGCTTGTACCCCACTCTTAAATCCTTCTTGCCACCAGAATGATCTAGGGGACATTAGAGTATACTAAATTTAATCCATTTGTATTAAGACATCCATCTTTCTCTAAGGGAAAGATTGATTACAGTAATATGCAAGGTTTTGTAATATCAAAATGTCTTGCCTAAAATTGTAGCTTAGTTGGTAGATTGCGTAGAAAGAATTATTCCCATGTAGATTCTAACATTGTATTTTAATAAATGTTTTAAATAAAGAGAAGGCTACTTCACATGCCGTTTTGCTTTGTTCTAATGAAATATTTACCGCACTGTAATTGCGGTCCATCCCTCAGGCAGGAAGATACTGCCAAAGATGTAATAAATATTCTGCTCTGCCTCAACTGGATTTTTGAAAAGGAAACTTGTCTAAATAAGTAAAAAAATTTCTGATACTAGCCTGTTCTGAGATGACCACTAGGATTTTTATTCACTAAACATATTTTAGAAACTGCAAAAGTGTAATGTGCAGCACACCCCATAACATTTTGCTAATCATTCCTATGTTTGTAAATCTTTACTAATTATGCCTTGCAGAGAAGAAATAGGCCACATGGGTCAAATCACCGTGTCACTTCTCAACTGCAAGCACTTCGTATAACTACTTTTGGAACTAAACAGAAGAGCTGGCAGGGCTCTGATTTAAAACTAGATCCTACTCACATTGCTCAGCAACTGAAGCTCAGCACTGCAAGATTCTAGATTTTTATTCAGTAAATGTCAGAGTACTTCTTTCTTTCAGAGCTCTTTCCAAAGTCACAAGATCTAATTTAATCATAACACAGGACATCAAAGTAGGATTGGATTTATTCCTACCCTTGAAAGTCTATTTGTATTCACAAGTGCATTCATCTTTCAGCCACCTCCGCAGATCATTTGCACTTCTTCCACTACTGCTGCCTCAACTCATGAGCCTCACATCTTCAGGTCTGTGTAAACTGTGAATCTCACTTACCATTACCAATTTTAAATACTGCCATAAAACCAAATTATATGAACTAATCAAATTTTATATGATGTTACAGTGGAAAAAAAAAGACACCTAGTAAGAATAAACAGTAAACCATCAGCTGCCAATTGGTGGCTCAGTTCACCTTTTCAAACTTTTAGAGAAAGGCTACTATAGAGATGGAGAAAGCACACACAGCAAAAAAGACAACTACTCCCTCAACTCATGGGATTCTCCTGCTTTCCAGGGGGAAAGGGGCTTTTTCTATTTAGAGTTCACAAATGTTATTCCCAAGGATCCTTTCCCATGAGCAGAGCTGGAAGGGAAGGCCAGTTTCACTCGTGGACTTCAGCAGGAGCCAGAGCTGGGGTCCCCAGGCAGCAGACAGCCAAAGTCAGTTCCCGGACTGCTCCCTGGGATTGCTCTGTGACCATCATCAGTCATGGTTTCTCTTTCAGGGGAAAAATACGATGAGTTGTCTCAGTTCCCTCTCTCAGACCCATCTTTCTTTATTGGGCTTTGATCTAATACTTTGATCCAACAAATAGAAAAGAATGGTGGATAGGCAGGCAGTTGCAATGAATACACAGCACAACTTCTCTCCTTTTAGTTTCCACCTTCATTCATAGCAGCAGAATTGCTTCAACATATTCCCCCTTACAGAATGGGGAGGAGGACAGTTTATGCCAAATAGAGATGTATTTGTTTCCTCTTAAAAGGAAAGATCAGCCTCTCACTTCTGTTCAAAACCACAGATTTACAGAGCTGTTACATTGCCTACAACCAGACTTTAAATATTTATTGTTCATGTGGTTGAAAAATAACGCAATCAGATGACAAGCAATTCTCCACAGATTTCCTCTCTGACAATACTTCATGCCGTGGGGGAAAAGCACACTACAGCTGCCTGGCACCTTACTCGGCAAGCAGCTTTCACAGGACGTATACTGCTTGGTGCATATCGGGTTCCCATACTTTTGGGAAGGGGTCCACATGCAAAGGATCCCAGGTTTTCATGTCTTCCAGAGAAGAGCTACATGCTCCCAAAGCAAAATAGGGAGAGAGAAAGGAGTAACAGGACTGTTGTTTCCAGTTTTGGAAACCTATGATGAACAATCTTTGAGGAAAGCTGAAGAACCACTGCAAAAAAATGGATTTAAACTTGAGGAAAGGCTTGACTAAGTCTTATCTGAGCACACACTGAATGTACAGTGGAGTCAAATGCAAAACACAGACCCAGACTCTGAATTCAAAAAATAAACAGCTTTCAAATCAAGGTTTCTGACTTTTCCCATCTTTGTGGGAAACTGCAACACCTTAACTTTCATCCTGTTTGTGGTCACTCAGATACACCAACCAGGTTTAATGGCTTTCAACCTCTAATGAACTGCCTACCGTGCCTAATGCACAGTACGAATAGCTTTCAGGAAGCAGTGAACCAAAGACTGTTAAACATGGGATATTTATCATTTTTCTAAAAAGGTAAAATGTTCATTTGATTGTTTCCATTGTGTCTGTAGGCAGGAAAAGATTCTATTTCCTGATACCTTGGCAAGTTTAACACTGCTTCTATTTTTCTTTTTCAGGTCAGGTAGTCACAAAATTTCTGATTTACTTTCTTATAAGTGAGAGTAAAGATCTTTGTGCAGAGCACAGGTTGCCAAAGGCTTGTTAGCTTCTTCTAGGAAAAGATTAAGTCATTACTTATGGTACACTGTGTTAATACAAAGAGATGAGATCCAAGCACACTATTCATCTCACAAACACATGGAGATAGGCCAACATAAGTCACTATAAAAAGAGTAAAAATAGTTTTGTTAGCAGTAATAGCAAATTCAGTTCTGGGGGCTGGTGCAGATATACTAAAATAAGACAGAATTGCCTCATACTTTTCTTTCTGTCACAAGATAGGAAGAAAAAGGAAGGTTTCCAATGCATTTCCAGCCTCAATGAATATGTATGTATGCAGAAGTGTAACTTATGCTTTTCAAAAACTAGAACTAGTAAAATGTTGGAAAAGACCTCACACAAAGGAAACATGATATAGCCAATAGAGAGTGGGAAGAAAGGATCTCGAAGATAGGCACAATATCAAACCCCCTAAATTTCACAAGTCAACTGCACTGTAAAATAACCTATAAAAGCAAAAGTTTCATCTTTAAAAGCATGTAGATTCTGTCAAAGTGAAAGATACACCAAAATTAGACACTTAAGAATGAAAAAATTCACATTTCCTGTAAATTGAAGACTATAGCAGCCAGCAAGCAGGTATCAAAAACACCAAAGAAAAGCCTGAAATGAGGTCAGTGAAATGGTAGAGAGAGAAGACACAGAAAACACTCTGGGAAATGCTAAAACAAGCAGCAGATAAGATTTTCCTTCTTCTTGAAGGAAAACTCCTTTCTCTTTGAAACTATTCTATACTGACCAGGTTGCTCCAGTTTTACACCATGGAAAGACATTATCGAAAAAATTTTGCACATCTGACAAAGAAGGTACTTTGCACAATTTTGCATTGTTATACATTTTTTAATGCCATTTCATTAAACTATTTAAGAGTTAAACCATCAGAAGAGAAACCGGATGCTAGAATGCTGACAAGCATACTCTGCACCACAGATTTTATTCAGAAAATACAACTGAAGACAATGGTTAACCAGGAGCAGCCAACTTTGGCATCCAGATGAGTTATGGGCCGTCACCACATGCACAACGTACTCAAAGGGCAACAGTCACAGGAGACACAAACGGTGAACGAACATTTAAATGAGAGAAAGCCACAGCTTTTCCCTGAGCTCTGTTCTAATGCAACAGTATTAATTATATTAATGGCTAAATATAACACTATAATTTATTGCAAGGAGGAAAAATTTCTTCTTTACCTCTTGCCTCTAATACATGGGGGAACTATGAGCTCCTTTTACCCTTCATGAGTAAACTCTATCTTCAGCTTTAACACCTTACCTTTCCAGAAAGGTCATCATCCTTTTCTCTGAGTAACAGAGGAGGAGGGAAAGAGGAGAAGATGAAGAAAAAAGCCCTGTCTACAACACAACATTTCCTAGCAATAATGGCAATTTCTAACATTTATTTCTTCTCTGAAGGGAAAAGACTTTCATTCTTCACCCCTTCCTCCTTCCTTGAAAACAAGTCTCAGCTTTGTCTTGGATTTATACTTGCTGAGACAGAAGACCAAGGAAACCCTTCCCTGCCCTTACCCACAGTTCCAGCCTCTTTTGCCTCCTCAGCTGCTCCGATAATCTCCAGGTGCAATCCTCATTCCAAATTCACAAACCTTCTTGAGGACCATTTTCCTGTGTTTCTATAGGTGGTATTAGAAGACAGATTCATATAATCTTATCCTCTCCAGCACTTCTTGCTACCTCAGTGTAAAGGGTTCAAAAGCACTTTAATTCCACCCCAAACATAACCCCCCTCCTTGGATCCCTTTTGCAAGCAGAAGTGAGGAGACAGCATTAAAGGGCACAGGTTCCCATTTCACCGAATCACAGCATAGTTGGCATTGGGGAGGAGCCTCTGTAGATCGCCTGGTCCAACCTCCCCTGCTCAAGCAGGGGCACCTAGAACAGGTTGCTAGGACCACACACAGCAAGGTCTTAAATATCTGCAAGGATGGAGACTCTACAACATCTCCAGATAGACCATTCCAGTGCTCTGATACCCTCACTGTGAAGAAGTGTTTTCTTGTGTTCAAGTGGAATTTCCTGGGTTTCAGGTTGTGTTCATTTCCTCTTGTCTTTCCACTGGGCACCACTGAGAAGAGTCTGGCCCTGTCTTCTTTACACACTTCCACCAGTTATTGATATGATCTCCCCTGAGTCTTCTCCAGACTGAACAGTCTCAGTTCTCTGTCTCTCCCCATATAATAATCCAGCTCCTTAATCACCTTCGTAGCCCTTTGCTGAACTTCCTCCAGGATGTCCAGGTCTTTCTTGTTTTGGGGACCGTCGCACTGGACAGTCTGCAGTCAACACTGCCAGACTGCAGTCAACACAGTCGCTCTCAACACTGCAGTCTGCAGACGCAGCCTCAGTGTTGAGCAGAGGAGAGGATCACCAACCTTGACCTGCTGCCAATGCTCTTTCTAACGCAGCTCAGAACGCCATTGGCTTTCTTTGAGTACCCATCTCATCTAATAGCTCTCTGCAGTCCTCTCAGCTAGCTGTCGTGGGGTTCATCTTCAGGAAAACAGGTTTTGGCTCTTGATAAATCAATGCACTATCGTGGGAAGACCTTTATTTGCTTCCCAGGGTAGGAAGGAGGCTGACAGCAAGTCTTTGCACTCCCTTAACAGGACAACTGCTATTGTCCATCAGCTATGGGCCACTGATACTGGAGTAGGAGGGAGCTGTGCTAAGGGACTCGTTGTTTTCACTGCAGAAAACCTTAAGATTTTAGTCTCCAGCTCAGACCACTTTTCAAGGCAGACACATTAGTTGCTTGTTCTTCAAAGGTTTCCCACAGCCAAAATAGTTATTGACATTGTAGCAGTGTGATGCTATACCCTGAAAAGAGGACAAACAAATGTAGTCCTAGATGAAATACAAAGAAAAGTTAATTAAACATGCATATAAAAATAATTACATTCTGCGTAAAGATCATGCATTCTGACATTTTACAGATGACTCATACTTTACTGCTTTTTTTCAGTCGTTTCTTTGAAGCCTGCTCTTACTCAGGTTGAGAAGAGCACATTTGCTCAAGTTGTCACACTGACTTTGGTAAGAGCACTCTCACTGACCACAAATACTTTTCACAACTAGTGGGGCAGCATCTATTTTGACCAAGAACTAAAAAGTCACAGACTGTCTTATAAGATTTGCCCTTGTTTGCCAGTATTTTCCTAATGCCCCGAAACAAAGAAACAGTTTGAAAACTCAAAAATCAGCAGATTTGTTGGGCAGCAACTTATTTACAGATTGCTGCAAATGTGCAGTTAGATTAACTGAGGGCCTTGCAGGCATGAAATCAACTTGATCACTGTCACAAGCTCTGAGTCCTGTGACTGCAATTGCAGTAAGAATAGGATTGCCCCAACTAATAAGGCACAGTTATTTCCATTTTATAAGTAGCTCTGTCAAAAACCTCAGAGCCCCTATTAGAAGTGATACTGACTTTTGTTTTTTCTCCCCAGAGGTCTTTCTGTGCTGGCCCGCGTGCAATGGGAGGAGGGGATTTGCAGCGCCACGTTTGTTGTCTCTCTGCAGTCACAGAGGACGGGAGGAAAACAGAAGGGAGTGGCAGAAAGGTGGGAAGGGAGTGAGAGGGAAGTTCCTTTCCCCTGTCTGAGGGGAAAACTTCTTTCAAACAGCAATAACTTCCTGCAAAGCAAGTTGTACCCAGCGCTCGAGTGCAGCGGCATGATGCTGCCAGCCCCAGTGACGCACTGGAGCAAGTATTTGCTTTGGGGCTCGAGGGCAGCCTGCAAAGCCCAGAGGACCGTGCATGGTTTTTCTTTGCGAGGGAAATGCAGACAGGAGTGCTTGGCTGGAGCCAGACCTGGGAACCAGGTCCTGCCTCCAGCTCCAGTGATGCTGCCCAGGCAGTGGCTGGAGTGAGAGCCGGGAAATGTCACCCCATGCACACGCAGACCTAATGACAGCAGCACTTACCAAAGGAAAGCTGTGCTAGCGACCTAATGTATTTGTTTAACTTCTATGCAATAAAGATATATCTTCTAAGGTAGTTACCCAAGCACCCCAGGGCATACGCTGTATACCCCTCTGCTTCAGCCACTCTTTAGGAAATCATGTTTGCTAAAAGTCATGTGTTGCTTACAGGATTTATACCTTTTGCTCCATGGAGCTTGAACTGACTGACAGAGACTGACATATATTTAATTTGTACACCTAGACTATTTAATTTCTTTTTCAAATCCACTTTTGCTCTGCAATGACATATCAGTAACGATGATACAGTGTGTGACTTGATGAATAAAAAGACACACAGAAGGAAGAAACCATCTGGTTGAAAGAAAAAAAAAAGAGTCTTCTTCTGTCCAAGGGACAAGGGCTATAAATAAAAACTTACTGATCTGAAAGGATATTCAAAAGTGCAGGTCAGACTCTGTTTTACTGTTAGTCACACTTCAATAAATCTTCCTGTAAACCCAGCACAGACTGATGGAGAAACAGTCTACATGCTTATTGATTTTCTTTTCTTTATTTAGTTTCCAGGCAGTGGAATTCCAGCTCAAGGGTCATTGTTTTCAGACCCCTTGCTATATTCTGGGAAGGAACAAAAAGATATATGAGATTTTGGAGCTTGGCTGGTAAATCCAGAGATGTCTCAGAAGCAGAATGGTTACCTGCAAAAACACCTGTGAAGGACTACAAAGAAAGTCTCGGATGGATTCCCAGGCCTTCATCGTGTGGTCCTGCCGAACCACAGGGCCAAGGAGAGATGTCATGAGTCTGGGGAAACACAAGAGTGCAAAAATCTGGTCCCTTTCCACTGCCTACTGAGGACTGAAGCAGCACGTGTAAGTGAAGGAAATCATGGAGAGCGGGCAGCATCGCCCCATGCCCTCTCAGGAGAAGCCACAGTCCTGTCCAGGGAAACAGGTTTTCAGTGTACTTGAGCTGAAGTCCTGGTGAGGAGGGTGACATAAGGGGCTGCCAGCGACCCCGCAAGCTTCCTGACAGCCACATCTTTCAAAGGATGCATTTGACGAAGGACATTTGGGAACACCTTTTCCAATCACCGGCTACTTTTCTACAATATATTATTCACTGTTTTTTTTTCTTTTTTTTTGTCTTTTTCCCTTCAGTTTACATTTTTCACTCTGAAATCATGAAGTGGGCAGTGATTCAATCTGGAACTCTGGTACAACTGCATGACAGACAAGCTCATGAGGTGCCCACTGGTCTCCCCAGCTCTCTGCTGCACTTCAAAGTGCAGCAATATCACAGCTATGGGCCCCTGGTGTCCTGGCCTTTGCCATAGCCGCTGCCATCACAGCAAAGCCAGCAGGGCATGTAACTTGATTAGGATGGGCAACATGTACAAGCTCTTCTCACTGCCTCCAAGAGCACAAGGGACAAAGCAACAAACAGCCAGACTCTGGGAAGAGGCAGCTCTGTGTTCACAGGCTGAACTTTGTATCTCTGAAGATTTCTTACGCGATTGTCAACAGTAAATGGACATCTCATTGCCTCTGTCTCTCTTCACCTCACTGCCCTGTTCTCTCACTTAGTGGCAGAAGTGCATGGGATTTACATGTTGAAGGATGATCTCAGTTTATGAAAGACATTTATGTATTAAAAAAAAAAAAGGCAATTTGCATTCATTTCTGAACATGCTGCTGATTCATATAGCAAGTTCTACAGTTTAGGTCAGCTGTTGTGCAGAGAAGGGTGAGCTGGGAACTGAGCAGGTCAGTGCAGCCAGAGGCAGCAGTGACCCCATGGACAAGGTGCCAGGATGCTGGGCAGCAAGTCCGGGTCAGGATATGGTCCTGAGACAGGGACAGGGTCAGTGATCACCCAGCAAGGCCACAACAGGGCGCAGGTCCATGGCCAAGCCAGGAAGCCAAGCTGATGGATCTGAGCTCTGGTCTGGGTCCAAGACTAGGTCCAGGGGGAATGCTCTTGAGGCACTGAAAAGCTTTGTGGTTATAAGATCTTTTTCAGCTTGCTCCATAGCATTGCAAAGATCATACCGCACACTGCTCCAAGGAGTCAGGCAGCTGAATTACTTTGTCCAAAATCAAAAGCACCTAACCTTGCTTGTCTGCTATGCTCAGGCCACTGCTGGAGTCACTTGAGACCAGGTAGGTGAATGCTCAAGAAATAAGAATACAAATTTGTGTTCTTTATCTAAATTTATCTATCTTTATCTAAATTTGTAGAAAGATTTGCATAACTCTCCGCTGATGCAAGGATGTGATCCCCTTTCTCTTCGTGATCTTTAAAACAGGAGCTCAGTATGTACTAGCAAGTGGTTTATAATAACCTAAAAAGCAACAAATGATGCAAAATACATTTTCTAGTGTTTGCACAGCTCAGTGAAACTGAACATACACATTATTATACCATAAAATAGAAATATGATAAAACCAGTAATGAGCTAGTGGATTGGCTGATTGTAAATCATGTGAAGGAAAATGTAAAATGTTCAGCACTGACATTTCAAAACAGTTTAGGGGATTTAGATGCCTGGTTTCTAATGGAAGATGTATGTGGAATATTTCTTCATTGTCTTGAATCTTTTCTTGATTATACTAGATGGGGTTTAGCATGATTCTTGTGCAATTTCAGACAGATCTGCTGGAAATAAGGTCAATGAGGCAAAGAGAAATAGCTAATTGTATAGGAAATCAAATTTCTTTTTCTATCTGATTAATTTTGCACTGTTGCTATAACTAAATTGTCAGCTAATTCCCCAAATCTGCAAATACATATGCATATGCATATTGACTCTAAAGGAAATAAGTCTCCTAAGCTGAGCTATGCACATGCATAAATGTTAGCAGAATGACTCTTTACATTATGTCCTAACGTGGATCTGGCAATGTCAGAGGGAGGTGCAGGGAAAGAGAGTTGTGTGGATTCGCTTTTAACTTTGAGTATACTAGCAATTTGTATACATGACACTGTTTTCTCTTACTTTAACGCAAACATTTTATGTGCTTTTCTATTTGCTTATGGTTATTTGAAACTGCACAGCTCTACATGCTGAATCCTTTTCCCACAAGAATCCTTTGTAAAATTATTATAAAATACTGATAAGAAATGTGAACGGAAAGAAAAGAAAATCACAGGCCATATTTTCCTCCTCACAAAAAGAAATTAATAAAAAAACTGACGATGTTGTTTTCATTCATTTCTTATTCATTCAGTACCGCATTTTAATATTAAACTTCTTTATTATGGAAGTATAATGCCTGCAAGACTGCCACTGAATTGCTTGGTAGCAATAAAAAAAGGCAGAAGATTCAAATTTTGAAAATATACATAGTAAATTTTAATTCATACCTTAAATTGACAAAAACAGATTTATAAAGACTTTCCCATTAAGTTACTATGCTGTAACTATAGGCGAGAAATCACTCCTGTGTTACACAAGCATTTTATTACATTAACCCACCACAAGTACCAGTCCACCGTAAGACCACTGCTCCTGCAGGAGAGGTATCCTTGCAAAGCTGCCGGTCTCCTCTACACCATCTTTGGCTCTCGGTGCCTTCCGTCTCATATCCCTTGCTCGTGTTCGTCCATTCAGTGCTAGAGCCCGACACAGACTGAGGCTCTTGTTACGGTGGGAGCCCCATGGGATCAAGACCAGAGAACAGTGACAGGGCGGCTACTGCTCCTGGAGGCAAGTCCATGTATCAGCACCTCAGCATCATAAAACAACCTGAGCCTAACTGGTGATTGTGTCTGCAGGGAACAGATGATAAATTTGCAGTTCCCTTCCATTACAATAGTAAGTCATCTGGGATGATGGGAGGGCAAAGGGCAAAAAAACCCTCTGTCAGAGGTTACCCACCGTTATCAGCACGAAACAGGTGCTCCTGCTACCATCTCTGCCTTGCAAGAGGAGACTCTGCTCCCTACGCTAGGGGACCAAGGCATCCAAAAACAAATTTCCTCATCCTCGGGCAGGAAAACCATCACTGCTAAGAAGGTCAGAAATGGTGTGTCCAGAGCCCTGGATCACCTTAATCTGAATCTGCACTGCTTCCAGAAGGAGGGAACACAGTGCTCGGAACATATTTAACCACCTCCCGTGAACAAGGCAGGATTTCCCTTTAACTCCCATAGATCAATATGACAACTGGGCTTTCAGGTAAATCCCAGAGAGAGATTCAGGTGCTGAGAACATGTGAGTTGTCACCAATGTGGCAAAAGAAAGGGTAACAAGTCAAAACTAGGAAAGTTCATATCTTTCTGGTCTTCTGTATTTCAGCTTGGAGGAGGTTTCCACACCGCACAGATATTGTTTCTCTTGAATCATTAATGGGGAAGGAAGTCTATATTGGGTTTTTAAAGACCTTTGCACAGAGCCTCCACAGTACACAGCTACTCATGGAAATGCTGCAGGTTCTGCAGGGCATCTGCTTTAAAGGCTGCAGACTGGAAATAAAGGTGAAGAGTATTCTCTTTGTTGAAAGGTGAAGAGTATTCTCTTTGCTGAATGCATAATGTACTGTTCCTTAAATCCTTGTAAATCTTCAGTCTGTGCCATTCTTCTACAAAGCAGGAACGTTCTTGCGAGCACACGAGAGGTGCTCACACGAATGTGCAGTGTGCTCACGGGCTGCCAAATGTGCTCTCAGGGTGGCCTGGAGCCCTGGTCAGTGTTTTCCTTGGAAGTTGCTGCTGGAATTGCTCCTGAAACATTTTCTACAAGACTCTTTCTATCTTTTAGGTGTATTTCTTTCAGAAACTTTCTGAGGAACAACAGTGTTTGTCCAAAAACTGCATAGCCAGAAACAGAGCGCTTGAGCCAAATCCCCAATGTTTAATTAGAAAATTCTGCAATGCTGAATCCTTAGAATTTTAAACCATTTACTTTAAAATTCATATTCCCCTTTATAGGTCAGGTGCTCTGCAGATCTGACAAAACACTCTGAAATGTCAACTTCTCACTGAGAAATATGAAACCTGTTCGTCGGATGAGATATCGAAGAATTTGGGGTGAGTTCCGGGATACAGATTAAATGGAAGAATAAGACCTTTGGGCTTTACATCCTGTGAAGAACAGTAGTAACATTTCCATATTACAGTTTTATTAGAATTTGGCCCAAGCTTTTTTAGTGTTTAGAGGTCTGCTGAATGAAAATTTTACTTTGTGGGGAAAGGGAGGGGCAACGGAATTAAACCAGCTGGCCAGCCCCTTAATTATCAGACAATAACGTGAAAACAACCATCCCTAAAATAATGTAACTCTGACCCATTCTAGAAATTTACACCACAATAAACCAAAAAAACCAGCTTCATGTCTGCAGAATCCCAAAGTGGCTCTTAACCAGAGCACTCGTTAAAAACGCCCCTGGCTGCAGCAGGGTGCAAGAGGATGGCAAAAACAGCAGCTAGGAGAAAGACTGCCCTTTGCAGCAGCACACAAGAAGGTATATTACTATAAAAATGCAGGAACCCTGATCTAATAAAATTTTAGTTGTACTTATAGGAACTAGAGATGACAGCTGCTGTTCTTTCTGCCATTTCCTTGGTTGTGTATGTAATGTATAAAATACTCTTCATGTATGTGAGTCTTCTGCACTCACCGTGCTGTGCAGGCCACTCAGCTGATGCTTGCAGGGCGAATGGCACCTCTTGGTCAGATACAGACCTTCAGAAAACCATTTGTCATTCCCACAACACAAACCATCAAACTGTATCTGTTAATTTAAGAATACAATGATATCCTTTAGGTTACAGAGGCAAAAAGATGTTGATTTTCATATGATATTAAGGTACTGAATACTCATTTTATTCTACTCAGTTACATGCAAACATGAAGGTTCCTGTTACTGACGTAACAATAGTTTATAAAAAAACTACTTTGGAAATCATTTGCGTCACCTACAAGTCAAGCCAAAAATGAGACTATTAGCTTTTTACTTGCCAAAGCGGATTTACTATTCAGCACCGGTAACGAGAGGTTTTAGTCATCCATTTATACTGTAGTTACTGACTATAAGGTACCCTTGGTATATATGTTACCTAGTTGAACGTTTCGTGTAAGTGCATGCTGACAGCTGCTCATATAAAAAGACATTAGGCTAATTTGGCTCCCGCTGACATGCAGCAGAAAACAAGCCTGTGTGCATCTGCCTGAGTAGAAGTACTTTCAGATTCTTCTATAAAACATTTTCCTTTCACAGTCATTCTTGAAAACATACTTTTCCCATATCAGTGTTCATGAATACCAAATAAAAGGTAAAGAAATTGCCCTCAAAGGAAACTCTTCATTTTTATTTAAATGAATACTTAATGAATCTGCCAAAGCAGTACTTGCCCCAGGATATTTCTAGAACTATCTGTGAACAGAAACCAGTAAAATTAAAATATTAAGCGTTAAACTTTTTATGGAATGGGATTAAGCTTTCTTCCTATTTCAAAGTGTAATAATAGCACTGTGGCAAGACATGGAGCACGCTGCTGCTGAGCGCGCAGTGTGGCACCCGGGCGCCCTGCATTTGCTAAAGCCAACAGGAGCCTTTACTCAGTGGTGAAATGCAGCACACTCAAAATGGGAAATTATTCTCCCAGTGGGTCTTCTTTTGGGAAAGGAAGAGTAATGAAAGTTTCCTCAGGGCTTCTTGACCCATCGGTCAGGCTTCGGCATGTCTGGACTGTAGCTAGTGTTTCCCAGGAGTGCAGATGCCAACCCAGTGTGTGAAGAAGTGCCGGCACAAGGAACAGCAAGAGCTGCTAGTGAGCTTGGCGATGGGGGGCTATATGCTGCTTTACAACATACAGATTTCATTTGCGGTATTAATAAAAATACTCAGTGAACAGTCATTCATTAAGCGCCTTCATAAGCACAAGAAAAAGACAAGCATTATCACACGATGGATGAAGAAGCAGCAGGCATCAGGGCTGGTCTCTCGACTGTGGCTCCTTGCTTTCACAATTTCCTCTCTAGAAGGGGCATCAAGGATCAGGCAGGTTTCTTGGTGTGCTCGCTGCAGCAGGAGGTGGAGACGTCCAAGAGAAACTTGTGCCCAAGGGGCTCACGCCAGCATGAGGGGCAAGGCTGGGATTACCCCGATGTCAAGCGTATTTTCAGGTGTGCTTTGAGCCATCAGCGCCAAGGCCAGGGCCATGTGCTGAAATCAGCAGTAGTTTCTCCAGAAGAAAAACTGCAGAATGGAGGCAAATATATTTTACTCATTTTGTTTTCACTTGGGATAAGCAAAAAGCAGAGTTTCCTAATTCTCAAAAAAAAAAAAAAAAAAAAGCAAGGTCAGCCTCACTCAGCTCCACGGAGCTGTCACTAATGTTTCTCACTCTCCTCACAAGACCTGCAGCTCTACTGACAGTGCCCAAACGTTAATGAAAGCTCAGGCAGGCTCCGTCCCCTCTCTCTGCATCTCTGCATTGTTCTCTTCTTGTTAAGTATTTCCTCATTTTTTCAGCTTGTATTTCCAAGGATCTATTATCCTGTCATGTTTTCATTTTCATTAGATTATTTTGCCTTTTTTTTTCAGTCTAGTATTGGATTTCATTTTAATTTATTCGTTGACCTTTTCTCCTAGTGGTTTTGGTGTTGGGTATGTGGTAGCACAAGAAACCAAACATCTCTGTTATGAGAGGTGTTCCTGGAGTTTTTTCAGACTTGTATTTAAATCCTTCAGTGAAATTCTGCATTTTTGAAACCAGACCTAGCCTCAGGAAAGCAGTGAAAGGTTCATTACTGCTACCAGGGTATCAGATTGATCACTGAAATCACTGAGACACCAGAAACAGACTTGGATCAACTCCAGTGGACTTCAGTGGCAGTCCCCATTGGGCGCGTGGGGACACAGGTCAAGCCACAAGTCAGTAAACAACTGGCCCCTTCTTTATTAAGAAGATCTTTCAGAGTTAACGGGAAACATATTTAGGCACCTTGAGGCAGAGTCGAGGTCTCATATTTTTTAATGCATCATATATTCATATGTACTAAACGCTGAAGAAAAATGGTGATAGCCCGTTGTACATTCCTGACAAAAACACAAGTCAAAGAATTTCACTGCACCCCGCTCAGTTAAAGCACATGTCCAAGACGTGTGAATGGTTAACTATCCTCACAGCTAACGTGTACTCTGTATTTACAGTCTGGATTTCTCTTAAGCTCCTCACTACAGCTTTTATACATCCCTCTGTGCATAAACCTTTGCTGGCTTCTCTAAATATAAGTACTTAGAGAGTGTGACCACATTCTGGAAGGCATAAATAACTGTGAATTTTGCTTTTTTATTTATTTTTTTTCAAGATGCCTTAATATCCATTTCATTTGCTTTTTCTTTCTATAAATAGAGTCTTCTTTCTGCAACCAGTCTTCAAAGGTCACCTTTCAGTGTTTTCCTATTTCCCATATTAAACAGCAATGCTTTTCAGCTGACAGTCCAACTTCAAGTCATGCATATGAGCATGATGTGAGTTTGCTTTAGACTACAATGAGAGGGCTGCAAACAAGACTGCTATATAATTGCTGAGAAGAATAACATCCATTGTCAAAAAAGGGCACTTCATCAAACAAAATCTTGCTGCATGAATACAAGTGTCTCCGAATATTTGGTTCATGCTAAAAATATAGCACATTTATTAAAAATATATTTTTATAAACATTGGTATTAACAGACACAGACGTTAAGCAAATGAGAAAGGAAAATAACCATGGAATATATTTTTCCCCTATGTTTTATCAGTTTTAGGCAGATCTTGCTCAATGGAATTGTTTTTTTTCATGATTGCACCATATGTTCATTCTAAATAAAAAGCTTGTCAGATTCAATGCAAGTAGAAGCAAAAAGCAAGAGAAAAAAATCATTTGACCTAATGGACACATGATCTCTGCTATGCAGCTATCTTTGAATTAGATCTTTGCAAATATATGGTATACATTTCTAATTGTATATAGTGTACAGTTTGTTTTTGTTGTTGTTTTTAAATTGTGTTAAAACAACATATCCCTGGTGGATTTCTTCAAAGCTACTACTTACATAATTGCTGTCATTTCCCCCCATACCAAGGACCAAAACAAAAGGAAGAGAGCAGGACAGAGGAGTTTAACTTGTTTCTATGTGAAAAAGTCTTGTCAAATTACTTGTGCTTCTGCCTTTTCTGCCTGCAGGCAGTGCTTTTATGATGTGTTAATATATTACAGAGTCAATTCTGATTAAACAACTTGTCAATAGTCAGCAAAGTTTGTTGTCACCCTTAATGGCCGCTTTATCTGTTCCATTTGCATGCCTTCTAGTTTACAACGTTGTGTAAATATACACAAAAATGATCACAATGAGGTTCAGGATTGTCCCAATAATTCCAAGCATTGCCAAAATAGTTTCTTCTTTGCTTTCCTTTTCTTGATTGCCTTTGTCTTCATCATTTCCACTAGTGATTACCATCTTGGTGGCCAGTTTCTTTATCTGCCCTTTCAGGATAACCTAGAATCAGGAAGACAAATATCAGAGCAGATTATTAGTTTGCATTTTAACCTGGTATTAATAGTAGAGCCAACTGCAGAATTTTTGTCCTGTAATATTTGATATAAAGGATTTTCTTAAAATGGAATTCATAATTTTTCCTAGACATTTATTAAGTTCTTAATTAAAGTGATGGTTCAGCTAGCTTGTAGATGTCTTTTAACCATCCATAACACCCTCTGCTTGCATGCCAGCAGTCACTCACAGCACATATAACTCATTTGTAATGTGCTTCCAATGCCTGATACAAACTGGGCAGAAAGCACCAAAAAGTGTGGTTCCCAGTGGCGTCAGTGGGAATTTTTCCTGAATTAGGGCGGCAGGAGAGACTCTCATAAACTTGTGGAGATGCTAGATTTACACCTCACTATCAAGAAGCAAGTGGGTGAGAGAAATACAACTGCAAAGACCTTGTTTCTTTTTAATAGGTAAAACAACCAGACAAAGACATTTTGTCTCCTGAGAAGGAAGACAACAGTGACTTCCCAATAAATAATTCAAAATAAAAGCAAACCCAAAATAACATCCATCTTGGCTTTTACTCTCTTCGTTCTTAATGTACGAGGAACAGTTTCTTGCAGTGCAGTCAGCCGAAATGTATTGATCTGCCTGCAGGGAGGACGCTGCCATTTCCTAAGCAGCAGCCCCTGTCTGTGAACCACTTAATAGGGAAGATTCATCAAGTTTGGGCCCCACCCTGGCTCTAGACACTTCTGTAGGGTTAACGAAGTTCCTCTGCTGTTCCGGCAGGACACCAAGACCTGGGCAAACATTTGATTGTTCAGCTTAGAAATGCATAACCTCTGTTTACCTGTGTGTGCCATCAACTAACCCTGCAAATTTGGATCTAGTGGGCAGGTCCAAATCTGAACTGCCTGAGAAAAACGAAAAAGGTTGACTTGTCTCTGAAAGCAAAATGATCTGCCAGCCCTGGGCACAGGCTCTGCCCTGCTCTTATCTACCTATTCCTTGGCTTTTTGCAGCAGCAGAAAACAAAGAAAAGAAAAAAAAAGAAAGAAAGAAAGAAGCCCCCCCAACAGCTCCTGCTCGTGATAGGTTTTAATCAGAGATGAAGAGGGGAGCAGGCCTCACCTCCCTCATTCCTCCCTCCACTAATGTGTGCATTAAGATCCCTGTTTAAATTCAGCTTAGCCTAGCAGGGAGGGAAGGGATCCAGGTGCCCTCTCCTATGGCACGGCACGGCATGGCCTGGCATGGCCCGGAATGCCATGGTGTGGCATTGCACAGCACAGCTCTCCCGCAACGGGCAACCCAGCACAGACCCGTGAACTGCAGCTTCACCGAGATCTTCAGCCGCGAGCTGCAGCAGAGTGATCGGAGAACAAAAAGGGATGGACAGAAAGGTCTGGAGGAGGTGAGGAAATTATAGACCAGAGAGCGAGAGGAAAAAAAGAATCTAGGTGAATCAGTCCATATTTTGTAGCTTCTGCAAGTTCAGTGGCAGTGAGTTTTGGCTGACACTTTCCTAAAGGGCTTCACGGCTGAATCCCAGTAGGTACCAGTGATCAGTGGTGACTAAGGTAGCAGTGCAGGGATGGGGAGATGCTGTTGACCTCCTTACTTACACTTGCATTGACATTTATGTATTTTGCCTCAGTATCATCAAGTGATTCAGCAGAAAACAAGGACAAGACAGTCAGTAACCTGAGGACGCCCACGGCAAACACAAGTCAGCACGAACAGGGGGCACCAATACGGATAGTGTATCAGACATCAGAGCACACCGATCCAGCAGGTCTTCTGATAAGCTCCCCCAGCAGCGCAGGGCTTCACAGGCCCCAGGTACCTCCCAGGGCACACTTGTTCCAACCGTCTTACTTCATGTTTTCTTCTAGTTCCCAGAATCTCTCCTGTCCCATCACTGTAGGACCTCCTCTGGCAGCAGAAGGGCTTCAGCATTTCTGCTCTCAGCAGCATTTGGGGAGGAGTGTCTGTCCCACCTCCCTCCGTGCAGCTTAGCATCTGTCAGGAATCCTAACTTATTAGTTGTCACTGCACAATCAGTGAAATCTTAGCAAGAGAAGTGGTTCTGGGAAGTCTCAGGAGGCTTCCTACCAAAGCGCACATTACCTCACAGGCACATTAACCTCAAAGACCAAAAGCTTTGAGTCTGTGTGGCATCAGACCACAAACCCACATCCCAGGCTATCACATGTAGCTATTACTTCACCCACAAACCCATGAGTCATTTGGATATGGTGTCCTCTTCAGTAACTGAGAAATCTGCCCTCTGGCCAAACGTTTCCTTATCACTGATTACTTGAAAGATCAAGTGGAATCACAAATACACTCGAGTAAAATCCCAGGCTGGAACACAAGGATCTGCAAGCCAAACTTGGGGAAGAGAAGGGTTCCCCATGCCCTCACACGCAAATTCACACAGAGAAATCCAGCCCCAGTTTGGGTGTATTTGCACACACATTGTACCTACTCACACTTATAACCTGGGATGGTGCCTCCTCACTACACTCCCTAGTAACCCTATTTCTGAAATTAATGTGAGCAGAGGCACTTTGGGGGCAGCTGAGCACCTAGTATGGACATATCCAAACTTTTAATAAATCCAAAGTGTACAGGATGCAGTGAAACTCAGGAATATACTCCCTCAGGACACTGTAGATGCTAAAATTAACATAAATCCAAACTGTAGCTAGATGATTCACAAAAGCGAAAAGGTATCAAAGACTATTAAATAAAAAGATTGGCCTCTGGCTTAGGAAGTCCTTCATTTGTGTAATTTTCGGAAGCTAGAAAGTATCTTGGGCACCACAGTGTGCTTGCCTTGTTCCTATAATGCTCCCCAAGCCCTCATTGCTGGCTACTGTTGCAGAGAGGACCCAGGCTACGCAGCCTCTGATGTGATGTGGTACAGTCGTTTTTATATGCTTAGCAACTGCTAATTATTAGCAAGGACGTACTGAGCAGCTTCAAATCTCAGCACCACCAATGTGACTCAGGTTGTTAGATTATTCCTGTCCCGCTAAGGATCCTTAACTTAAGGGGAAGGTCGTCAGTGCTCCCCAGTGCTCTGTCCGACACACAGAAATATTGACAGTGAGGTGGTGAGCTGGGCCATGACGACCTGGAGTGGCAGGGTAGCAATGAGACGGCTACAGCAGCAGAGTTCAACCACGGCCCAACGCACAATGCAGTTTGTTGGGTAGTTGCCTCTGTTGCCTCTGCTCACACCATAATGTAGCCTGCATCCTTTCTGGATGAAACGATACCTGGAGATGTGCTGCAAGAGCTCCTCATGTGCTATGAGCAATAAAGGAGAATTTCAGCCCATGGCATGAGGGGACTAGACTAGAACCTCTCTACATTTAAGGACTGATTGTGGGAGAAGAGTAGTACTCTCCTTATAGCATATTCGAGCCTTTAACCTTCATGGCTGTCATGCTCAGAAGACTATGTTGGCTGGGTGGATTTTGTGTACGTTTCTTGCTACTGTGAAACTATTTGCTGTCAGTTTTAGTATAATTATCCTAAATAAAAATAAATAGAAAAACCTTTTGGCTTTCAGGATACCTTTTTCAGACGTTATTACTCTTTCAGGTATTTATTTCACTTATATGATATTGTTTTGTATTTTTAATATTCTTGCGACACACATCTCCATTTCTCTGACAGGACTTCATACTTGGCAGCAACATTCCTTTTCCTTACCCAGAACTACTGATAAAACCAATAAACCTCTCCTATAGGACCCCCCTGGATAAGCAACATTAATTGTATCTGTTCCTAAGTAGGTGTCCTCATTTAAGTACTACTTGATTAAGTTCCCTTCTGCCACATCAAAAGTAATGTCACCTACTTCATTTTGTAAGATTCATCATTAACCTAACATCAGACTTTCAAGAATATATTATTCCATGTATTCTGTGATGCTCAGGGAAGAAAAGGATAGTTCAGTGCCTAGGACATATATCTGATACTCAGCTTCTCACATTATTGCTGTCTCCTTATGTATCTGTGGGAAATCCAGTTTCTCATCTGTATGATATTATTATAGAATATTATTTTCTATTTAAATAATTGCCCAGTCCATGTCATAAAATGACCTATAACAATAGAGAGGCAATAGAAATACTTTCAGCAGAGACTAATTAAGGAAAAATGCCAAATCCAACAGTACTATCAAACATAGCCACTTCTATGTCTACAAATCTGTAGGGTTTCTTGCGTGTCACTGTTGGTGCAAATAGTGAAAAGCATTTCCAGGAGGAGGAAATAATCCTTACTCTTCTGGTCACTCACGGGGTGACTAGTGACTGAGCTAAAGGTGATCACTTGGTGATAGGGTTTGGAAAAGCAGCAGCAGGTGTGTGTTAATTTACTGCAGTACTCTGTCACATTGAAGATACAAAGCACATCCCTCAAGAAGTACCTGCCCTGGCACATCTGACAGCATTTGAACATGCTGCCACCTTGACTTGCTCTTGAAAAAGTTCTGTAATCTTAAATCCTTTCACTCCTAAGTAATCTTAAATCCCTTTGCTCCTAAGTCATTATTCATACGGGCCCCGCGCTGGCTGCACGGGAAGACGCCGGCAGCGGAACGTGGTGTCCCTGCTCAGCCAGGGAGCCGGCTCCAAGCCCTCCACACATCCTGCTCGTGCTGTCGTGTGTTATCTGGCGCCTTCAGAAACAAGAAACAAGAACTTCTGAAACGCTCCCGGGTCAGATGCTCAGCTTGCACAAAGCGTCAGCCCTCCCTGAGCTCCCCCTGCTTACACTAGCTGACGATCCGGCTCCCCGTGTTCAATCTAGCTTGGTTATCAGTGTGTACAAATTTTGTATTCTTAATCCATAATCGCAGACAATCGCCAGCTAAATTGTTTTGATATTTAAAGTTGTTTACAGTCCCCAGGCTATTAGTTGTGATGACACATTAACAGATAAGAGAGCTTTAATTTTCTGAGGAGAGTTCCACCTTCTGGGGATAAGAAATACACAACAGAAACTTGTTTTGATTAGCAAACTGAAGAGGGCACAGAAATCATACAAAGCAGAGTCTGAGTTCAGATGCTGCTGGATCCCAACACTTTCCCTTATCTCACAAAAAGAGTGCTCGAAATACCAAGCAGGGAAGAAAAGCTCCTCAAGGATTTAACCCACCCTGAACATGATAGTCAAGTGGAATATTTTTCCTATCCTCATTACAAGTTCTTTTTATGGCTTTGTCCTCCAAGGATAGACTGGGAAGACAAGGAAAGTGGTGTGCCCGGCTCGAGTCCTGGACAGCCCCTCTATCAAGATGAGGAGGACATCTCTAAAATAGGGATACTGGGCTGCTGTTAGCAGCCTGTAGAAGGAAAGCAAGGTTAGCTAACATATTTGTGTTTGCTAGCAATCCTAGGAGCCCCTCTTTAAGGGCATATTGGCATATTCTTACTTGCGTGGTGACTTTCAACCCATTTACAATTCTTGTGCAGTTCTGATCGGAGAAGCCTCTGCCCAAACCGTACTCACACAGCGTGCTTTTGGCTGTCAGTCAAGATCCTGCCCAGCAGCACGGGCGAGTGCAGGGACACACATTTGCATTTATTTGTAAAAAGAGATGCATTTCATGGTGTTGAAAGATACCATACAAATGCAAGGTAAGACCAAGAAAGAGAAAAGCAAGACATCAGCTCTGGGGCCATTAGGAGTTGCATTAAAAGTGCATTTAAACAAAGCAGCTTGTGCTTTGTTGCGACAGTGTGTTGTGAACATGACTAGCAGACAAATCAAAATTGGATGTGGGGAAACGAATAAAGAGTAACAAAGATACCTGTGAAAGGTACAGATCTGCCGTAAGAAAAGGGAAGAGGAGGCATAGAAAGGGACCGAGGGCAGGGTGTTTGATGAGGAGAAAAGTGACCAGAAAGAGCAGAAATGTGAGCCAGGTTCAATAATACTCCAGTGTTAGTGAGCAAAGGGATCAGTGCCTAAAGCAAAGTGAGATCTCAGCGGAGAGAAGACACAAACACTTATGTATTCCTCAAGCAGGAAAACCAAGTTAGACTGTTGCTATGCTGGCAGGTTTTAGTCAGTGGGAAATACATGCTATTTATAGTCCTAGAGCCAGGATATTTGCGAAGGGCTTAGCAGCATGAGATGTCCCCCAGGATAATGGCGAAGCAAGAGCAAGAGCAGCAGCAAAGTGCCCCTTAACTTGCAGGGGCAGTTCTGAGAGGGCAGCATCCAAAACACACATGCACACAATGGCTCATTCTGGTTCCCACCACAGACTCATTTCTGTTTGCTCTGGCAGCTGTTTTTGTCCCTTGGCAGCTCAGAAAGCAAGAGGCATAAAGGACTCTCATCCAATTTACCTTCTCCCTCTTCATTTATGTCTCTGAGACAACATACAGCTCTGAAATATCCTGGATACCTAAGATCTTTATAAAGAAATTGAATATTTTGAATACCAGTATCTCCATCCTCAGAACAAAGCTAGGATCAGTAGCAGAATAAAGATCTTTAAATTACAAGCTATTGCTAGAGACTGTCCTTTACCGCCTCGGTACCCAGGGATCTACCCACAGATTCATAAATAGCCTTTGGCTCCTCCACCTACAGCAAAGTCTCTCTTACTAGGACTCAGAAACCCTGGTAAGAAATACAAGCTTGAGCTACAATCATAGCTCTCTACAGGCTTTGCTCTTTGGAAAATGAATAGCCTCAGTGTATGATCAAACCTGGGTGAAATAACGGCAAGTCAGTCTCTAATGCACAGCCCTCTCCCCTCTGATATAAGACGCGCTCAGATGAATACGCCATTGATCAAAAATAGCAGCCTATCTAAAGCAGGACGGGAGTGTTTATGATTCAAACTTCAAATTTGGCAGATCTAGAGATGATGAATTTTCTGGCTGGGCCCAAACAGGGTGGAATTTCAGGCTAATGCTCACTGGTTTAGAATGGCCTATTTGTGTACACAATCCATTTTTCTGATACACAGCACAATGTGCGTGCTTGCTTGGTGCTAATGCTCAGAAGCAGAAGCTTTTGATTCTCTGTTGGTACTGCAGCACTTACTTGCTGTTTTTCGTCCTTTTAAATACTCTGTATTTCTTTTCGGACCTTCTAAGTCAGAAGAATATTTCCTCCCTCTCACTCTTCCCAAGGTTAACTTCTGATCACCCTCTATCAGCAAGAAAAGAAGAAGAATGACAGGGTCTATATTTATTTTGTTCACATGAAGCTCTCTGCAATGTGTGTAAATGCAGTGGTTTAAAAAAAAATGACAATGACAATATGTGTGCTCTATTTTCAGACAATTTACTGTTCTGCTGGTTGCGGACAATTTAACTCTTGAGTAAGAGGGACTATATTCTTACAGATGCAGAACTGCATCCAATTGCTGGAGCAGCTGAACCTTCCAGGGAGCCAGAGATGGAGGGTGGATCTTCTCCAGGCCAGCCAAGAACAGAAGTGCTCAAAGGGAGAAGATGCGTACGGTGGGCACAAGGACGGGGAACACGTGCCCTTGGGACCAGCTCCCTCCCTCTCCACCCAGCAGCTGCTGAACGTCTCCCTCAGGGCTGTGCAGGCTCCTGCCTCAGCAGCAGCAGGTTCAAAGGGGGAGAAGAACCAAACATCGACCCCAAGCCTATCTTTGCAAGTCCTTTTCCCATCAGCAGGGTAGGGACAGACAGGGCTAAGCACAAGACAGATTTTCCCAAAACTGTCTTATAAGATGTCCAGCAAAGGCCAATCACATTGCAGTGTTAAAGGGCACAGAAGTGGCCCAACAGAACAAGACCAGCTACTCAGATATTCTCTTGCCCTTACTTGTGGTCAGTGGTGCACAGGATGAGTGCCTAGTAATGATTGTCCCAGTCTACCTGACTAGATTCCAGAAATCTGCAGGTCAAGAATTTCCTGACAGGTAGAATCTTTGGGCTTAATAGTCCTTCATATCTCATATCTCTAAACCTTTGGAACCGCTTTTTAAATTCATGTTAACTTTTTTTTCTATACTATCCTCTAGCAATGATCTCACAAGATAATTAAGGGGCATTTGAGAAAGCAGCCGCTTACGTTCTTTGAACCTGCTGCTTCATTCCTCATTATGTAGTTTGAGAAACAGTGAATAATTGCTTTTTATTCCACAGGTCACCCACAGTGCTATAAATCTATTATCATAATCCCTGTAGGATCACATCCCCAATTTCTTCAAGGCTGAAAAGTCCTAGTCTATCCAGTTGTTCCTTATACAAAAGCTATTCCATGCATTTGGTTACCCTTCTTGCTCTTTCCTGGTCTTTTGCAAGTTTTTTGAACAACAGAGAACAAAACCTTTAAGATTTTATTGTAGTAAAGTGGAGTGAGTGTACCGTGTACTTTACAGATGTATTATCCTTATTTCAAAGATTTTATAATTATATACACCAAGATTGCTAGAATAGACACCTATTATTCACAAAATAGAAACAGCTAATGCCTTTATCTCTCTAACACAAATCCTAGGAACTAAAACAGAATAAAGATGTGAACTCAGAAGGTTCACTGCTTTAGTCTTTGGTGCATCTCTCCTAAGCCTTAAACAACATAGCAACTCTACAGTGACTGTACCTGGATGCTGGAATATTTAAATGCTTACCCTTCTTATACCTTGTGGATAACTAATCAGTACAGGGGAATCTTGGAGTCCTATCTCTGAAGAGTTTTTTTCAGCAATGTCAATTCCTATTATCCTCCTTTTTGAGAAAGAAAACAAATTCTTAAGAAGTCTGAAAATCTGTATTATTTGCGCAAATAAAAGTAGCATTTGACTGGCACAGCTAGCTGAAAGAACGATATGTTAAAGTATCTCTTGCCATTATTTCAAATCTCAGCACTTCATTTTTTATTTCAAGGGCCTTTCTAGGATTCTCTTTTAGGAGCAAAAATAACTTGACGCTTTAAAAAGGAAAAATACAATACCCAAGCCTCAGTGAAAGACCAGCCTCAGCTATCTGCCAGCCATCTGTCATAAGCAATGTGAAGAGCTGCTCTTCACCACTTCATGTGGTAATGGAAATTCGGTTGCCCCAGAAGACGTTTAAGAAATATAAAATTGAGGAAAAGTTATGTACATTTGTGTCATGTTTTTGCTATGTAGTACCTCTAGATTCAGCCCAGACAGAAGATAAGTGGGCCTGTGATGGATAAAACTATCTTTAGAATTAATTCATTAACATGAAGCTCAGAAGTAAACTCTCCTTACAAAAACCTTCTGCACTGGAAGAACACTGAAACACTTGAAGAACATAATGCTTTCAAAAGCAGCTGTTAGCTTGTGGCAAAATTATTTTTAGAAAACCTAAAATCTTCACTTTTACTTCCAGTTGTATTAATGCTCAGAAAATTAATTGCAGCAATATTAAGTGACACTGCACATAATTTTAGCCTACTGATATTTTCCAATTTAGGAAAGCTGCATTCAGTCTATATAAATTTTCTTAAATTCTCATTTGGCCTGACATGACATATGCCAGATATTTATCCCCAGAAAATGTTTTTTATTTTTTTTTTGAACACTAAGGTCTGTCCTTTCCAGGAATGATGCTTGGAAACTTACCTTTGTTTTTATCCATGTATAAATCTGACAATCTTTTCTGTGAAATGCTTGAGTAACTTCACTTTTGAAGCAAGCACTGCATTAATGATATTGTAGTTGACATCGCCCAAAGATACAAGACCTGGAGAAGGTCTTATTTATTTGAAAATTTGTTAACTTTTAAATGCTCAGTTTAATCTACTGTATTTTTTCCTGTTTAATTACTATATTTGCTCAAACAATCTACACTTGTTCTATAGCTATAATATTTTATTATCAGAATATATGATAATATATGATCATATAATATATGATAACAGAATATTATATATATCAAATATATAGCTATAATATTTAAATTTTATATTAATATATAATATTCAAATTATATTGATGGTTGCCAATATAACATCACATGATGTGAATTGAAAGAAAAACTTAATTTGTTTTTGTAATTACAATTGCAAAGACCCATTAAGAAATGTCAAAATTAAATAGAATCCAGGGAGAGTATAGTCTCTTCTGTACATGTATATCAAGAAGCCTTTAGCTGAGCAATACTCTGTCCTTCAGATTCCTACCTCATTTAATTCAGGGTGCATTTGCCAGAGAAAAGAAGAGAAAAAAGCTTTTGTTTATAGTATTCTATTTTTTTTTTAATGTTCAATTTGAATGGTAGCAGGAGATTTTGAGATGGGGAGCAAGTCTTGGCTTTTTGTTAGATGTTGCCCTGAGGAAAGGGACAGCAAATTCCCACCACGCTTTTTGAGGGTGCCTATTCAGTAGGCTTCATTTTCTGGGAGCCTGGCTTGAGCCTTCGGGCAGCATTAGATGGAAGTGCTGAGCGTGAGCACTCGCCATTGCAATGCAAGCCAGCGGCAGCTGCATTATGTGCTACTAGATACTATTAAAAAATGAACTTTGGCATCCTGTTCGGGGGTTATGCAGCCTTAACCTTCTTTACCTTAGTTTTCTGTACCGGCAAATAATGAGGCCCAGAATTGTTATTAGGGTGCCTTAAACATAAATAAATCAGTATGTGCATGTGGTAAGGACCTGCACTGTGGAACACCATCGAGAATCCCACAGGGAAATAATCTTGCCTTCATTGCAGAGTTTGAGCTATGCACAGAAAGCACTATGCTATGCACTGCAAAGAAAACTGAGTACTGAAGTCATGCATTTTGCACACCAGGTGTGACTTAAGTCCTTTGCAAAAATAGTCAGCGACTGATGCACCTGATCAAGGTGGCAAGCTAATGTCGCAGAGAGAATTTCACCTGCAGCGCTTCTCAACGTTGAGTGCTGAGCTTTGCAACCTTGATAATGTTCTTCGCACATACTGTTTGGTGTGCAATTATTACCTGTGTCAGCCCAAATTTAAAAATAGAGCACTTCCCTACTGAACGGCTCTTTTAGGCTCCACTTGCACCTGCCACTTGAAGGTGTCACTGCATCTGCGGTGACGGCCGAGCCCCTTCCCGGTGCGGGAGCCGGCCAGCCTCAGTGGTGTGGGCTGAGCTTTCCAAAACTGGAGCAGCTGGAAAGCCCTTGCCACTTTTAAAATATTAGGCTTAATACGATAAAATAACAGATAATTCAAGGAAGAAAATAGTTTCTCAAACAAAGTTAGCAAACTAGGATAACACTCCAGGCAACCAACTCCCACACCTTTTATTATCATCATTACTCATTTATATTGCAGCAGCATGCGGCAACCCCTGCTGACGTCTGGGCTGGAAACCAGGCACAGATAACAAGAACAAAACCCAGCGCAGGAAGCTCATGAAATTACAGCAGTGCAAAGGGTGGGAAGCGGGGAAGAAGGGAGCCCCCTTCTCCAGGCTCCTGCAGCAGCCGCCCCTGTGCGGGAAGGAGCAGCAGAGCGGGCAGCGCTCCGGGGTGAGACAACAGCTGCCTGCAGGGCAGGGGGGCACCATTAGCTCCCCAGATGCTGCAGCACGTGCATCGGGGCTGACACTGAAGAAGGCGGCGTGGAAAAGGCACTATTTCCTACCCTCTGTTAGGAAATGGATGTCCCCTTGCACATGGAGCACAGCCATTTTGAGTTTTTTTTCCTTATAGCTTATTCCCACTTTCTTTACAAAGATACAAGTTATTTGGCTATAGATCTATCAAGATTGCTTGCTTATGGCTTCCAAATGTGCACAGTATGCATAACAACCCATGCTATTTTTCTGTCTGTAGTGGCTCGTGTACTCTATAAGGAACATATTTTGATAGCTAATGCAATGCAACATACACATCATGTTGCCTCAAGGTCATGGTAGGCTGTATGTGTTTATATGATGCATCTTGACATACTCTAATGTACTGCCAGGAAATTAAAACAATGCCCAGATAAAATGTGAATAAATCCAAGAACATAGCCATAAAACTAAAATATAGGGCTGATTTCTTATATTAAGAATATTTAATAGCATATTGGTACTTCCTAAGGATTTAGAGAAAAGAATAATTATTTTGCTACATTTTTCTTTAATGAACACTGAGCCAAATTCTGTTCACAACTTCTGGATTTGTTTTGCTTTCATATGTAGGAAAGAAACTGAACCCTGTGTTAAATGCAAAACTCAGTGCTGGTTCTGCTGCGAAGTGAGAGATAGTACCTTCTAATCAACACTCAGGGTAAACATAATTAATTAATCTGTTCACTGATACCACAGTATTGCTAGATACTGTGATCTAAAATGTAAATTGAGCTGCCAGTTGCACTGATTAATGTTAGATGTGGAAGGAATGACCAAATGTTTACAAAATTAGAAGTGCAAAGTATTTAAAAATACAGCATCAATTTATCCACCCAGAAAAAAATGAGGCAAAATAAGATGAAATATATCATTTAAATCCATGAGGCTGTCCAGTGAAGCTGTCCTAGCTCTCCAGAGATATGAACTTTTTCTTCTTGGATTCCAGAGATTCCACATGGCCTTCCTGGGCCGTCTATTTTGAACTAATGGAGCTCAGCTCCATTTTATACCAGTTGTCTTGTAGCATAAGCTTTTTAACAAGTCATTTTACAGTACCAATCATTGATTCAGCTTAACATAAATACAGAAAAAAGAACAGTAAAATATCTTTTGACCTTTGCTGTTGGCTATAATCAAAACCATGCAACAAAAAGAGCATAGAGGAAATTTAGGACATATGCTCAAGACGATGGAAAAAAAATGTTTGTACATGTAATACAGTATATTGAAGAAACTGCTCAGGAACAGTTCATATTGCTGGAAATGTTATTCCCATAAGGCTGCCAGGTCTGTGTCATCTTAGATTAACCACTGTGCAAGTGCCAGTCATGGAAGACCAACCCACAGGCCCTACACTCTTGGGCAGGAGGTCCCTAAATACTAGCAATTGATCTATGACTCTGGACACTGCAAGAAGGACCACAAGTACAAATAAAATGTGCAGAATTCCATTGTTCACTGGTATGCTTAATATTTTACTAAAGAAATAGATGAAAAAGAGCACTAAGAAAGACTGTCCTGCCAATTCAGTGTTTAGCAACATCCATAATCAACTACAATAATTTAACTCATAAAAAAGTGTTTAACATAAATTCCTCACTACCTCCTTCTGCTAGAGTAGTAACTCTCCAAAAATCTCTTTTGTTCAAAGTCATTCTTCACAGATGCATATCTGTTCTCACATAGGCCTGCCTAACTCAAGAACTCAAGCTAAGTCCTGTTTTGCTTATCCTGTAAGTCCTTGGCTTCTCCCAAAGAGCACTGCCTCAGGCACAGTCTCTGATCCTTGTTCTGTTCACAGGGCTGGACTTGATGTTGGCCTTTAATCTACTGTTTTCCATGCCAAAGTTGGATGCCAAGCTCCTCCTGTCACAAGTCTGAGAGGGAACATCCTTTTGTCTTCCAGAGAATTTTTCTGTTAAAGCTGGTGTGGACATCGCCCCAGTCAGTTCCCTGTGCATCTCATGAGTTCTTTAAGAGAAATCATACATTTGAGCTATGCCTTCCAATTCCACAGGCTCTTCATTTCCAAATTCCCCCCAAACACTTCAGATGTTCACAGAGAATCTCTGCAAAGCAATTGGTGACTAAATGCAGCCAATACAGCAGTGAAGCATAGGTCGTTACAAACTATACAGCCATATCAAATGGTCCAAAGAAAGGAAAGGATGAAGATTTTTCTGACGAGAATATGTAAGCAAATTCATATAGGGAAACATCTTACTACTTGAATCAAAAGAAATAACCTTTCTTTGCCAAAAACTGGAGAGACTAAAAGCTTACAATTCTGAATTAGTACTGCAATTATGGTAGCTTTCTTGTATTTTAAAAACTCAAGGCAAAAGTTTAATGCTTCTGAATTTTCTTTTTAAATAGGAATTGAGAGTTACATTAGGCAAACACCAATTTAAAATCTCAGCAGGGTTAACAGATGCATTGAAGAAGAAAGCTTTGTCACGGTACAAGATTGTGGGTTGATTTTAATAACAGACATTTTCTCTTCATAGGTCCAATATTTATATTCATTTTGTTATTTGAAAATGTGTCTTGGGGACATAAATCTGCATGCATCCTAATTACACTTGCCAACATTTTGTGCCTAGACTTAGTCAAGGACCTATGGAGGCAGCTTAGGAGAGATTTTGGAATTGGACAAATTTTGACTACAGTTATTTCTCTCAGGGTTAATTATGTTATAGAGAAGAAACTAATTCTGTCAAATTTTCATAAGGTCATAGTTTGCCCAGCAGCATTTTTGGTTTATTTGGTTGTTTTGAAAGAAAATATATAGAGAACCACCAAGTTCATCTTCCCAAGTTCATGACTTTCTTCCTGTCACTTCCCAATTCCTTCTCCCCTCTCCAGCTCATTCCTCACTGGGGCTGTTCTTGGAGGGTGTCAGGTAAGAGCCAGAGCTGTTCAGCAGCAGCAAGGGAGGTTGCAGGTAGCTTGCAGAGCTAAGCAGTGTTCTTACGGCTCCTTGTGCTCTGAGAGGAAAGGGAAGACACGTGTAGGCTGATGGATTCCTTCCAAGAGAAAGCTTAGGGTTGTACAACTCGCAGCAAGCCCAAGAACCCAAGAACCAAGCTTTTTATGAAAACCCACTGGCAGTGTTTCCCTTTGAATACCACTGCTTCCTGGACTACAAATGTCAAAACCATAGCTGCAGTGATGTGCTGCTGGAGGCTGGCCTTGGGAAGCCCTTCTTAAAAATCTGTCAGCGAGATTGGGTAGCTCCCCTCCGCTGCTGAAGTCAGCCACTCTGGTCAAAGCTATTTTCCTCAGTCTCCTTAGGGCTAAAATATACATTACAAGAAGAAAAATGTGCACGACTTACAAATGCACAGTATTTTACTACATGCGGGTATTCACAAACAAATAAAGCAATAATTTCTCGTGGGAACCTTCTTGCATGCCATGCCCTACCTGTCCAACAACCATAGATGCACTTCACCTACAGTCAGGGACAAATTCTTCCCAGCTACAGTCACAGTAACATTTTTGTCAAACACCGCTGCCTCTTGAATGCTGAGAGGAGGAGGATGATCGCGTAGCCAAAGCCTAAATGGCAATGGGTAAACTGTGGCCTCCAGTGGGGCTCTGAGCAGAGGCACAGGGACTCCCTTGGCAGCTGTGAAGCTGGTCAGCACCAATAACCAAAGTGCGGATCTGGCTCTGAAAAACCATGGCTCCCTCCTCCCTGCTCGTTTACACTCTCCCCCAGGGATGCTGTGCAGAGCTACCAAATGTTCTGTTGAAGCACCTGATTTCCACCACAGCAAAACACATAACAGGCTGCCTCTCCCTCACAGCTGCCAGGTGGCAATTGCTACCTCGGAAAATGGAGATCTGCAAAAATGACTGCTTCTTAGAGATGGCACATTGTCCTCTCTCCAAAGCCATAATCCTTCTGTTAGCACAATTCCCTGTTTTCCTTCTGTTTTCTTATTCCTGACTTCTTGTAAATGCTAATTTTTGCTTTTCTGTCAGTTTGCTGTCAAAATTATAACACTAGACTACCACTAGACACCTCATCTAAGGAAGATTTACAGTAGCTTGGTCTTCATTATTTCTTTGTTTTATTTTGTTAAAATTTTAGAAAACTTATTTTTTTTCTTCAACAACACAGTAAACAAGCTATATGAAAGCTCCAATATTTGGCTTATAAATTACTGCTGCTCCAGCTTGCAGTCATTTATAACTGACATCAGCTATATCTCTGCTGCAGTCACAGAACTGCTACACGCATAGATGTGCTCAAGTTAGCTCCAACACAGCCAGATGGGAGCAGAAGTTTCCCAAAAAAATACAAAGGCCTCCACGTCAGTGAGGAGAAGCATCCTGAAAACAGAGATGCAGCCCTGCTATATCTGCTCGATGTTCCCTAAAGCCTGCGTCCTAGCATCTTTCCTGTACCTGTCACTTAAGCCAGCTAGATAAATGTAGGCTAGGTACATTCACAAGTTTCCCAGATCAAGTATAAATATATACCCTAAATGGAGATATGCTGTCGTTATTAATCATTTAATTAAATTGAGTCATGCTGTCATTTTATGCAGAGGAATAAGAAGTCAGTTCGTTGTTGATCATTTTCACAGAGTTTCATGACTGAACAACAAGCCATTTGAATGAAGCTGAGCAAGAATCAGGCTACATATTAGAGGTAGCCAGTTACAGAGCAGATCCCTCCTTAATGCCAGCGGAGCTGTGCGTGCAAAGGGATTGTACAGAGAGATGTGGCTGAGTCTTTAGCAAAGCCATAAGTAGTTAGCAAATATACCTCTGAAGCAGTTCATAAATTAAAGAGAGAGAAAGAAAAAAAGAAAGAAAATGGTTAAAACAACAACAACAAAAAAGGTACAAAGCCACAGCCTGGCCATATTCCTCTGTAACCACATCAGGTTCATGCTGGTTGCTGTGGTGAAGCCAGCCTGTGGTGTGATCCAGCTGTGGATGGTGTCCACGGTACAATTCTTACAGACTCCATCAGGAATCAGATGAGCTCTTAAAAGCAGAAGTTGCTTGGATAAGCAGTAGCCCAAAACCAAAAATTACATTTTAATAACTTACCCATCAAAATTGTCAGCATATTTATCAACTCCATATGTATTGTTTAGTCCCTGAAAATGACCCAAATACTGAGTTATTATCCCCAGTAGCTTTAAAGAAGATGATCATGCGAAAAAACAAAGATTCACAGAAAGTCTTTTTCTTTTAGCTATCCTACCTTCATTCAGTAACAGCTTCTGGCGGGGACAGCCCCTGCCTCAGGCTGCAGCACTGCATTCTAGCCTATGCATTTAAAGAAAAGTAAAGAGGAAACCACAGAGACATTAGAAAAGATCAGTGGCAAAAGACCGCCACTGCAAAAAGCATGGATAATGAAAGTGTTAATCATTCATACCAAAAATCAATACAAAAATCCATATGTAATACTAATAACTGGGCCATGTATTTAGTAAAATAGTCAATGACAACTAGCTAGTCATTTTTGTCCACTTATTATGGTTCTGTGAGCTTATGGTGTTAGCTGGATTTATGGAAGTTGCATTCATTTAGAATTTAATCTTCCTCAGGATGCCCTTTCTCTTATTCTGTCTTTGTGCAATGTTTAGCACAGTCAGGCCATGGTTTCGATAACTGGTAATAGCTACAATTCACCGAGATAAGCATAAGCAAAAAGTTAGAAGCTCCCAGATTTCAATCACACCCTCCTCTTGTGCTGCTGTTCAAAGTTTCCTGTTTTGGGCTTTGCAGTTGTTCTGAGCAACTGCATCCCCCACAAGCGCAGCAGTTCCAAATCCTTGCCAACAGCTTGCAGAAGCAACTTCTGCTGTTTTCTCCTTGCCCACAGACAAGCACAAGACTGAGCTCTAAAGCATTTTCTTTGCTTTCCAGGTGTCTTTCAGACCTTGGATTGTCCCTGCTCTGCAGGAGGAATCATGAAGTTTCCTTCAAGCTCATAGTTTTGTGCTAGCATAAATTAATGTGTCTGCTATATTCTAGATTATGTGAAAAATCAGCAGCCTTACATATTCGTACTTCACCACCCATCAGTGAGCTAGAAGAAGGAGGGCCAAATCCTGAGAGGGTGGAAAATGATCTAGTTCTGTTGAGCCAGCCAAGATACATCAGCAAACACCAGCTGGAAACACACTCACTGTTTGGCATATATCTTAAACAACCAGGAGAAGCAGCCAATAAGCAATGCCATACCTGACCTGTCAGCATGATACAGAGCATTTACATAGCTTTTTACAAATGCTAACAGATTAATCCTCACCTGGGGACACACAAGCAAGGTTCAGTTGCCCTGCTGAGCAGATTTGGAAGATGACTCACAGAACTGAGTTTTAGGAGGACTTAGCATCTTTACATCTTTTATAAGCAGAGAAAGGGATGGGACTTCATGACTCCAGCCTAGGGAAAAGGGAGGTGTGAAGTAGAACAGCAGCTCCAGCACAGCCACTTGTGTCTGCAGGGAATTGCAGCTATGGGGACTATCCGAAGTGCAGATTTTCTGCCTCCTCTTTAATACACTCCAGCTGTGACAATCTATGGCAGGACGACGACTCTTACCCTGGCACAGAGGACACAGGAGCTTTCATGTGCAAAGCACTCTGTTTTTCTGATCCATAGTGTAAAGCAAACTAAGCAGCTGGAGTGGCAGGGTCCTGGGTGCAATTCCATACATAAGTATGAAACTACCTCAGCTCATTGCATTTCAATGGTATCTATTCCTAAAAGCAGCAGCAGCCATCCCACTTTAGCTTATGGATGAAAACCCGGACTTGGACTTCATTTTGAGGAGCGGGGAGGCTGTGACATTTAGAGCCCACAAGCCAGACTGACAGAGCTCCTAGCCCAAAAGAGAAAGCGTGACATGGAAGTGGCTGGTGAGACAGCATTAGCTGCTTTGTTTAATCATCTGGAAGACATCGTTTATGCTCCCTGTAGACTACAGGGCTGATGAGTCTGTTCTTACTAGTGTCACCCAAAGGCTGATGAAGTGTTGTCTGTCAACCGCAGGAGACTGGGAGGTCAGGTACAGACCTCCTAGTGAGACACAACTGGGAACAAGCCCACCCTGTGCTGGGGCCTGCAGGCTGCATACAGACGTACCTATGGCAGGAGAGAGGCTCAGTTTATAGGCACATACAGTGGGCATTCACACTCAACATGCTCTCTCAAAGGTTAGGGGTGTCCACCTGTACCAAGGTAGACACAAAAAGGAAAAAGGGCAGCTACTACAGACATGTCAGCAAGGAGGACATGTCATCAGATTCTTATGCTATATAGTAATTCATGAGTTTTATCTTGGTAAAAAGCTTTGGGATTTATCACTGAAAAACTGGTGTCAGGAAGGTATCCTCTGTTTTGTAAAGGAAATTGCTTATCGATCCTGTCTTTTTGCATCATATTCACACTGTAATAATCACATGCTTAATCGGCAGAGATCCAGAAAGATTGTTTCTCTCTTCATGCATAACTTGGCCTCTGCAGGGAGATGGTGCACCTGCATCTGAGGCTGTGGAAGTGGCCGAAGGTAGAAAAGAATATAAGGTAGAGTGCACTAATGTTTCTGATGTTAAGAACTCTGTGATGCCCATCTAGTGTGTCTTCTTCACGTACTCAGAGTCAGATTAGATTTTAGAATGGAATTTGAGCTCAGATTCAAAGAGATTGTTTTGACTTTCTCTATAATATCAGAAACACTCCACTTCCTAGGATCATTTCACATGACAAAGTCCTTGCTATATGAGGAACATAAGGCTTTAGCAATCCTAATTCTAAATCTGACCTGTCTCCTCTTGTGAAACACTGTAGCTGTGACTTGTGCTCTTTCACTAGCTCACTTACATTCAGTAAGGAGGACTTGAATTATTCTGTGGTGGGCATGAATGGATGGAACAGATGCTCTCTGGGCCCTTTTGCATCAAGCAAACATTGCATGGCTTTTGGAGAGTGCGGCAGGACTAGCCTCAAGGATACCCGGTGCTGTCCCCGACAGTGCCATTATAAAGCAGATGCAGAAATTGAGGGAGTCCCATAACTGGGAACAGAACATACCCTTCATCCACAGCCTCAGATGCACTAGTGCTTTTAAAACTATATTATAAGGAACATCACATTGAACCCTCAGAATGATTCTGGGGACATGACATTTGAGACATCAAGCAATACTGGAATTTATATCAAAGATTCTGTTGGTTTGGTACTCAGGATTGAGTTCACAATGTCTCAAATGGCTCTAAAGGAGCAGGTGCCATGTCTATTTTCACACACTTCTGTAGCAGTGTTTCCAACTAATGCTTCCCACTGCGCCAAGCTCCAGGACACTTTGATGCAATGTGAAACGTTTGCTATGAAGTGAAAACACAGAAATGTGAAGACAAATGAAAGTGACATCAGGGAAATGGATGACACTCTCTAAGGAAAGGTCAGTATTCCAGCTTTGATTAATACAGGTAGGGAACAAGTTTTGTGTTCAGCAGCACAGAAACAATACTATCCTAAGGGTCATTACGGGCATCTGTTAAAAGCTACTCTTTCCAGAATACTTAAAAAGCTCTTCCAAAATCATGACTTCGGCTAATTATTCGTTGTTTCTTGATCAACAAAAAGGCACATTTGCAATGAAATTCTGAACAAAATAATCTCAACCAATTTCTGTGTTGAGTACAAATTAAAAAAGAAATTCCAACAATACATATCTTAATATACATCTTAACAAATAGTCTTGCCATCTGCACTCTCAGTCCTATAGGTTAAATGGTTTTATTTTCAAGCATAAAGCTTGCCTGATTTAGGGGAAGTTTCTGGTACTCTACTATAATTTAGTAGTATCTCACTTTACGGACAAAATTAATAAGTTTTGGGATGTGTTAAAGTGAAGTTTTTATTATTCTGATTATCAAAGGTATCATAGTTTTCTTTGAAGGAGAAATTGATGCTTATCAATATCTAAAGATATGTGCATAAAATAGTAAGTCCTAAATTTTCAGAAGTCAAATATAAGGAACATGCAATGGATTCATTCTCTTGTTAAACTGGTAATAAATTGGTAGCATATGATTTAAATTCACAAAGAGGACATTGTCTTCTACTCACACCACTCTCTTCTATTTAATATTGCTTAAAAGTAATTCCAGGACAGGATTTCTCCATTCTGTTCCTTCATAAAGAGCTATACCAGACATTCTGGCCCTTTTTGCAATCTCTTATTTCACCAGCACCTAGTGATTTGTTTGGCTCATCGTCTTTCTCCGGAGTTCTTCCTTCCAAGGCTTTTTCTCTGAATAAATTCTTAATTTTTATTCATAGACTTCAGCAGTTGTTCTCCAACATTTCCTATCCAATTACAATCCACCTTACTAGTCAAAGTGCAATAGTTGTCCTATTATGATCATTAGGTTTAATTTATTGATCTGTTAATATTACAAGAAATATACAAATGCCATAAATCCTGTACCCAGATGCCCAAAGACATTTGGATCCCTCAGCCTGGTGCTTTAAATAAGAACTAGCTGCCACAGGGTATACTGAGTTCTTAAATTCTTTTAGATGTTTCAGCTTAGACACTTCTGTGTTCAAGAATCTATGGGAGATTTAACTATTTAACTGGGAAAGCCTTTCAGGACTCTTTTAGAGTGTTTATAGAGAACATTTTATGCATTCTAGGGAGGGGATCTGAGGTAGAAAGATGCCAGGGGATGAGACTGGATGCTTTCACTCTGGATGAAAACAGAATCTAGCTGCTCTTCCTGCTTATCCTGTGTTCCATGCTTGGGATGACCCAGCCCCTATTCCAGAGCATGTCATTTCAAGGCAAGTTATGTAACTGCTCACTATAAAAGAATATTTACTGACTGAAGTAGTTCTTTCTGATCCTTTTGCATTGTGAGTCAATAAAAAGTTCACATCAGAAAAAGTAAAAGGGTATGCGATGCACTAGTGTGCATTCTAAAAGCTCTTCGTAACATCTTTCAGGAATGAAATGTGTGCATTTGGAAGCTGAGCTTTCCAGAAAAAAAGATACTGCTTCTAACTGAATTTTCATACTCTAATACATCCATATGTCACTGGGTAATTGGGTAAGGACAGACCCTCCAGCATCCTCAACATGCCACAGCCAGAGAGGTGCCACAAAGTGCCATGGCCAGATAAGATGATCTGAGCCGGGCAGAAACCTCCAGCCCAGCTCTGTGAAACTCTGCTCTGGAATTTGTTCGAAACTTGGCTTATTTGCACAAAGCTTCTCTTGTTTCTCAATGTGTACAATATTTTTCTGGATGCCAGGGTTGATTTTTTTTTTAATTTCTGATGTATTTTTAGCAACTTAAGTATCTCTTCTCACACTGTCTTTTCCCATTTCATAAAGAGGCTAAAAAGCTGAAAGATTACCTTGGACATAGGAGTCATACTGTGCTTAATGAGAATCTCTACTAGGTACCATATTCTCTGTGTCATCTTTTTGTGCACAAGTACAGTATTCCTAATGACCTGTCTGCATTCTATATGAGAAATCCTAAATCTTTTTACTTTACAGGGGGATTTTTGGATGTGTTTATATGTAATTTATTTACCAAGAGCCCTCAAAATCAGTACATACACCAGCAAATATCCTTAAATCCTGACAATACAGACAGGCACACATGTACACCCGAAAATCTGTGCGGTATGTTCAGCATGCCTCTCTTTGGAATTTGCTGTTTAATCTAGGATACATTTAAGGGCTACAATCAAATAGAATGTCTTAGAAGAGATGAAAGAATTTGCAGGGCAACTGCATAATACTGGGAAGGAAGTACGCATCACAAATTCCTTTGCAAATTTGATACTTCAACTAATATTAACTTAGAAGTCCAAATACAAGTCATTAAGCAAAAATGAATAAAATGAAAAATAACCTTGCAGGGACAGTGATGAACTGAGAATAAGGACATTTGGGTTCAGTTCTGAATTCTTCCCCCAGTATAGCTTAGGGCAGTTCTTTTTATCCCTCAATTCCTTATCTATTTAATAGGGATATTAATACTCAATTAATTCTACTCTCTACATTCATGTTTTTTGAAAAGTAGTTTTTATTTTTTTTTTTTCCAAGTACAAACTGCTTCTCTTGCTACTCGTACAACTCACAGCAAAACGGAAGTCTGCTTTCAACTGGAGATACAGGAATAATTAAAAGATGGAATCATAATTAGAACTTGCATCTACCATGGACCTGATAGGAACTGCTTCTCCCTGTCAAAGATACAGGGCCATACAATACAAAGGACTGAAGACAGCCCTTCAAAGAGCGTCTAACAAAAGAGCTGACTTATTAAAACACAATAAATATTGGGGCAGTTATAACAGATCTAGAGAGAAAACATGCAAAAAAATTTCCTTCTCAAAACAAAAAGAAAGATTTTTAACAGAGTTGCAACTCTACTAGGAAAAAATATATATGCAATTTCTTGAAGGAAAATGAAGCTGTTGTTTGATTACAAATGTTAAAATGAAACATTGTGTCATTTCAAAATCCATGCATATGTATTACTACAGCTTTTCATTTTCTTTAAAAGAAATATTTCAATTCACTTTTCAATTTCCATTTTTTTGTCCTAGGTAAATAGATGTCCTAGATAAACATAGATGCTGAACTACTAAAATTTCTTGTCAGATGAATATATTTTGCATTTCTAAGCAACAAAAGCTTAAGACTCAGGATTTTTTTTGAGAGAGAGAATCTAGTAAGAAAAGAAAAAAAAATGGTGAGTCTTGAATCAAGACTGCTCTGGGCATTGCAGGTAGAGGAATTGCTTATTACTGTACTATTAAAGCTTTTTTTTTTTTTGGATAGGAATAGTTGCAGCAAGTGTGGAAAGTATTTCTAGTACTCAGTATAACTGCTCCAATAATACAAGTGGTACAAGTTCTGATTCTATCATTTATCCAATGAAACAGTTCAATTAATTTGAGTTAAATATATGTGTTTGCAGCATCAGGCTGGATAGTATCTTAAAAGGAAAGAAAATTACTAATTTCATTTGCTTTATAATTCACAGAGAGAAGGAAAGCCAAATACAGCTGCTGTGCAACTGTTCAAAAGCAAATGATTAAAAATGCCACTAAAGAGAGAGTTCTAAATGTCTCAGTAAATCATTGACAGAAATATCTGCTAAAAACAAACATTTGCTAAAAATATCTTATATCATGCACAAGAGCTTCTTTCACAAATCACACACTCCTCAGAAAACAGTCACTCTTGCTATGAATGTGCTGCTCTGTTAGGGAGAAATGCAACTGTCTTATTGCTGTATTATTGTATAGATATATTTTAAAGGTTGCTTTCGCTATTATTTGTAGATTCAGTGATAATATAAAGGAATTAATTTTTTCTGATAAGCAATAGAAATAATTGACAATGATACCTAGTGACAATGTTAATACTGTCACAACAACAACAAAGACAATGAACGATTCCAGGAAAAAATACACTTCTCTCAGATTTGGAGACCATTAAAAAAAGTAAACTTTGCAAACTCTGACAATTTGTCACTGAACCATGTATCTATACGTTGCATGAATGTTGTTAACCTATTTTTTCTTGTCCTAATTACAAAGCAAAAGGATGCACATGGGCAAAAGGAAAAATCATTTTGTTTAGAAGGAAAAATACAAATTATGCCCAAAGCTTATTAATTCTGTTGCCATGGCAATGGAAGAGCATAGTCTTACCAAACATATCCTAGTTTATTCACATGAGTAGTTCTTACTCATATGAGTCGTCCCACTGATTGAAACAGAACTGCTGATATGAAGAATGATTTGCAATAGGAAGCTTGAATTTAGGACGTGGTTCTTATTTAAGAAAGAGCTTGTAGGACTACTTCTGTAAATAGGAGCTTATTTCAACAGTGAAGTTTGCAAGGTTGCTTTTATGAGTTATATTATTGCTTCCTTTTTGGTTTGCATATTTAGTTGGTAAAATAAAAGAAATAAAAATGCCGATTTTGCATCCTTTTAAAGGTTGGTTCTTGTCAACCAGAAACACTGTCACTACAGGAACATGTTTGTATCAGCTCAGTTTTGTCCAGCTGCAGTAATTTGAAAAGCTGCATTTCCATTTTCTCTCTGGAAACCTTACAAAGTTGCTCATTGTAAAAAAAGGTATGTGAAGAACTGCCTCAGCATGTGCATCATTTTGAATAGGATTTACGTTTTTGTTCTTATTCATGAGCACTGGTTTGTCCTAGCCTTGCCTGGCCTGGTGTTCTGCTTTGGCTCTGTAGATCCTTCCCACACTTGAAACCTGCTGCCAGGAATCCATGACTCCTGTTCCCTGCTGGACAACCCGTGTCATTGGTCCACAGACCGGCTCCTCATGTAGTCCTGACCCAGCCAAACCAGCAGGACCTGCCAAGGATTAACCCCTTGGAGTGGGGCAGCACTTCCTACAGGTTGCTCAAGAGGTTCTCACCTTTCTCCCTTCCAAATCCAGAGATCATCATAGTGAGGAAGAAAATATGCATCACCCACATCATCACTCTTCCACCTTTCTGTTCTATCCATGTAAGCTGTGCTTTCTGGAAATGTAACCTGTTGTTACAGTTCAGCAGAGTCACTTTGTAAGTCCTAATCTGCTTGGCAATTTCCTGATAAAGACCCTACATTTTAGCAAGTTGGGTAGTTAGCTAAAAACACCACTTTGCCATTTGCCCCTAAATGCTCCATCCAAGAAGCTGAAAGCAGCTGGTACAGTTACAGTTATTAATAAACAAACTTTGCAACACCCACCAAAGAAGTAATTTGTAATCATTTTCAACAACCTCATTTATACATGACAGAAATCACTCGATATGGGAACAAAGAGTCGTCTCTCTCCATATGTTAATCACAGCATCTAGCTCTGGATTTATTATTTTGTTTCCCATAGAAAATGAAGTAAATTTTTGATACCTGCAGATCTTGCATTAAGAAAGTACCAGACATTCCAAAACCTCTGTAGCTTTATTTAGATAATACTTATTCATAACCATTCTTAGATCCAGATAGAATTTCTTTCACCTGTTATTTTTTGCCCACAACCGACGTGCAGGAAAGGTATAGCACACATGACCCAGGGGAGAGAGACAGAAAGAGACAGAACGAGAAGGCAGGAGGAGGGAATGAAGGAAAGGAGAAACAGAGAGAAATGTCAAAGCAAATTCTTACACACACAGTTTAGCTTGGGAATACATATGACACAGCTCCTGATTTTCCTCTCCAAGTGCAGCTGACAACACAGGTGCGCACAAACATACAGTTACCTTCTATCCACGAGCAAGGAAAAAAGAAATGATCTTACAAAGCTACTGCAGCAATCAGGATACTTGCTGCTGGAAACAACCATACTAACAAATGCTCTTTTGTTGGCTCTTTACATTTTTTTTTCAATTTTCATTTCATTATTACTATTATTTAATCCTCAGCATACCAGAAATATTACTATTATTAAGGAAGGAAAAAGGCCTTACCATGCAGTGCATCAGGAAGAGATGAGAAGCACAGAGCATGCTGCAGAGATTAAGCTCAGCATGGCATTCAGATATCCTTTGGAACTGAAGAAAATTGTCCAACCCATTCTTCCTAACAAAGTGGACAAGTTTTCTCTAGGCTTGAATTTTTCACCAGAAGTCAGATCCTTAAAGCGCATTATATTTTCTTCTTCAGGAGATATATTTCCTCCAGTTAAGTTTCAGCTCTGCAATGCCATTTCCAATCAGCTCTAAGAAGTTCTTCACTCCCAGATTCGTAGTGTCATCAGAGGGACTCCAAAGAAAATCAAAGAAAGAAAGGAAAAAAGAAAAAAATATATCTTACTGAAGCCCTGAAAATACTATGCAGAAAAGAAGAAAAAAAAAAACAACCTGCATTTATTCTACTGTCTGTGTGTTTCACAATGATCAGTACTACCTCTTCATCTCCTATGTTGAGAGGGCTGATTATTTTTAATAAAGGAAGAGAAAAAACTTTCTCAAATCACACATGATGCATTTTCGTTACTACTGTGTGCTACCAAGCAACCCTTCTCATCTTGAGGAATCTTTAAAACCATATGAACATAACACCAAGCATCCCTTCCCCTTCCCATCAAGCATGAATATTAAAATTTCTACATAAGAACTCGAAAATGCTTGGCAAATAACCCGAGTAAACAAATAAAGCTGAAAAACAAAACCGTCAAAGCAGTCCAGGAGATACCTTGCCTGAAGGATTTGGGGACGCTAAGCCGTCGTGGGGAGGGAGAGGGGATGAGGAGCGGTGAGGGCAGGTTGGCAGAGGATGGGGTGGGGACTAAGTGGGTGTCAGGCTGGAGTGGGATCCTGAGTCACCCTCAGCATCCTGCCTCCTCGCTGACGGCAGCCCGGGCTTCCCCTCCACTTTCCGCAAAGCATATTAATTGAGCCTGGTTGCTGAGCAACTAACTCCGGGGAGCCACACGGAGCGCTCGGGCAGCTCCAGCAGGCAGCCCCAGGCAGGGGCGATGCGCGGGGCGATGCGCGGGGCAGGGCTCCCTGGCTCTCCCCTCCTCTCCCGCATGTGGGGTCTGCCCCCCCAGCTGCCCCGTGGGGAAGATTTGTGGGGGACACCAAAAACCCCCTGTTGATGCAGTGGGGTGAGGATGGGGCTGCCCTCTGCCTGGCTCGGTGCTGCGCCCAGGGCTCAGGCGAGGAGCCCTTGTCGTGCTGGCAGCAGTGTCACTGCCTCTGCATCCTGCTATCTGTGACCAACCGGGTATCCAGCCCTGGAGGAGAGGGGCCACCCCAGGCCCCAAACAGCAGTAAGCGCAGGTGCCTTCTGGAAAGGGCAGCTGGATTAACCCTCTGCTTGTCCACCCAGGTTGCAAGGTGGTTGCAACAATGAGCAACTTGTGTAGCTATGTGAACGCATGGGTTCAAAAGCAAGTGTATAGTTAAAGCTGGAACTACTTAAAAGTCTGTTCCAGCCATCAGGGGGCCAGCACATCCCTTATTTTGGACCTCTTTCATCACACTGAGCCTCAGAAAGACAAAGCAGATGCCCTCTCGCACCAAAAGAGCCCAAAGGAAACCAGAGGTCTTCTCCAAAAGAGTTGTCCAGATGTGCTTCTTGGAGGCTACAAAGCAGAGCTCTAAGTCTAACCCTGCAGCAGTTTGAACAGACCTTGTGCTTAATTTGCCTAAAAGAGGGAAGCGGCAACACCACCATGCATTTTTGACCTATAAAGGAGATGGAACCAGCGTTCAGTTATCTAGTCCTAAGAGAATCCTAGAACAGCAGAACCGACAGCGCCAGAGGAGCGATGGATGAGATGTGCATGGTTGATGCTACACGGGCAAATCCTAAGGAATGCCTGACCATTGCGGATCTTGGCAGAACTTCCAGTGACTCCTGTGGTCCCTGAGACTGAAGAAAAACAAAAACAAATTCTGGAATGGTGTCCAAAACAAGAAAATGTTCTTGTGCTGACATGTTAGATAATTCTTTAGTCAGATCATGGCACTCGTTCAGCACTGACTATGCTGTCTTTCTGTTGCCCAGGTAAGACCTGAGAAACTAAAGGTCTCCAAGATTTCTCCCCCTGTTGCCTGGCATCAAGTGCAGCATCAGATCTTGACCAAGCCGCTCGCTTGCATTAGCCATCAAAATCCTGAGCTAAATCAGCAGCTTATTTCTGTCACAGTGACAGGACAAGTTAAAGGGCAAAGCCCTGAGAACTGCCTTAGTTGCAGTCATAAAAATAGACAGATAACTCTCTTTTGAAAAACTCCAGCCTATAGCTTGTGTGTACTATGCAAATGGCAAACACCAGGTCTTGGTGAAAAGGGGACTGACAAATTATGTTAAATAAAGGAGTAACTTTTCTGACAACAGCTTGGCTTCAATTCACCCTGCTTTCATGCTTTGCAAGGAAAACTCTGCGGTTTAGCCTCATTTTTGTAGCAAAGTTCTTCCATATGCAAAGCTCATGAAGGAGAGCTGCTATATAGAACAGATCACAATATATGCAGTTCATCCAATATATATCTTGGTATGAGCATATATTGGGTATTTTTCATCCATGAATTTGAAGAAAATGTTAACTCAAAACTTCCTTTAGTAGTTCGGATTTTGTCTCTGAACTTGGTAAAAACTACCTGTGACAATCTATAATTTTTCCCCTAGTGCAGCATATGAAGAAATAAAACAATTTCAGTAGTGAGTTAGTAAATTAAATTGATTTAGTATCCAGTATACAACAGGATACAGAAAAATGTTACTAAGGAGCAGATCCTGTAGCAAGCAGTTCACTTGCCTCTAGGTAAATGTTTCTCCCAAGCTCTCATACAATTAATTAAGGCACTAAACATAGACTGCCCCTGAACGGTTACTGATTTATATAATTAATCTGACATCACTCACTTTCCCTGAATCCCTTCTTCTGATACTTTGGACAATTCTTCTACCTCTCGTAGTACCTCATCTATGCTGCTTCATAGGAATAAATCCAACATAGGTCTTCTCTAGCTGATGCGAAGAGGGTATTTGCTGTGCACCACGGTTCTCACGTCCTTCACGGCTCCCTTTATGCCACAAGTTTACATGCTTGCAAAGCGCTGAGGAATGACAGAAAGCAGGGCCAGAAGGGAGCTACCCCACCACTGTCTCGCAGCAGGCTCCAGCATGCACCTACCATTCGTGGGACATGACTTTCCAACCAGCGCTTACGGGCCTCTGGTCTGGAGGCTCCATGCTTTTGAAAGGCAATTTATTCTGGTGCCTTGCTACTATACCAAGTGTATTTCTAAGCTTCATAGCTGCAAATTGAAACCCACTATTTCTTGTCCTATTTGCAACGATCAAGGAGAAAAGCCCCTATATTCCTCTTTGCAACTACCTTTTATGTATTTAAAGATTATTATGTCTCTCCTCAATCGCACTCTAGATTAAAAAGTTATTTCAGGCTTTACACATCTATCATTTTTTAGGTAATGGCTTGTCACACTGATCATAAAAGTACCCAAAAACCCAGTGTGAAACTATACAAGGGTAGGGATGTACATTAACACATGTAAGAAGAGAAGGAATCAAAGGGCCAATGTCCCACTTGGAAGTAGGAGCAGGAAAACAAGGGGAAACTGCCTGGTGGAGTTGCAGTAGTAAGGTTACATGTTGTTTCAATACTCCTTTTATTCCTTTCTGAGTGAAAAGGAGTAGGAGGACACAATATGATTAGAAACCATGTATCTGACATGTGACGTGAAAGGTGATTTCTTTCAACTTGTGAAAAAGGCACAATTTAAGGGCATTTCAAAAGACTGCATTTTCCTTTAAATTTGTGTAATGATTCATGACATACTAACAAAAGAGGGAAGCTAAGGCAAGGACTCAGGTACATAGTACATGGAAAATACAGAAACATATAGAGAAAAATATTAGAAGTGGAATATGTGCTAGGGAGGGAAATAAGACTAGAAAGCAAATGAACATATAGACAAAGGCAATAGAGAGAAGTAAAGAGATTTCCCTAATTCTCACAAAGACATCATTGCATTTACATGAACATATTTGATCACATAGTTGGTAAGAAAGATTCGTTTCAACAGGATAGGCTATAGTTGTTCTATTTTTCCCCCTTTACATTCATGTGGGTATCTGCTCTTATCCTCCACAACACAATCTTTAAGGAGTGTGATGATAAGTTATCAAAATTGCAATATATCTTGTTTTGTACTTTATTTTTACAAGGAGGAATACCAAACAGCTAAGCTTTCTGTACTGGAGCGAATTTTATCAAAAGTGCTAGGGAAGGGGAGCTGAAGGACAAAGCAATAAAACAAAACCACCAAAAGAGGAAAGCAAGTCAACTGTTGGTAAGTTCAAACTGAGAGCAAACTGTTTGGCACATAAGAAGGAGCCATCAGATTATTAGAAGTAATTGTAGCAGTGGTAGTTTTGGAGATGTCAACATTTGTGCCATTTTCTTTTTAGAAAATGGAAAGCGGCTTAGATAAAATGCAATCCCTGACAGAAAGCAAATATAGCATCATTTGCACAAACCTTGAATTCCATCTTGGAAAACGCTCTTTACTATGCATTTAAAAGGCTGACTAATCCACATAATGTTCTACTGCTATTCCATTTTCTATTTATCTTTCCTCTTCCCACATTTCCATCTTTTCAATAATACCATTATCCTCTCTGGGAGACAGGAGTGTCTCACGAGTGTTCGCATAAGGACCGCAGCTCACAAGGACGCCGCCAGCCCCCGCCCAGGAGAAGGAACAGCTCCCTGCACAGGACAGGGACAGGGGGCTCTGGTGCCCAACCACCCCACAGCCCTGCTGCAGAGCTGTGGTCCCTGGGCAAAGGGATCTGTGGGCTGGAGAGATGCGGGCAGGAGCTGAATGAAGCCAAAGCAGGAATATCCTGCAGGAATCTCACAAAAGAGGGAGCTAGAAGCAGGGCAGTGCCAGCCAGAGGTGGGATGCTGGTGGCACTGCTCCTAGGTGCTCCTCAAGACCGGCACCGAGAGGTGCCTGCACCTCGGCTCTCCCCGTGCCCTGCCCCGTAGTGCCGGCGGCCAGGAGCAACTCACAAACCCTGCTGCACAAGGTTGGCCTTCGTCCCAATCGGATTTAAATACTTGGTAGAGACCGCCACTATTGTGCTTAAGCGGCACCTTTTCCTACAGCTGCCATTTCTTGAAAACTGAATTAGGCCTTTGAAAGCAGTATCGTGTATAAAGGACACCGTAATTCTGACACATTTGCAAAGATCTGCACAGATCATGGAAATCATTAAGTATGAAATAGTAGGTACAATTTAATTATGCACCAAATTTTAATTAAAAGCCTGTGAGAATAATTTGCAAATTTCTCTGGAAACATTTCTCATTTTGACCTTTCATATCCTGTATCTCAGTTACTACTCAGTCAATTACAGCATAAGCAACTGAATTGATTTCTTGCCTTTTAATTTAAATATCATATAATACGTGCAAGAGAATTTGAGCTTCAGTGAATGCATTTCCAGATCATCATCAGAAAATAATTGAAAAATCTAACCATAAAAAATAGATTTTCTTTCCAAAAGAAGTCTTTAAGAATATAAAGCATACACATATAATTCTACCTATTTGCAGTATATTTGACACCCATAACAATATTTATAGCTTATGTTCAAGATAATATTACTATAATAATTATTTCAATATCCTATATGGCAAATGGTCTGATTCTAGCTCACAGCAGTGCAAAACAGACTGTTACCAGCTGTTATTACAGCTGATAAAGACTTATATCAGTGTGAAAACAGTACAGCTAAAGGTAAGTAAAGTCAGAAAAAAAAATAGACCGTTTATCCTTTCTTTTTAAGTAAATGGTGGTTTACCTCAGCTTAACTTCTAACTGAATAAGGAAAGCTGGAAGTTTACAGCTTGCAGTTAAGAGTTGATGCGGTTGCTCAGACCTTTACAAGTTAGTCTTAATTAAGCTTTTAATGAATCTGATTCAGTAATACCAAAGTAAACCTCGTGTATTCCCCAATTTCACTGGAAATATCCTTAATTTACATTACTATAGCTAATAATAGTACAGAGCTCGCTCTTATTTAAATCACCTATGTTTTGGTAATGTAGCACTTCTCTCCTTACATCACCCCAACACAGAGAGCTGCATTTCACTACTGCTGAATCAAAAATCTATGCACAAAAGTGTGAAATCCTGGATAGTGGCACAGCTATCCTCACTGCAGGAAATATATTCACTAAATATCTTTTTTTTTTTTCTTTTGAAAAAATGAAAAACCTGTTTTGAAACAAATTCCCTAACATATAAGTGGAATATGAGTGAATAATCTCTACAGAGTTTAAAAAGTGGTGTCTTGAGCTAAAATGCAGTTCTGTACAAGCACGAAGCAGCAGCAATATTTTTTTCCTGGATCACCAATATTGAATGGAAGTTACACACCAAAGCGAGCAGTCAGATCCTATTCCTGCTGGCCTAGGTAACCAAACTCTCTGGTTTCTATGATAAGAGGATTGGGCTCTGCTCTTATTACTAGCACGGTCTTTCTCATGCAAGCTGCAATGTCCGTTGCACCAAATGAAGACAGACTTACACTTATAATGCAGCTTAGATAAACTGTTTCCAGGTGTACATTAAACCACTCTGGGAGACAGACACCATTTTCTGGGAAGCACCGATACATTTGCCGTGTCTCTATTTGAACTAGAATCTCATTAGAAAAACAGTAATCTTGCTGTAGAGCCACATAATAAGATAGAACCTACAATGCAGGAATTTATCAAATCCCAAGAGTGATCATCTGCCTGAAATCCTTTTACAGATAAGCATGGTCACCCAAGGTAAAGAAAAGCTCCCAAGCAAGTTAAGCAGCAACAGTTATTACTGCTGAATAAATATTCACATTATTTCTCTCAGGCACTATACCCACTGGGCAAAGAACATAACAGTGTGGTGATGAAGGATTAGACAGGGACTGGATGAATTAGTCCTATTACAGTTCTGTTAAGCTCTTGGGTGTGTATTACATGACGTTATTATTTTATAGCATAGAACAAAAAGTTATTTCTTCCTGTTTTCATTTGTAGCTGTGTTTTAAACAAGAGGAGGTGGGGAAGAGACTTTCAACCCCAGAATAACTTTCAAGCATTAGAAAAAAAGTCACAATCTATATATCCATATGATTCATACCTAGAGCTCTTAATTACTGCTCTGCACATAGAACTCTGAATGGACACTGCACAGAAGCCAAGGAGCCCTGAAGATTATTAAATACTCTAAATACAGAGTATGCGTTCTGGCATGGCACTTCACAGGACCCGAGTAAATGCATTTTGTGGAATTTGGCACAAACCTGGTTTATGTATCTGTTCACATTGCTACTAGGAATATAACTGTTCTCAAAAAAAAAAAAAAACAATAAAAAATACAGGATTGTTGCTAGTAAAGCCTTTTAAAACATACCTGGTTTTGTTTCATAAAAGCAAAATTCATCTAGCTAATGCCTGCTGATATGGAGGGTTTAGCCTGGTTCTCTGTTTGCCGCCAAAGAAGGTCCCCTTAGGGGCAGCCTGCTGCTGAAAGCCGCTGCAAACAAATCACAAAGTCCCTAAACTTCCGTGCAGAACGCACCTTACCTAGGGAAAAGCTACCTCCATCGGCAGCCCTGGCAGGCTTTTCTTGAATCCTCCCTAATTAATCACTCCATTGACCAGAACTGTGAAAACTTTACAGATGAATAATGCACAGGTTTTCACAGAGATTCCTTGGAGCAAAAAGACAAAGCAAAATATACCAATACATATCCCCAAGATGCTCCGAGGTTTCCCTCTAAGAAAAATAGAAGTCAAAACATTTTAAGTATTTAAGCATATCTATTTCTTAAATATTCCCTTTGTTTTCAGACCTTTGTTTAGTGTCTATTTCTGTTTAATAACAGTGTTTGCACAGCTTAGATACTTTGTTTTAATGTCTCCCTTCCCTTAAAGGGTTGATCTGCTGTGAGATTTTAATGAGAGTCATTTCTCATGTTTTTATGCAGAATTATTATGCAGAGAAGAAAGTGATAACTCAGTCTTCTGTTAATTACACGTGTAATAATTCTTAGAAATTTATTTATAATTGCATATGCTAGAAGGTTTTGTTTCAGTTAGCATAACCAGATGGAATACAGAGTTTAAATTAATTGCTTTCTGTAAACAACCATATTTTAAAACAACAAAAAAGCATATATGTATATTGATATTTGAGTGTAAGATGGTCATTCTTGAAAAACAAAAATATTAGAAATCCATGTAAAATTTTTGTCCTTCAACAATAATTATTTTTTAAAACTAATATACATTCTCAGAGGATAGAAAAACTTAATTAAGAGAAAACTATTTATGGTCAAAGTGTCTTTGGTTTTCGAAATTATAATAATTATATTAAAAGTCTTAAAATAGGAAGTTTCATCTCAAGAGGCATAGGAGTGCCTTTACTTAAACTGAGTAAATGTTCTTTCAAGGGTAAAAGAGAGAGAATTATCTATTTTTGATGCTGTTACATTCCCACCTGAGAGCTAGGAAACCTCTTGTTTACACAGTATTTCTACAGTGATGCAGGACTCATCTGAAATGTAAGCTGCCCAGGGATTCAGTTTAGCAAATTGTTTTTCCAGGGAAAAACTGTTTGATCAAAACCATTTTGAGGAAGTTAATTCTAAACACATTATGACTAACATACGGAATAACACTGTTTTAACCACAGTAATCAATCTAGCAGAAATTATATGACTGCTGAAAAAGATTTAGACATATACTTCAATAAGTAGAGATAACTGATGTACAAGTCCTCTTCCAATAATATTTAAGCCTATATAATATTTGCCTATATTAGAGATTACTTTAACAAGGAAAAATTGCCAGATCTTGGCTAAAGAAAGCAATAACATTGCCATGGAAATTTTTTAGCTTTCAAGTACTGGATTTATAACCTGACAGAAAATGACAACATGCAAGTGCTTTTCAGAAGCACTATTTCGGGAATACAGTTTGCCCTCATATCTAACACATTTTCCTTCACCACCAGCCCCCTGTGTGCCCCCCTCCCCAACCAAAATGAAAGCTAGAAGAGAAGCCTGCGAGACTTACCTGCTTGGCTTGGAGGAGATTAAGAAGTTTAAAGCACTGAAGTCCTTGTGATAATCAGTCACTAGAATTTAGCTAACGTGGAAATAATTACACTCTGCCATCTTTTAGCCTCCTCAGTCAGTGAAAGCTCGTGACGGACGCCAGCAGCCCTGTTAAAATATCACTGTAATCCGTTCAAGCTTTGGAGATTGCTTAGAAAACCAAGTCCACAAACATGCACTGTCTGTAGCTTCACAAGCAGCTCAGCATTTTCCAAGAGTGCACACAGCCTCCTTTTGCGATTCTGTACAGATCATTCTACCTCTCTTGATTTCAGTGATGAGAATAAGCTGTTAAAAGTAAATTCTATAGGAACAAAAGTGCTTTTACATGTTTAAGCTTTCTTACATCAAAGTTACCGTTTTAGGAAAGGAGAGAGCCTCTAATTTTTTTTTTTGGTTGTTCCTTTTTCCTATTAAAGAAAAGCTTCAAATACAGAAACAGGCAGCAAAGAAGAAGATATAACAGTTCAAGAAGCAGTAGGCAAGGATGGGTGTCTTGTGATTGCTTTGAGTTAATACTCCTCAGGGGGAGATGAAAAAAGCACAAATACAGCAAAATCTGTCTTACAGAGTAAAAATCCGTTGTATAAGCCAAACTCTGGCAAAGAAAAACAGCACAAACACTTACTCTCTTAATTTCTAGCATGCCAGAATGCAAAGGAAATTAGAAGCTTTGTATTTATTAGAAACAAACAGGTAGGAGGAGGAAAAGAAAATTCAGTTTATGTAACTGCTGGAATTGTTTCTGCTCCCTTCAGATATGTATGAGAAAGCTGCAAATTCTCTCAGAGCTGTGCATGTGAAAGCAGTATTTATCAGGACCACAGAACATATTCTAATTTCTAGAACTATCTGGAGTATATATGGAATATGCACATTTAATCATGCCGAACCCTTTAGATACAAGCAAAAACTTTTGTGAATGCTTGTTCTTTAACCTAAACAAACTGGGTCTTTTCGGCTCCCTGGAAAATATGACTACAAAGGCTACTATAAGAATTGTAAGCACGGAGCACTTTTGAATAGCTGTTGACCCAATTATTGGCACTGAGTAATGGAAAATTCAACCTAAAAGAGCCTGATTCAAATTCTACTGAAGCCCAGGAAAACTGATTTGGAGAGACTGTGGATGAGGTCTTTCAGCAGCTGGATCCTGTGTCCATGGTCATCACTACACAGGTCACAAAGTCACCAGAATCACCTTGGCAGGTGCTGGGTGAAACCCTGCTCTGATTCCGAAGTCAATGGACATCACAGCAAAGCTGAGTCTCAGGTTGCTCAATGTATGCAATATAGACACAATCTGTTCTCCTCAGGACTGAAGAAGTTGCATTTATTTGTATTATGAGTCCAGTCATGGACAAAACCCCGCTGAGCAAGGTGCTATCCAAGCATAAAATGAAGAAGCTGCTCAATTTGGGGAATTTACAGTCCAGTTGCCACCTTTCATACTATCCACGCATACTCCCCTCTTGCTAAGTCACCAAATCTTGCAGAATCCCATTTTCTTGAATTTAAATATTGTTTCTAATTATTAACCCTACCATATTTTAGTTTGTTTTGCCATAGAAGAGCTTGGTCTAGCCTTTTCAGATCAGCAAAAACATTACTTTCTGAAAAATAAAATAAATATTAACTACAAATTTCCATTGACCCAGTTGTGACAGATGCAGGGCCCCGCACCTATCTACATGGTACATTGAAAATACAAAACACAGGAGGAAAAGAAGATGACCACATTTTTTATCTGAGTTGTAAGAAACTGCACACTGATGTAGCAAGTCCCGTATCCTTTCCTCGGAAGAAAATAATTGATAACTAAGGAGTTTGCCTGAAAAAACTATAGCTCTAGGTTAAATTTGCAAGGCTCTTTCTTTGCCATATTTACAGTTCCACATTTTGCTGCAATCCAAGTATTCTAAGCTTGCAGGTGCCTGCAAAACCACCTGCCCTTTAAAAATGCTTTGGCTGCTGGTATTCACACAGAGGAGGCATCCTGTTCAGGAGCAAATTTACTTCTATGTCCTGAGGCTCTAGGTATGCTGCCAATCTCCTCACTAACTCTGACGAGCAGGTGGAAGGAAAGCTCCCTTGCTGAGGGCTCAGCAATCCCGCTACCTGGAAAAACCTCTGCTAGGAAGACAGCAGCACGGTTTTGCGAGTGCTGTGGAGGAAATCCCAGCCTGCTGCTCTCAGATCAGCAGCTTTTAGGGGCCTCTTGAGTTGTATCAGCTCCAACAGGCCTATTCAGGCTCCTCAAAACGGTTCTTCTGCCTGTGAGCTTGAAGATTTGGCTGAGTGTCTGCTCCTTTCTGGAGTCTTCCCATGGCCTCGGTCCCTCCTTGCTGGCTCTCCTTCCCCCCGGAGCCTTCCAACGCAAAGGGCAGCCACCAGCACAAGGCTGCTCTCCAGCCAGGCCTCTCCAGAACACCACATGCAATATCCCTGCAGTACAAAACGGCTAAACCAGTTGTACCATCTATCACAGCGCGTGTGAGCAAAAGGCAGCGCTTCCACTGAGAATGAAACCACTGCTGCCTTCGATTCAGCACCCCCTGAGATCTGGACATTAACAAGGATTTCCCACTGCACTAATGTACATTCACGCCGCAGATAAAAAGTTGTCCCTGGAACAAACCTGTAGTGTTGTATGGTGGAATTCCCCACGCCACCCTCCCAGTCATCTCAAGTTTGCCTTCTAAGCATACTCGGTCAGAGATTCTGTGTTTCAGTACACCTCAGCATGTTGGGTTCATACGCTGAGGAAATTCTGCAGAAGTCGGATGTCGAAGGCCAAATATCCTGGACTTTTGAAAAGATGGACCACTTCAACATTGCGCAAGAAGTGAAAAATGGGGATACCACACATCTTTAGCTGCTTCCAAAAATATAGGTCAGTTATCAAGGAACTTGATGCTATGTTGTTAAGCATCAGGAACTTCCATGTTTTGGGACTACATCCACCCCTGAAATTATTTTAAATGTCTGAATTACTCCTCTCCTGCCAAGTCTAATAATCCTTGAGTAAAAATACTAACCTAATAACATCTTGCATATGGTGCAAAACACTTCCAGTATTCACAGATGCATTTTAGAAAGAGAGGTCATGTGTGTCTGTCACAAAGCTAAGATATTAATAACACTAGAGGACCTAGAGTTTTCCTTGAGAAGATGTGTCATTTCAAATATTGACTGTAAAAATTGGAAATTGTTCCATTTTTGCAAAGGAAGATGAAACTACTCTTGCAGAGCACTTCCGGACTACAAATCTGAGAGACTCTAGGAGTCCCAGAAGAACCCTGAATATCTTTAGCTCCCTTGAAAATCAGCAGAAACTGAGTGAGGGTGCACAGCCCCTCAAAGAGCTAGGCTGCTGGCAGGCCTGGTTCTCTACAGTGCCATTTAGATTTTCACACATACCGTTCTAGCATGAAAATGGCTTTGACACATGAGGATCAATTCATTTTAAACATTAGATGTATCTCCCTGAGCACCGGAGACCTCCAAATATATTTTTTGCCTTTGTTGGCAAAGAATCTTAGGCAAAGTAATTTTGTCTATGTACCTTAGCAAGTTGTTTTCACTAAATACTGTATTATGGCCAAATTCTTTGATGAAGTTTAATCAAATAGCAAAATAGTTCCAAGATCAAAAACGAAATGCTAGAAAACATAACAACTACTGAAAGCTAGTATTGTGTTGCATGCAGAGTCTTACAAAAGGAAATTATATACATGGAACAGAAAGAAAAACAGGAGTGAGCACTGGTATCTTAATGCTTAGGTTACCTTTATTTTTACCAGGAAAGTCAACTTTTTGCATATCCAAAATAAATTTACTTGTTCTTAAAGAACAAATGTAAGAATGAGGAAGTTGAGTGAGTAGGTTTATTATGCAGTTATGGTTCAAGTTAAGCTATATTTTAAAGTAACAGTTCAGGATCACTTCTAAGAACAGCAAGGAATTCAAATGGTCTTTGGTTTTGATTAACTTCAACTTTCTGCTAAAACACTGCCTTTACGTCATTACGTCAGATACAAAATTAAGCAGTAACACTATAGAGCTGGACTTGCTGCTATAGGACTATTTTAAGATAGACCCCTAGAGATCAAGGCATACGATGTTACTGAAAAAGAGCAGAACATGTATGTAAACACATCTAAATCAATCCAATGCATGTGACAACATGAATTTAAACAAACAACTTGTTATTTATCATCTTTTGCTTGCAGTGTGCCAGGGGTCTAGCATCCAAGCCAAGCATGAGAAAAACGCAGTATTTTTGCTCAGTGTGGCCAAAGAGAGAAGCTGTACTACATCTTCAGCCAAAGCAAAATATCTCTGATCCTTTACATGCTTCAAGAGAAGGATGCCACAGACTTGTTGCAGCAGTTGTTCTTGTCACAAGTGGCCAATACTATAATAAGCTGTAAGGATTCCTAGATATGGTGCCCATTTTTCTTCGGGGTTTTATGAACTGCATATGGTCCAAGCATATATCACATTCAGAAGTGAACTAGGTCAATATGCTCTTGAAAAACCTCACTCTGAAGTGATCGATCACCCCTTGGCTCCCTGAAGATAAGAGCTGCGTTACAAAATGCAGAAAGACACAGAAAGAAGAAAGATGATCAAAGGGCCAACTCAGGGATAAAAGCAATGCTGGAAAGGCTAAGGGCAAAGAAGAAATAAAAAAACTAGGGAAAAAAAAAAAAAAAAGGATGAGAGATGGAGGGCTCAGAATAAGGAGGGCAACGTGTAACAGCACTGAAACACAAGCAATGGGATGATAGCATGAAACCAGTGGCTGGGAATCTCAGATCTGGATATCCAGAAAGACACCCAGAAAACCTGCACAATGTGACCTCTGAAAAGATAGGAAGTATCTAACCCACATTAGTACATACTTGCCCTTTCATAAGGATATTTGTCAATTTTAAAGATTGCATTTTGTTCTTACAGTTTTTTTTCCCTATCCTTCTCATCTAACATTTAGCATTTTTCAATAATAGGAATTGCAATAACAAACACTGATTTTAGTTATCAAATTATCTGCTCAATACCATTAATTGAGGGGATGTGTTGGAGATTGAAGGGGCACACTAAAAACAGCCAGTTGAACTCTGAAGAAGACTGAATAAATTGCAAAAATTAGTTCAATCTAGTGTACATAATATTAGCCACAGGGAAGAGCACAAGAAACCATTACACCTGGTGTTTCTCCCTCTGAAATTACCCAACTCAAAATATTCTGAACCAAGTCACTGTGGAAACACTCCCTCCGTAAGGCTGAAATACAGTGTGATATTTCTGACCACACTTCAACAGCTTGGAATGAAAGAGGAAGAAAGATATTGTGTCCAATCAAGCCCTGCTAAGAATATCATGTAAGGAGGAAAGAAAAATACCTAAATTGACATTTGACCATGACATGCTATTAACAATCTGGATCAAATTCACTTGTGATGCAATCCTAGGAACCAATTGCTGGCAATATTTGAAAAGAGTAGGAGGCCCCTATCCAATTGCTTGTTTGTCTTTTTAAACAGTCCCAGGGAACTGTGCAAGACTAAGATTGGCTTTAAGATTTTATCTGAAAGCCCGTCTGTCAGTTATGAAGTGTTCACAATCTTGGGCCCAGGGACATGGAAGCAAATGACTCACTTGGAACACAGATGTGTTTTTGCAAACTGAGTTGAAGCAATTTAAGAAAATACTGTCCCATTCTGTTCCCCACTTTCCTGCCTTCCTCATTCATAGATTAATAAATCATCACTAACCAGCTGACAAAGTAGTTTAAGCAGTTTTGCTTTATACTTATTGAATTAAGTATGCTCTTATGGGCAGTTACTGCATCTCAGCTGACCAGAAGAGCAAGTACCAGTTCATTGCTAATAATCAAAAGTTGACAGCCAGCAGCAACTTTTTAATTCCTTCTCATCCACATAAACATACCAATGTATACCTTTTCTTGCTTCGATATCAACAGTATATATTGTTTTCCACTCAAAACTTTCACTTCCATTCAAGTCCTACTGAATGTTAGTGCTGCTTAGCTAGAAACTTAAAGGGACAAAAACAGAATTTTAAAAAAATACAGGCTCACAGGATAGTTCAGGCTGGAAGGTCAGGAAGCCATCTAACTACTTGCTCTGACCAAGGTTTGCCAGCTTGCATCTTCCTGCAAGCATAACTGAAGGAACAGACTTCTACTAGTGTTAAGTATGAGAGATTATATTGCTTTTTTTTTTCAATTTTTCTTGAAATTTATACTCTCAAGAAAATAAATTGCTTGAATATGATAAAAGTATTATAATCTTCCTCACCATATGTTAGTCTATAAGCTTAACAAACCACAGATAGATAAACCGAAGATAGTTTGCATCAGTTGCAAATATTTGATTTGTTGTGTATTTATGAAAAAAGAACATATGAAAGACTCGACCCAGTCATCCATTTCTAACCACATTCATACGACAGAGAACCTGTGACCATAGCCATTTACTGAACATTTCCAAAAGAATCTCCATAACATGTTTCAAACTCAGGCTTAACCAGACACAAGGAGCATTCTCTGTATAAGCATGTTCTTTTGTATTACTTCAGGATTTCAGCCCCAAAACTCTGTTATTTTTACCTCTTTTTCATCATCACAGCTCAATTTCATTTCAACTTGCAGCTTTTGATGGGAGCTCTTGAGCAGCATTCAAAAATTGAGAGTTAGTGTTATCATCATTACCCATATGTAAAGCAGTTATAATATTTACTTCCTCCAAAGAACCACTGTGATGCTTTCTCTATAATCAAAATGCTTTGCAAACCACAGATGGAAAACACAATCTAGAATCAAACAATTCTTATTAGTAAGTTTTAGCTTTTCAATCCTCTTCTAAACTGGCATTCATATATTTTGTTCTTCACTATTCCTGTAAGATCTTCAGCTATTTGGTCTTTTATCTTTGGAAAGAGATGACATTTGTTCTGACATAATGCTGTGCACATTTTCTCCAATTGAATGTCAAACAGTAGCTCCAATTTATGAAGTGATTAGAAAGCAAAATTTCAATTGCCTAAATGCATCATTCACACTTTCAGCAATCCTGTGTATTTCTTAACTAATAATTATGCAAGACTTTTTAAGGATAACAAAATACCAGAAACAAGCAAGATTGCAATAAATGGTATTCTTATGGTATACAAACAGTATTTGTACTGTACCAGCACATTGTCAAGAGAAAACATCCTGAATTTTATGTCCTGAAGCATTAAAGCAAAGGTCACAATAACTTGTTCTCATGAAAAATCCTGTGGCACTTCCCATAAGCTTTGGGTGACAACTTCAGAGTCTTGGACAAAACCCAATTCAGGAAATTACCTTTTATGACTGTATGAAATTATTTCCATAGATTCAACTGAGTAATATATTTTTTTCCATTTTCCATCATATGCTCCTGTTACGGGACAGTCTGCAGTAATATGAACATTTTATCCAAGTTTAGATTTCTTAAATAATTCTAAAAATTAAATTTTACAGATTATGTTAGGAATCATTGGGTCCAAAGGAACCTTAAAAATAGGCTTTTCTATGTTCGATCTTTTCTCAGTCCCTTTGCTAGAAAGTACTCATGAGTTTTCCAGATGAAGAGAGAGACATTTGTGTTTTTAATATAGAAAAAAATATATATTTTTTGATTGCCATAAACCTCAAGTATTTAGAGAAGAACAATACTCAATGGCTGAATATCTACAGCCTCTTGAAAATGTAAATAAAAACCCTTAACTGGGCTGAAATGGTGTTATGAGTCTGAAATTGACAGATTAGGGCCCAGGACCTGTGAATATTCTGGCTGAAGCCTTTGGTAACACTTAGCTCACTAAAAACACCACAGAACAACATTCAGGCCCACTGTCCTAGAGCAATTTCATAATTGTACATTATCTGCCTCTCTCCATCAGCAACACCTAAGAAGTGACCACTTCTGACGTGGCACCTCGCCTCAGACAGCTCCGTTCCGGTAGCTTGGACAGGGTGAGGCTTATTGTTAATGAAGGCAGTTGTGGCCGTCTTGCTCGGTGCACCAGGAATGTCACACTAAATCACTTGTAATGGATTTGTTTTACAGACATATTCCTCGACCCACTGAAAATTCAAAACATTCAGCGTAATTTTTCATTCCGCTTTTCTTTGAAAACTTGTGTGAGTTCTGTAAGTGCTTAATGATTTTCCACTAGAAATCACAGATTTAAAGTTGGACATTTTTAACCTGGGTCCTGGGTCCATCCATGACCTGAGATTTCCTGTGATTTATAATACTTAATATTGATGAAAAAAAAAATCCGTGAAGAAAATATGGTCTCCCTGGAGAACAAGTTTGTTAAGGTGCTTTTAGTCTGCAAAGACTCTTTTTTTTCTGTGTATATTGTGTCTACAGTTAGTTTTGGATAATAGGGTTATTCTCTGCTAAGTATTTCAAATAATATATCTAGTGCTTATTCTACTAAACTGCTGCTATAAAACAATCTTAAAATGGAAGAATAAGATCCCAAATGTCAGTGAGTGACAATATCATAATTGCATATACAACTTAGTACAATCATGAGCAGATGAAGTTTTGCATATCATTTTCAAATACTATTTCCTCAATATAGCCTCTTTTTATAACCCTTAAAAGTGCATGTGGAACTCAGCATGAAATACAGCCTGAGTAATATTTTCACAAACTACACAAGACAAAGCTTGTTTGTATATTTTTGAAATCCCAGGCATTTAGTAAGTCACAGCCTTCAACATGTGTGGGTGATTTCTGCAGGGGAGAAGGCAGCTAAGATGTTTCTTAATGCACCATTATTATATCATTATTATATCTTAGAGGAGTGATAAACTCTGAGGAGAGTCCCATTTACAGTGAAATATTATTTCATGAAATGTAAGCCTGAGATGCTATTCAGTAAGTTCCACCCTAAAGAGTTGACTTCTCTGAAGATATGAGGAACTATAGTGTATGCAGGTGATATGCAGGTTCCTTCCTTACCCTGGAATTTTCAAGCTTTTATTTTGGCTTTGCAATTTTAATGCTCTTTTATCATTTTGTTTTGTTTTTCTTTTCAAGGTAATATGCATTACACATATCCATGAAGACAAAGAGAACCATCTAACAACATTTACACAAAAATATATCTTATGCCATAGACTATGGAATAATTCAAAAAGAATGAATATTTACCAGGAGCAATTACCTAGATCTGTAATATATGCAATCTACTATATTTTGTTTCTCTTTCTAAACAACTATTGTAACAACTTCTCCCAATCAATCCTCATAAAATATAACAGCATTGCCTGGGTGACCATTAGAGTTGCATTTCCAATTTAAACAGTTTCAAGCTGAATAAAATATGGTAAATTCTGTTCTCATTTTTACTTTGATGAGAAAAATCACTTTATAAATTACAATCTTGTAAAATTATGCAAAGCTTTCATGATGAAATCCAGAACAATAACTTTCAACAGAAACCCTTAGTCAAATTGCATTTACACAAAAGGGTTTTCTGCACCGTGTCCACTGCACAGAAAGCCATTTATCTCATAATCTTTATGCTTTCATGTACATACATCTCATATACAATAGTCTTACTCTATATTGAACCTAAGGAAAAATATTTTTTTTCCTTTTTCTTTTTTTACAAGTCTTGTCAAGTTTATCCTTCAGCAAGTTATTGAAAACTTCAATTCCTTCCATTCTCTCAGTACTAATTTATCCTCACTTTCCCTTGCTCATGTTATAAGGCTAATTCATGTGCAGAAAATACAAATATTCCACAAGAATCTGCATAAATACTTGCCTATCCTTTTATACAATATCTCATTGTTACAGCACTTGATTTCTGTAGATTTAACAAAATAGATGCTCTCTATCTCTTAATATATCATAAGAGAATACCTATTAGATGAAAATCAAGTCAGAGAAAGATAAAACCGCTTTTGCAGCTCTCCCAGGCAAAGAAAGAGTAACTTTGAGAACCTAAAGGAATCTTTTATCAAACTAATACTCTTCAAACTCATATTACATATAGCCTTACTTAATACACCAATGCAAATGCTTTGCTTATCAAACTTGAAGGCTGTGTGATTTCCCACTAAAGGAGAACAATGTAAAGAATAAGCAATAAACAATTGTCTTGTAGTAGTTTTATTTGCCTTCCTTGTAGAAAGGTAGGCCAACATTTACATTATATTATCATTATCTATCTTTTTTCTTTTCTCTCTCAAATCTGATATTTTCCATGGCCTTAGCAAATTTTATGTCTGGGCTTTTTTATTAAAGTATTTTAAAAAAAGTTAAAAAAATATTTCCTTTGCTTAAAGAGATGTAAACCTCCTAAGTTAATGTAAAGTAAGGTACACAAAAGCAGGTACAGAAAAGACACTCACTGAGGATAACTTCCCATCTCTCCTGAGAACACATTTCGTATTTTCAGTTTCAACATTAAAAGTTAATAGTGAAATTCTGTTCTATTTCCCTCTGCATTCATTGAAAGAGGAATTCATTCAGATTTACTTTCAAATAAACTTTTCCAAAGATGCTTTATATTTTGGTATTTGCTGTGTTGCAGAAATACTTTTTGAGATTAATCTATGTGAATGCAAGTGAAATTTATCACTTTCAGCCTATCAGGATGGATTTTAAACAATATGAATCAAATACTTAGACAAACCTGAAAGACTGCCTGAAGGGCACTTCTGTCCGTCTGTGGTGATGCTTTTGCAAGCATTGAAATTCTGGTTCAAGAAATATGACCTTTGAAAGCCTTCTCCCAGTTTTTTATTCTTTGATTTTGGGAATTTATATCTCAGTAGCATGAGATATAAATGATGATATAGGAGATGACTGAAGAAAAAAAAAAAAAGATTTCCCACTGGATTCAGTGGGACAATAAGTCATTGAAACTGAAAAGGGAATCCTCCTCTGTACTGCTTTCCACCATCCTATGATGCTGTGCCATTCATTCCAAGTACCTAAGCAGACCTTTTGTAGTGAACTCATTATCTTCTGAAATGTCTTTATTCCAGGACAATTTCCTCTCCATTCACATGATTTGTTTTTTCCTGTCAGAGTCTAAGGAATTTTTAAATTATCTCAGTTTCACCTATCTATCACATGAAATAGGTTTAAGGAAGCCAAAAATACTCTTAAGTTTTTTTCTATATTCAACTTTAGAAAGCACATTTTATTTGAATTTCAATGTTAGCGTCAAAAAATGGACTGTATTTGTGCAGAACTCTGTTGTTAAAATGTGAATTAATCATAAAAAATAGTAGTAGAAGACTAGGAAAAAAATGCGGTTTATTTCTCAAAAGGGATCCTGAGGAGGTCACAGTGTTCAATGACTTCTTTGCATGGGTTGTCACTAAAAGTGTCAATTGTGATCATATAGCTAACAAAGCAGCAGAGACAGAAATACTGAAGGAGTGACAAACACTGGCAAATAAGTAAACCAGAGGTTTTAAGATAAGCTAGACTCACTGAAAATTCACTACAAGTTATTTTGTTTTGGCCAGCTTTTTATCTCAGGACTAATAAATTATCACCTGAAAACTTGTCAAAAATAACAAAAGCTCCAAAGATTGAAAAAGAAGAGAGAATGGAAAGAGAAAATAAGACCAATCGGCTTGATTTAAATTCTCAGAAGATCCTGAAACAGTCAAACAAATCATCACAAACACCTAAAAGACAGCAAACAGTAACTGCCGACATAGATCATTCAATATTAAACCATTTTAAATGAATCTAATTCTTCTGTATGGGAAAATGACCAGATTTTCTGAGAAAGAACAGTGGAAAGTAAGTAGACAAAAATAGCAATAATGAATGAACCCAAAACTTAACCCAGTATCTTTCTTTGACAGTAGCCACTAGCAAGTGTCATGGAAAAACATAAAAACATGGTAAGTATAGACTGATCTTTCTTGTAGTAGACCCTCCTGGCTTCAACAAGTCTGCAGTTAATGGAGATGGAAGTCGTATCTCTACATATTTTTTGTGCTTTACATTCAAAAAATGAAGGGTGCAATTTTTATTTTAAATAAAATTACACAGAAGTCTGCAGTAGATCAGTAACTATACTATATTTTCATAAATAATTTTCAAGATGGCATAGATAGAAAACGCTTATTAAATACATAGATCGTGTCAAGATTGAAGAAGTTTCAAGAACTGCAAAGGCAAGAATTAAATTTCAAACAAGAACTCTGCTGGAAAAGCTGCAAAACGAGCCACATTTAGGAAGAGACAAATGTCAAGCTATATACTTAGCTGTATTCTGCTGTGAATTTCTGAGAGCAGATCAAATCTGAGTGTGTGGCCATAACGCTGCCAAAGACAAACACAGTACCTCAGTGAAGGGCTGCCAGCAAGGGCCAGTGTGGCACTCACTGCTGCATGTTTTCAGTTAAAAACACGGTACCTCAAGAAACACACTGGAACTCTGGAAAAGAACTTAGAAGGGAGCATTAAGAATGATGATATTTCAAAAAAAGATATTGTACAAGAAACGTCAAAGGAATGATTTAATCGAAAGCAGAGAAATCTGACAGGGTATTTTTCTGTTTTCAAATATAGAGAAAAGTGAAAGGACATTTACCTGTTTTCAAATTTACAAATAGTAGCTGTAATTACTAAGCAATTCTCTACGACTGCTTGGGACATAGCAAAAAGTTACACACTTAAATAACAACATGGGAAATTTAAAGCAGGTCAAATCTCTATCACTTGTTCTCAAGAAAAACTTAGACACAAACGGTTTAGGCACAAATGACACAACTTCAAGTAGCAGTGATGGCAACCTAACCACTTTCCTGTTATATTTTCTGTGAATTTATCGTTTCTTTTCCCCGATATTTTCAGTTAAATGCTAATAAGTGTTGGAAAAATGCACCAATCGCTACACAGATTCTTGATTACTTCTGGTTGTACTTGTAATATGGTTCTTTCCTGAGAAATATAGTGTCTTGCAATAGATATTTGGCTTGTTGCAGAAACTACTGATAGTGACTTTATCATTTGTCTCCTGCAGATTAACTACAGTAGCAGCCCCATAAATTTATTAAGGAAATACATGCTCAATGTACTATCAAAGATATTAGAATTTTTATTTCACAATGTTGTATGATATTACTATACATTAGGCTCTGAAATAACAGTGGTCATAAACTGAAATACAAGAAATTTCATTTAAAACTTTTTTTTTTTTTTTTTTTTTTTTTTACTGTGAGGATGCTCGAGCACTGGAGCAGATTGCCGAGAGAAAAGCTGTGAAGTCTTTGTCCTTGGAGATATTCAAAGTCCAACTGGACACAGACCTAGGCAACTGGATCTAGATGATCCAGCTTTGAGCAGGGAGTTAGACCACATGCTGTCCAAAGGTCTCTTCCAACCTCAACTACTTTGTCATTCTGTGAATCCTAGATTGTAGCTACATTAAATACATTTATTAGAGATAAACCAAGCAAAAACTCTAAAGCATTCAAGAATGAAAGAAAAAACACATGAAGGGTATTTTTCTATCCTATTATGGTCCACATGGATTTTTTTCTGCATCCTAATTATTTTTGTTCCAACTGGATGATTTTTCTAATGAAAATCAGGCTGTTTTCTTCTGTCAGTGTGTGGGAAAAGGATCAGATGACAGCAAAGTGACTGACTTTGCAAGACACTAGCCTATATGTATATGATAAGCAGTGATGCTAAAAGTATAAGAAGGGTTGGTGGTAAAGAGGGGAGTACGAGATGCTCCACATAGCTGAAAGTTATAAAGACCAGTTTAGTACAATAATTTAGAATCAATAGGAGGGAATCACTCAAACTGCGTTCTGGATCTTGGCATTAGACATCTTTTTTTTGGGAAATATAAGCACCACTAACTCTTGTAAATGGCTGGAAAACGGTACCGGTGATTATAACTTGTGCTATAGATTAGTATTAAAGTGTTTTTACACAGGAAACAAAATATGTGAACACAAAACCTCAAGCCTGATGGTTCAAACTCAATTTCCAACTTCTGTCACTTACGGCTATCGTCTAAAAGGCAGGCTTGCATGGAAGTCACATTCCTGAAGAAGGAATAATGTAATGTAATAATGTAATGTAATGCAATGTAATGTCATGTAATAAAGAATTCACTACTCACACACACTAATAAATCTACTATTCAAATTTGCTAACAAATTGAGAATGTAATTTCATTTGAAAATGAAAATTAAGGGCAAAGTGACCATTAAAGAGAAATCATCTGTGAATCGCAAATTACCTCCTAAAGCAAATGCATTCATTTCGCTCAAAGAAAAGATGAGATTTTCCACAGTTAAATAAAACTAGTAGAAAAAAATAACTGCTTGATAAATCAGAGCAATTAAATTTTACACACACGAATGCTGCCACACCCCAGTCTTCAGCGGCGAGCTGTATAGCACAGAAATAGCACATAAAACTCAGCCTTTTACTCCCTGAAAAAAAATGTTACTGAAAGAATGTTACACCTTTCCCCTGTTATCTCTTAATTAATTAAGAAAGGGAAATCACGCCACACAAAGCTACAGGGATCACAGCAATCAAAACCAGTGGTGACACTATCTAGTTCCTTCTCAGGCTTCTGCCAATATTCTGCCCATTGCTGGAGTGTCCCCTAGCAATTTAAAAATCTTATCTAAATGTAAGACTCCTTGTAAACTTACCTGACAGGTCGTGTTTTAGATAGTCTTATATGTTAACTTCTGTATACAAGATAAATCCCTCTGTTCCCAGTTATAACTTTCCCTAGAACTTCTCCATGACACCTTTAAACTCTACAGATATTCTGATATTTTTCCGGGAGGCCTTTAATTCTGCAAAGATTCCAAGACTCTGCAAATGTCAAGTATTTCAAAATTCTGTAATCATCCTTTTCAATTTTAAAGGTTAATTCTTGATGTTTACGATATCTGAATTTACTTATCTCTCTGTTATCTCTTTGTAGGTGTCAACATATGTATTGTTCAGCCTCCCATTTTACTCAGTAGGGATCTAACCAGCGCAACCTAAAGCTTGATTTACCCTCATCTAGGAAACTGGTCCTTGCTCAGTTGAGTCACTCTCAGCTCCACTAGCTCTGCACAAGATTTTCTTTGACTGTAATAAGAGCATTGAGATATGTGGGCTCAATTCAGTTGGCCACATAGAGGTAGATAATGTCATTTGGGATAACATAGAACAACCTCCCTGGCCTCCAGCTGTTCATGGACCTCCCAGACCCACCAAGATGTTTAGCCTATTCTATAGCATCAGAAGGAGAAGCACTACCTATGTGTGGGTGACTCAAAAAAGCTTTCAGGTCACAAATGAACTCCTACATGCAGACATAGAATTTAAGGAATTCAGTTGCCAGACGAATCCCTGGAATTTATGAGCTTGAACAGGAACTTTTTCTGGGCTGGCAAAGTTACTGCCACAAAATATGAAGCAGATCTAAGAAAGGCTTTTCGTTGCTTCCCTCCTGTAATTCAAGAGGAGACAAGCATAACACCTGAATTTTCATACATGTTCTAGATGGTAGGAGGATGTGTTGCCTTTGCTGTCTTCAGAACTGGTCAAACAGAAAGCACCAGTAAATGCCTTCAAAAGAATTACAGAAGGGGGACTTGGGGGCTTATGACTCATTTTAAAGGTATTTACGTGATCAGATTTACACACACCATGAGTGACTTCTTTCACAGTTCATAACAGCTCACGTCTGGTTGCATTATCTCAGAACAGTATTTTAGCTAAAAATTCACACCTTTCAGCTGGCCCTTGCCTGAGCTGCACTGATTAGGAGCTTGGAAGAAGTCCACTTACAATCTTTTATCACTGAGATATATTCAGACACTTTGATGCTGACACTCCTACTGAAAATACTGGAATCTTGGTAAATCGAGATTTCAGTGAACCAAAAGACAAGTCCCATGAAGCACTGAGGCAGCCTATCCAGGCAGAAATGGAACTTCATCATTTTGACAATCCATGAAAAGCTATCTTTCACTGAAAGATAGTTCCAGGAAAAAAAAAAGCCAATAATAACCTATTATTCTATGAAAAACACTTCTCTCTCTCTCTCTCTCTCTCAAAAAAAAAAAAAAAAAAAAAAAAAAAAAAATGTTAATAAACATGAAATTTATTTGCTTTTAGTCTCTTACTAATTTACAAATAAAGCATTTTAGTAATAATTGATCATACTTGATACAATTATTGGTATATTTTCTAATAAAATCCATCCCCCGGGTAAGTTATTCTGTAAAATTAAATTCTGCTCATAGGCTAAGGTCTCTGAACTTCCTCCCATGTTGCCTGTTGGGACTGGGCCGTGGCCGGTGGAAGCCGAAATGTCCATGGACAGAGGGAAGACACACGGCAGACGCTGGACTGCAGCGACTGCTCTGAGAGGTAAACAACCCACTCGGTAAAATAAACTGCTGCAAATGCTCACTGTGGAATGTGTCATTGGATTATTATGTTGCTTATCCTCCTTCCCTAAACAATTCTGTTCAAGTTCTTCTATCAAACCATATGCTCCTATGTTATCAGTTTTATTTCTTCTCCAAGGTCAGAAACCACACTTCTTTTTTTGTTTCAAGATTGTTTTCCCTCTTCTCCACAACAGTTCTCAATGTCTATATATAAGATTGTTTTATTGCTTTTGAAAGGCACTTATTCTTGGGATTAATTCCTACTTTTTGACTTAAGTATGACAGGTTCTATAAATTATTCAATCTCTAAATCAGTGTGAAAGAAAACTATGGCATCTCCCATTTTTAGAACTGAATACAGTAACTGACTTTCAAAAGTAAAACCTGGTGATTTTAAAACAATGTATGTTAAAAAACACCCTCGGTTCATGAGGACACTGCCACTCAGGGTCAACGTCCAATTTATCTCAGTGCACATGCAGGGTGAAGACTTTAAAGTAAGACTAATGACCGTGGCAGAAACACCCACAGTAATTCATCATTGTAACAAAGCATAGCCCGATTATCAGGGATTTCAGATGCCTGCAGCCGTAATGCAATTACACGGAAACAAATTGTTTGGTCTGCTCAGTTAGAAGTGCAAGAATGCTGAGCCAAAAATACAGAAAGGGATTGCTGCCCTCATATCCACCAATTGTCTTTTTATGGTATGACAAATGTATAATCTGGCTTTCTTTGGGCTGTACACTGAAATTGTCTTCAGTGCCTCCCCAAATAAACCTCCATATTTTGCAACAGAACATGTTGCAGAATCCCAAGAAGAGGCAGGTGCCCTCAGGTGTCAAGGGGTTAATGGAAATAACCACGTCATCTTTATCATGCTTGCCAAAAGCTTTAAAACAACAAAAGTCTGAAGCAGGACTTCAGAGAGGAAAACCTTTAATTAGCTGAAAATTACCTGCCTCAAAAAAAAAAAAAAAAAAAAAAAAAAAAAAATATGCTTGGTGTTTGTTGGTAAGAAAAGAATAACATAAGCATCATCTGGAATAATTGGGTTTGGTCCTGTTCCTGGTTTCCAGCTACAGGGAGTTGAGTTTAGTCTGCTCTTTATTTGAGTTTCCTCCCGAAGGGGGACTCTGCTGCAGAATTAAGTCTATGCGATGCTTACACAGACATTTCCTGCACTTGTGCTAGCAGAGAACAAGACCCGTTCTGAGCAAGCACTAATAACCAGACAGCGCTGTAACTAGCTGTTCTGCATTCACATGCCTGAGAGACAACACCAAAGGCCAAGTCACTGCTGAGATGAGCATAGAGATTGCAGATACTATCACAAATCTCCACTGTGTTTCAGGGATCACGACACTTAGGTAAAGTGGGACTTCGAGAGCAAAAGTCTAATTAAAATAAGTGGGTGTTATATAACTGTGCTTGTAAGGCAAATTTTCTGCAATACCCCTCAGTGTCGAGGAGATGCCTTTTCTTTAAAGCACTTACAGAACTCAGCAGCAATTTAATGGTTGAGAGATGATAAGAAAATAAATTAGGTTTGGGTGCACTGTAGTCAAATTTCAAAGATATATGTGGCTCTTAGCACTTAAGATCAGTAGCCTTGTCATGACCCATATCAATAGGGTCCATAAGGTCCAAAACTGGTTTAGGGGAAGTTGGATAGCATGCATCATACAGTTGCTTTCCGGAAGACACCCTCACATTGCTAAAATGCCCTGGGTAGAAACGTTGTTTCAGGGAATGCCTTGGTTTCCCCAGGTTATCCCTCAAGGGTAGGCAGGCACTGGGGAGCGAATTCCAAGCTTGGTCCCTTGCTCTTTCTAATGGTTTGTGTGTGCCGCATTCGTGTATTCCTTCCTCACCTCATTTACTTTATTGATTCCATTTTCCCTCATGTTTCTCTTTCCTGGTTACTTTTTGATTTGTGCCAGTGTGGGAACGGCACTTGGGCATTTTCTGATGAGTAAGAAAGTGCCAGATTGGTCAAGCAAAAACCCTCTAGGCTGAGTTAATAAGGAAGGCGGCTGGAGGACCCATCCTGGGTGTTGAGGCCATGTGGGACATGTGAACGGGTAATGCTGCAGCCACTGAACACCAGCTGCGGTAATCCCAGTTTTTCCTGGGATTTCTCTCAATCTTGCCCAGCCAGTGAAGGAACCCTATGAGGTGCAAAAGTACTTAAGATCACTGTCTTTCAGCCTGGTTTGCAAGCACCGCTTTCCTAAGGGGTGCCGCATACAATCCTCCATCGAGATGGAGCCACCTGCAATCAATGAGATGCAAACATGCATTTATCACTAAAAACTGCCTCAAGTTAATTTTGTTGAATGGGTGAATTCTGCCAAATTCTTTTAACTCCCATAAACCAGCTTCATCTACCTTTAATTTACTGATCTAGTTATTGCATATATAAACAGTTTTGAAAGAAGAGTTTATGATGTCTAAATATAATTCCTATCATTTCTGCAAGCTCTAAATTCACGTCCATGGAATCATGTGATGATCAATTCATATATTATTAAGTGTCATGAATAATGCGGCCTTGTGGAAACCTCCCAAAATTGCTGGGAGATAGGGAGTGGGTAGGGCTTTGTTCTTCATTTTTTTTGTGTGTGTTTTAATTTCAACATACCTACAAATAGAAACATTTTCAAGAGAATGCTCCAGGCTCCTTTTGCCCACTGACCCTCGCTGTACCTGTGGCCAAGCGAAGCTAACCCACCTAGCCCAGCTTTGCTTCCAAAAGCAAGGCAAGAGACCTCATGGCTCCAACCTGTCAATCCAAACAAGCAAGTTGTGAGCCCAGAGCCTTGTAATTTTTTAAAACAACAAGTTTGGTAGGTTGACTAATTACCAAGTTTCTCCAATATCACTTTAAAAAGATGCAGCCCTATAAAACTTTAATTTGGGATATTAGCAGAAAACAGAGCTCCTGGCACTAACTGATCTTATATGCAAGGGAGATCATTTGTCAGAATGTTAATTATTCTTAACCTGAAGAAATATGCAGACACATCCATTTCATTTTACCATGTGAATATAAGAAATAGGACTAAAGCAGTAAGTCCTGTAATTCTGGCAGTAATGTAACAATAAACTATAAACCTAAATGGAAAATCTTTAACAAGGAAAAATGTTGAAAAATATAGGAAGGAAGAAATGATGACAGGAGCATGCAAACAAGAGAGATTTGAGGTTTGTCCTGGATGTTAGATGTCCTTGATTTCACCATTAACATGTTACTGTCACTACTCACCAGCTGAATTCTCAAAACTTATCTAGCTTCTGGTATGAAAATTCAGGAAAAGAAAATTCAACCATCAATCAGCACTCACATATCAAATGCTTATTTTCCACACAGCATTCTATGCACCAATGTCACCACAAAGTAAAACCCAAAATGAAAATAACAAGGTCTATGCAAATGCATATATGAAGTGAATAATGTTTTCTGAGACAGTTCAGTCAGGATTGGCAACAGGAAATTATGCCATCAAATAATTATATATACAATGTAAATAGGTTTAAGTGTATTCAGTCCACCTCCTTGCCAAATCAAGACTGTTCCTGAAATGATCACAACAGCATTTTTCCTAGCATAGTTTTAAATGCATGAAATGTTATTTTTTCTACTCCTTGCTTTGAAAGACATCCAAACTTGGGATTCAGCATTCAATGGCTCTTGCTGTTCTACACTTTCAGAGCCTATATATACAATCAAAAACCTCAATTTATATTAGCTGGGTACATGCAAAATTGTTCTCAATCAATAAAACTGTTTTCTTACTTGCATTTAGCGGCTAAATGGAGGTAGGCTCAGTATCTGCCAGACACTAGCACCGAAAAGGCTTTAATCTTTACATCATAGTGTCATCACCCATCCTTTTGCCCTATTTTTCCTACAGACACAGTACCCATGTGCGATGTCTGTAGACAGACTCTTCCCCTTGTCTGTCTAGATTGTTTATGGACATTTGTAGATATTTACTTATCATTCATCAGTAAGATGATATACACTTCACTTTCTTTTGTACTTCTTCATATAATAATTTCCCTCTAAATTGCCTCCAGTTTACTACACCGTTAATTAGTTTTTATGCATTTCCAGAAACAAATGCATTGCAGCAGTGACTTAACTGATTGCTCCATAGCTTGTGTTCCACACTCTATTCATAAGACACTTCAGCCTGCATCTGTCAAATAGTTTCCCCCTTGTATAACTCTAGCAATTGTACGGCATTTTCCATTTTGACATATCACTATAAGGATTTAAAAAGGGCGGAGCAGCTGAGCACTGAGATTTATCTTTACCTGAAATAGTCAAATTGGCCAGGACAACATTACATTTTTCTGCTTGTGCTTGTCAATGCAGTATATCCTACATGCCATTTCAATTTAATATTTAGCAAGAATAACTAAGCCTGGTCTTCAGCTCCACTATAGTGGAAACTCACCTGAAGATTAGCAATGTTTTAAGCCAATGTTTCCTATACATAACCCCAAATTCAGTAATTTCTCCAATGTTGATATAGACAGTCATGTACTACGGGAGCATGGATTTCTTAGACTGTAAATAGCACACAGCTTTTCATGCACATTTTAAACAAGTGTATAGTTCACACAGGCCTTCAATTTTTATTACCTATTAGGGACATAAAACTTCCACTAGTAAACAGTTTGTACAGTACCTGAAACTCTTAGCATTGCAGTGACATGAACACAGTAAATAAAATTATTCAGCTATATAATATCATTTTATTTGTTATTGAAGAATATATCTGACTTATATAAATGTTGAATCATTTAGAGGTCTAAAGCAGAGGATTCCCAAACTGATGTACTGTGGATTCCTGGCAGCGGTCTGCAGATGAAGATGTACAACTGTCTGCTTACAGGGTGCTGGTTATCTGTGTAGCGAGATTACTGAAGAATAAACACTAACCAACTAAAAATAGTTGATAAAAGGTTAAAAAATGTTAAAAAGCAGTAAAATACTGTGCTAAAACCTATATTTTACTAAGAATGCCCTACATTTGTGCATTTGATTATAATTTTGTCAAACATTGCTGGAGTGGAATTTTCTCTTTTGGGCTGCGTATTTTAAGGAAGAGCCACTCTTTCCTGAGAAGACGACCGTGGAAGATATTATCAGTAAGATATTCTTGAAACAGTTTGTTTCAAGCGGGAAGAACAAAAAATGAGAAGCGTTTGCCAGGACTGGCTTGGACTCCGGGTGTCTCAGTTGTGTCCTGAGTAATGGGCCACCCCTGGGATGTTCTCAGCTTCTGCTGCTGGGCAGACTGGAATTTGGGAGAAAACAGGAAAAAAAATAAATTAAAAAAAAAAAAAAGAACCTCCACGTACCCTGCAGGGGCACTCAGATAGCAGCAGTTCAAAACTCTTTTGGGCAATTTAACCTGCCCTTCAGGACATCTCAGTGACTGACCCAATCACACAACCATCAGTCAGAAGGGAAGGTGCTACTAACAGCATTCTAGGCAAAACACAGGCATAAATTTCAGCCCAGTTTGGCCTAAATACATTATTAGTTTCAGGGTGGCTTTCAGTATGTTCTTTAAAGATTAGACTACTCAATTAGTTTTTTTCATCCTATTACAATTAAACGTGCCACAATTTCAGCATATGCAATTTCCAAAAATATTTACTGAATTTTTTACAGGTGGACAAACACAGGTGGATTTTGGTCATTTTTTTGCTATAAATGTCCCTGTGATTTTAGCAACACTACTTTAATTTGCTGTCATTGCCTCCTCATATTATTTAATGTCATTAATGCTAATTCCCAACCTCATAAGCTCACATAAAGAGGCACAGATAAAAAAAGGCACAGAAATAACATATTGCACTAATCAGAAAATAGACCTGCACGTTGCTGGTCTCATAAACAATTTTGAACCAAATTTCACATGACCACATTTTTTTAATCATTGATGGCTAAAATTGAGCTCAGAAATACATCCAGGAATAGTTATTTTATTAAAACATAAAAACATTTCAATAACACAAAATCAGGACTCAGTTGCTGAAAGATCATGAGCAATTCCAAACTTTCTCAGGTCTAATGAAAACCTGCTCTAACTTTATTAGTTATTCAAATATTACAGCTTGCACTGCAGGATATAAAAGACTTATGTCAGTAGAGATTTAAACTCACAGAAGTAGAACGATACTTAATGGTTAGTGAACTGCATTGGAATATTCCTTAAAGCAATTTCTCTTGTTCTGTGTCTACATTACATTGCATTTTATTTCATGCAAGCCTTTGAATAGGACAAACACTTAAACAGGTTATGGGCTTGATACTATCCCACAAATTCAAGTAAAACTTGCATGTCTCCACATCTAGGCCTGCACTTCATAGAGTAAATGGATGCTAGGGAAGAGAAACAAGGAATTTTGGTAATCACTGGTTAGCACTTACCCCATAAACCATAATGAAAAAGAGTAATTCTAATGAAAATAGCAAACTCAGTAGGTAGAACTTTTCTAGAAATGCAATTTTGGATACTGAAATTCACTGTAATGAAATATAAAATCGCAGGAGAGATGAACTGCTGTTGTTTCTAATGTCTCTGCTTTGTTTTTTTTTTGCCTAGTGAGACATCAGTGAACACAGAAACAGTAATTATATTGGCTCTCTACCTTTCCAGTCTCTAAACAGCTTTCTGTCAAGGATGTAATGCCACAGCTGTATTCTCTCTGTATTTTCAGGTTGATTATACAATTCTTGCAACCTGTTTTCCACTGCGTGTGCCAGACAATAACCCAAGAGAACATCATGTTTGCAAAACCCAGCTAACATTGGGAGCAATGCTGTGAGGGCAGTTTCCTAGCCACATGCACAGAATCAGATTTCCCAGTGCTACCTATGAAATGTCCAGCTAGCCTCAAGAACGTGAAATTACAAATACATTGATTTAACCTCCTGTCTTCTATCTGGGTTTACCACATACTTTCTACTTGCTCTAGTTGCCTGGGCTTCCACAGGAAAAAAAAGCTTGCAACCAACTGCCCCCTGCCTTTTTTTTTTTTCTTTTAATAAATCTGATCAAACTCTGTTGACACCCAAAGAAACCTCTTGCCTAACATACTGTGGATGCCACACGTTGGAGAATGGCTTCTGCGTGTTCCCATGCAAAGTTCTGCATGTTTGTCCTCTGGATTAGCTCCCTCCCAGAAGACAGAGCCCATTGTTCCATCCAAAGTTGGAATCCAGGCTGTGGATTTCCTTCTCCTGTCCGTCACTATTCTTTTCACACACCTCACACTCTTCCAGGTACCTTTGCCCCAAAACATACTTGTCTGGGAAACAGGAACATGTCTGACTTCACTTTGCTTTTATTCCCATTTCCTGGTGGCAGTTCTTGCTTCTTGGAATTACTAGCCACATTCTATCCAAATTCTGGTACACATGGCTTCTCCCTTCTGCCATCTCCGCAGACCCGCTAAAGTCTGGCAGACACCTGCACTTCCCCGAGCTGCTTCACGCTGCCAGAAGCACTCGCGCAGCCCCACAGCAGACCGTACTGGGAACCGGCCCAGATGAAAATTTAGCAAGCAAAAAAAATGAGCAAGTGAGCATCTGCCTTTAGTAGTGTTGGATTATGCCATGTATTTGTACCAGTATTAAATAATAATACTCTTGCTTTGGAAAGTCTGACCAACACTGAACTCTGAACAATTAATACTTTAAATACCTTTTAATATACTGAACTTGTTAGAGATCAAGACTGATATTCCTGGTTCAGTTTAACCTGAATCAGCTCAGGAGCAGCACCATTAGGTTCTGATCAATGTGTCTCAGAGTCCCATTTATTTCCTACACTTTCTACTTATTTACTATGAGCTGCCATTTTTAAACATCTTCAACACAGACAGACTTCACAGGCCATTTTATTTTTGGAAACCAGTGCAACTTGGCAAAAAAAAAAAAAAAAAAGATGTATATTGTGGTTTCTCTAGTTGACTTCATTTTTGATTTTTAATAGATTAGTCTCTTCAGCTAAATAGAGAGATAGATCTCAGGCTCAGACTTGAAGAGTTTGCTTTTGCCTCATAGAAAAAAATCACAATCATCACCACTAAATATTCTGCTCATGTGTAGCAATTCCTTACACATAGGAAGGATTGCATATCTAAAAGTTAATTAACTGATATAGGTCATTTCCATATGTCTTCCTCTAAAGGTTACTGCAACAACATTTCCTGAATCCCCTTTAACAATTTAATGGCAGCCTGGCAGTTGTATCATGACAAATAAATTTAAGTAACATAGAGATTGCAGTAGCAGAATACAAAGTATAAAAAAGCAGCGTATTTCTTATGAAGATGCAACATGAAAAACATTGACCTGTGGTCCTAAGTCATTTTCATAAGATAAAAGCTTTCTTGCTAATAAAAACAAATCAGTCAGTGTTCTGCAAGACTATTATGCTAAAGACTATTAAACTAAAGACTATTATAATAAACTGCCAGGGAAGCTGGGCTGCTGTGTCAACCCCGTTTGGCGAAGCAGGAGCCATTGCCATTCCACCTTCGTGCCTGAAGTTGGTGATAACATTAGCTGCGCTGCCTGACAAAGTAGCCTTTTTGATTAATGGGCGATACCTCCAGAAATGGCAGTGGGACTCAACTGAGAAGCATATGCTACCTGGCTGGTGATATTAAACAAAGCGAGCCTGACATTAGGAGCACAGAGCTAGGCTTAAATGACAGGGTAGAATATTAATTACAGGGAAGCTGATGGTAGTGCAGTGGCCCTGCATGAAATGTTGCCAGCTCAGAGATTGCTTATATTAATACAAGCAGCTAGAACATGAGGTGGATGAAAGACGGGTCAGGAGGTACAAATATTTTGCATAGGAAGGAGAAAAGAAGAAAAAAAGGTACTTTCTGCCTATGAATCCTAAACTGCTTCTAAACAAATGGATCCTAAACAGCCCTGCAACAGCTGTAACAGAAAGTTGCGCCTCACAACTTCTTTTTAAAGTTGGGTAAGTTGCATTTTTTTTTGCCCACCCACAGGCACCGAAGCTGAGATAAGAAATTAAGTGATTGGCAGGAAATTTGTGGTGCAGGTTAAAGGCGCTCAGGCTATGATTACAAGCTGCTTTAACTGCATGCTCATCCTTACACGCGCACTCAGCTGGAGTCATTTCCTGAGGATCTAAAATGTCGCAATGATTCTTTTCTTTATCTGCCACATTCTCTTTTGCAAGTATCTTTGCCATTCCACTTTCTAAATGAGATGGTATTTGAAAATATCAAAGTACCAGGGGGGACTGTTATTGAAGTATTTCTGACCTGATCTGTAAATAAACTGCTGGAACTTTTGCAAAAGACCCAGGAGATCTTTTTAATCACTTCCTTTCCTTTCATGTAGCATTTTTGGTGCACTTTGCTGCCCAGCAGACTAGTTCTGTTGGAATCCATATTGCAAGTTACACTATTAAATCCAATCAGAATTTTGTCCAGCTGCAACAAGGCCAGAAAAATAAGTACTAAAACAAACAATCAACCCTCCCCCCACCCCCCAC
>JAWLRI010000448.1:5784742-5798958 GCA_034781795.1 Crypturellus tataupa
GAAGGCTCTACTACCAGCTAGGACTTGCTGGGATATGCCATGGAAACTCGCGAACATTTTTTGCAGAAGTAGATAAATGGACATTTAAAGCACAATGGAAAGATAGAAGAACAGAGGTAAATGAAAGAAGCAGATAGCATGGGTAGAGCTGAAAGACACATCAAAAGATGAGAACATATGTGATGACTCTATATAGTCAGTAAAATGCAGTGTAGTCAGTTCACGACCAAAAGGGTTATATAAAATGAGAGTGTTTGAAGGTTCTGCACAAATTCAGCAGACGTGTTCCTGCTGATGCAACATGAACAGCTAATCATGATGGACATAATACTGAGAGATCCCACTTGAGTTCCGGCCCTCCAGGCACGGCACTAGCAAATTGGCAGACAATTCCATGCATTATCAGCTTAAGATAAGACATGATAGGGGTAAAACAAAGAAATGAGACTGAGCAAACCGAAGTTAGTCAATGTTCCTGTTATTAGATCTATGCACAAAACTAGATAACAGTTCAGCCCCCAAGAGCAGCAGCAGGTGCCACATTAAAATATGCCAGAGCGAAAAAATAACACCACCCCCACCAAGAAAGCCCCCAAAGACTTTACACACTTTACTTTGTGCTTACACCTGAGCCCAAAGTGCTCAAGTATTCTGAACTGTGGGTAACAAACCTCTCTCAGCAGAGATTAACATAATTACTATCCATTTTTAAATGATAGCAATATTTAATTGAAGCTTCTTCTTAACATCTTAAAGGCTTCTCAGGTGGAAACTTGAATTACCAAAGCATTTTTCATGTCATACGTGTCTCAAACAACAAAGTGAAATTTCCAGTGCAAACCTGAATTTACATAATCTAGATAATGACTGTAGTTTCAATTCCCCAGCAAGAATGAGTGCCAAAAAGTACACTATGACCTCAAAATAAGTTTGCTTTAAGAATTTGTCACTCATGCTAAAGTTATTACTAGTATTTTATGCACTTAGATCCATGGCTACCATTTGGATGGGTTTAAATAACCTTGTATTTGTTTATAGCCATTAATCAACCTTTCATAAACATACGTTACTCAGCAGCTTATAATCAATTAAAGCCAAAGGGACTCTGACTTTTAGGATTCTTATAAATAACATAACATCCTTACTTCTTAAGCCTCAGCTTGTGCAGTTTCCAAATAAAATCTGATATTTTGTCTAACCTTTTTAAGCACCTATCAGTACATTTGTTCTTTACTGTCACCTTTAGAACAGCTCCTTCTGTTACAGGCTCAGCACGAATACTGCAGTGAGATGGCAGAGACCAGAACAGGAATGCGTGCCATTCCTGAGCCCACATCCCATGCTGCATCTTTCCTAAAGCACAGAAGATAGCACTAACAAAGAGAAAATGCACTGCATTTCCTCGAGTCTGCTTACGTGGGTTGCTCAAAATTATTACCCCCTGCAATAAATTCCCTGTTCTGGCTTCTCTTGCCCAGGGAACGTGGTGGTGGTGACTCCTTTCCAAAGACTAATTCTGCACCTCGTTTCTCATGCAGAAGTAGGAACAGCAAGACTGGTTCCACAGTGCCCATTCTCTTTCTATGCCAGAACTTCGTATCCTTTCTGTTTTATCACTTTTTGCTTTTTCTCCAAAGCAGGAGTGGCCCAAACCCCCAGGCAGCAAAATTCAATTTTACTTACGGCACTGAGAAAAGTTGAATCAGCTCAATCTAGCAAGATTACACTGTACCTTTCTCCAAGGCAAGCAAATAAAGTATTTAATCAGACACACTTTTCCTCAACTCTCAACTCTCCCAAATCAAAGGAACAGTAAAGTAGATCCGTTTTGTCACTGCTACAAAAACTTACGGAAACCCTATGGAAGGTCTGAACACATGAATGTAAATTGAGCCAAGGATGGTATTGTGGTTGACCACAGTACCCTTACCAGAGTAATGTGAGCAAGGAATGTGGTATGTTGAAAAAGTCTCAAATCATTGGCACCCAAGATGATTTCTAGGTATGGAGATGGTTATTAGGGCTTCTCCTTCATGCACCATGCATGCACTTTCTGCCCTTCTAGGCCACAGCAAGGGTCCCCTCATGGCCCTGAGAGGAGATATATGAAATAAGCCCAGCTTACTTCATGCCCATTAAGTAACATACAGTTACATACAGTAGTTACTATGTTGCTCTGGTTCAAACACTACAAAAAATAAAATGAAAATAATAATTTGATCTTAGACATCCTACCTAATAATATGGTCTAACTGCAGCCTGACTCCCTTTTCAGAGGCATTTGTGACATTAATTAAGGTCTTTGAGACATTTTGAATAACCCACATTTTAGAAAGGAAGCCAGTATATGCATATAAGTAGTTCTGCTCCTTTAATCTTAGTTTTGTGAACAGGGGTTAGCCCTAAGGCAAAGCCTAGGGCAGAAAGTAAAATACATTTTTAAAGGCTGTTTGTTAATTGAGCCCTAAACTGCTTCCTTATTCCTTGCCAGTTTTATCCTAACATAAGAACAAATCGATGTTAAGGCACTCTGCCAGATGCTGGGCAACTCAGACTATGCTGAGCCTCCTCTCACTTCCTTGGCAGCTGAGATCTCTTAGCACTACCAAATTTTGCTCAGCCTCTAACAGCATTTACCCCTAAATGGCTGCAATTTGCATATGAATATTTTAATTACATGCTGCTATGCAGAACGAAAACAAACAGCAAAACACAAACAGCTCAACTAAGAGCTTGTAAACTGTATCACAGCAGTGGTTTTATGATTTCAGCCTGTTTATTATGCTTCGGGCACCTCTCTCTAAGAGGTGGTGGTTCAGGTCACTGCCAGCTAGTTGTCGCCTTTGTGGAAGAAACGCAGCAGGGCTTTTGCCAGGACTTCACTGCCCTCTGGTATTCAGTGCAGGAAAGGTTAGGAATATGAAGCAGGTTCTCAGACAGCAAGTCTGAAATTCCCCCACTTCCTAAAGGCCATCAGACTGAAGGAGAGTGATCAGTAGCTTTCCTCAAAGCAAAAGGCTCCGTCTAGCAGCAAGCGGGCGGCTGGGACGTGGTTCAGTGCCAGGCACGCTCTGCTCTCAGAGCTCAATCAAATTCACTAGGATGACACAAAAGGCCCAAATCTCATCTCTGTTCTATAGTGATACTTCATGGAGCAGGCAAAAACAGGCTCTTCTAAGGATAAAGGCTGTTTCCCAACACAAAGACCCTCCAGGCACTATATTTTGGCATTTCATTTTCCCTCTAGGACTATCCAAACCAAGAACAACTTTCAGATTTTTTTTTTTGTTGATTAGTGAGGTAATGACTCTTGGCAACTATCATCTCATTTGTCACTACTGTTAGGTCCTTTTCCTTCAGTGTCCATGCTGCTGTAGTGCTCAGTTGCTGACATCGTACACATGAGCTCTAAATCCTGCTGTTTTACTATTCTCCGAGATTTCTAGCTGCCATTATAGCTTCTCATGTACTTTGTTGACAGTTTTTTCTCCAGTTTGTGCTTCTGTCTCTACAGTCCTTCAGCATCCCAGACTTTGTGCTTAACCAGCTCCATTTCCACAGGGTCCAGTTCTCATTTGAGAACAGATGTCACTGCTGAGGACAAGCGCCCAGGATGACGTCTTTGAGCAGCGCCAGCTAACACTTGTGCCTGCTGTTTCCATGCCACTGTACCAAGGTGCCAGCACTCAGCAGCTATTTATTACTGTAGCAGGCAGAATGCAAATACTGAGCAGGTAGAACCAATACCAGGCTACCTACTACCCTTGTCTACAACACTAAGGGGAATATATCACCCAGGGAGTATCGAGAAAGAATCCATTAAATGAGAGGACTTTGTACCTTCTCCCAGTAATACACTAGCGGAATTTAGCCTCTGCCCCCCGCCCCAAAAGAAAAAACAGAATTGAAACTTAGTTCTATGGTCATTAGGGTGAACTAAGTGCAAGTAGATTTAACAGTGTCTTTGTTCATCACAAGGCTGGAGTATTATCTCCAAAACCAGGTCAACGCGCACAAATGGGCAAGATCTAAAGCCAGTGTCAGCTGTTTGCGTCAGCAGTGAAAGACACTGCCAAGGGCTCTGCTGCTACATCGGGGCATGTCAGAGAGCCGCGCGGTCGGGGTGCCAGCAGGGGAAAGGCAGCCCAGAAAGGAGCCAGTGGGATGTGGACAACCTGAAGGGAAGAGAGAGCTGAGATCAAAGCTGTTCTCTGTTGAGAAGGTGAAGCCTGAGGAACAAGAGGTGGGTACTTCTGGGGAGCCTGCATGGAGCTCTGAGCAGCAGCAAGACCCAAAGGGATGGCAAGGCTGTTCAGGTGACTTCGAAAACAGGAGAAAATGACATTGACTGAGCCTTGATATTGTGGGTAAATGGCCTCCAAGAAAGTGCTTGACTGAACAACTGTCCCAAATAACTGGATTGGACAGAAAGTTAACTAATCCTAAACTACCAAGGAAAGCTGGGAAAGAAGCCTCTTTCAGACAGCAACCATCAAGGTGATTTAAATGGGAGAGAGAGATCCGTCTGGTTAGTTTTTCGTGTCTTTAATTCTTGCTCTAGCAATGAAGAGAAAAGGTAACAAAAATAACATCTGGAAGGCTATGGTAGCATGTGGGCAAAAGCTGCAGTTTCTGTTTAACCATCTTTTGTTTAACCCCAGCAGTCTTCAATTACACCAAAATGTAGACACAAAACTAAAATCTGAACTCTGTTTCAAAGACAATATTGCCCATAAAATTTAGAAATCCAATATAATCCAAGAATTTGTCTTATTAAATGACAGATTCTCTCTTTCTCCTCATTAAGTCTTTTACTTAATACTTTACTTAATGCTGCTGTACTCTCTAAAATCTCTGAAGAACCTAATGACTCAAAGGTTGGGACAGAGACAGTGAAACTCAAACACTTGGTAATACCTTGTTCTCATGCTGGACAAACTATGAAGCAGTTTGGTTGAGATTTTCCTGCGAGTTTGACACTCATTCACAAACTGAATTTCAGAATGTGTGAAAACAGATTTCTATGATCCATTAGTACCTCAGGACATCATTACATGCACTGACAATCACTATACAGATGAGATCTTCCAGTCTAACATAAATATGATCAAATACAAAATGAAGATAGGGACTTGATCACAATGAGATCTAATCTAGGGCCCTAAAGATTTGGCAAAGGTAAGTCTGATGTTTTTTACTACTAAGAAAAATGTTATCATCAAGCATTGTGTGTAATTCACATGGCTGTCATATTTACCACCATTAGTAATAAAAAAATCACCTAATGTAGTCACAGACAAGAAACATTCATCTCTGGATTCAGAAATCTTTGTAGTCCTCACTGAAGGAGACCTCTGTCCCCTGATCTGGCATAAAGCTGCAAAACAAACAAACAAAAGAAAACAGGAGAAAACTGTTTTCTTCAGCTTGACCTTTGTAAAATCAAACTAAGAGTGAGTGTTTATCATAATGAGCATGGAAAATAGCAACTTTTTACAAGTGGGCTATCCATGCTGTACCTATGGAAAAAATCTGGATAAAATATGGATCTGCTAAAATCTCCTTAATGGTGTGCTATGTTATGCAGAGATTACTGACAGGCTCTAAAATGGCAACAAATGGTGACACAAGTTTTCCCTGGAAAGGACTGGGAAATGAAAGCTGTGTCATGTATTTTCAACTTCCAAAAAGTCTGATTGATAAATAGCACATGTAGGGTTTCAGTTCACTACATATTCATTACAACTAGATTTTAATGACTGGGGAAAAATGTTATTTCACTTTTCTTTGAGTTTGTTTTGTGTTTGTTTGTTTTGTTTTTTAGAACTATCTAGAGAACACTGTCAGTCTTGAAGTCTTGAAAAGTTGCCCAGACCTGACCCTAAAAAAAAAAAAAAAGAAAAAACCACATTCTGGACTGAAGTCTCCTCACCATACATATATTCCTAACTTTCTGATGATAAGGCAGTATAAGCTGGTATTTGAAGTAAAGCTTGACCAGATCTCCTCTTTGACACAATTTTTCAGTAACCAGCCTATTTCCTTCCACCTGGTATTTATTTTGATAGTGTTATAGCTATCAAGACATTCAGGACTTTGAAACATACTATTACAGTTCTGCATTAAGAATTCTGGAAAAAAAAATCTTTGTTGCCAATTAAGATGTTTTAGAGCCAAGCTAACTGATAATTGCATTTGTAGCAGGACATGTCTTACTAATCAATGTCATGGTCAATGAACAACATCTTCATTAGGTCCATAAGAAACAAGACCCTAAATCCAGAAACTTCCAAATCTCCAATTCAAAGCAGATACAGAGAAGAAGAAAAGGAGCAAAGTGAATACCAGTCCCTTCATGATTATAAAACTAATTACACTCAGTGCTCTCAGGAGATAAATTGTTCCAAACAAAAGCAATGAACTTCAAACAAAAGCGTCAATGAACTTCAAAAAAGGGGGACAGTGTAAACCTACAACAAGCATCTCAGAAAAGCCACTTTACAACCCAAATTTACCTACAGTGATTGCTGCTGTCTGTGGAGACCTCTTAGAAAAGCAAAGCAACAGAATACATGCAAGCTGATTCTTGCCAAAAGTCTACTAACAAAATACAATGGATTTTCTGTTTACATCTATGTATAATTGCTGCAAATCTGAGAGCAGAGGTCTGAGAGAGAGCAAGGATAGAAGGAGATAGCAAATGGTGTCCATTTCTCACCCTGCATTAATTCCTCCACTTACCCAATGACTTTCTATGCAAGACACCTGGAACTCTAAGAAGGGATATATCGCACTTAATGTCACGGATATTCTTCACCCGTCTCTTGAAGTCTACCTTGAGCTAGTCACCTTAAGCTCCCTAAATGACAGAAATATGTATTTTTTGGCAGAATTCATCCAATGAATTTTGCACATCTGCTTTACAGAACAATATGGCTTCACTCGAGAGAGTCTTGTTCCTCCACATTGACTATAAAGGGAATCTCAATGACTCACTCACTCAGAAGCAGAAATCTACACCATATATCTCCCAGATCAGATATGCAGAAGTTTATTGCTAGGACTTACAGAAAAAGTGCATAGGATTTTCTGGCATGAAAAAGAGGAAAAACTTTGCCAGACAGGACTGAGAGGATTGGGTCAGAAGAAAACTGTGGGTCAGAGAAGGGAATCAGAAGGGGAAAAAAAGGAGTTTTCTGTCTCATGCTCTGGGATCACAGTAAAGACTCAGAAGAAAAAATCCAAATATCCTACCTATTTTCCCTGTGAGTAGAGGAAGGTGGCAGGAATGCTACTTTTGGTCATACAAATGAAAAGAATGGCTGATGAAAACCAAGGTGATATATGCATCAGTGCTGAAAAACAGAAAGTATTTCAAACTCTCCTGCATTAATTCTTACTACTGGTGCATCCCAACTCTGTATTTGGTTTTGGATTGCCATTTATACCTAGGTAAACGACTCTACATCCCACCATGCAAGTCGCACCAGGAAGGTTCTGCAACTCTTAAGTCCTTTATAACAGGTAACCCAACCCCTGTCTGAGGTCTGAACCTTCACTCCCTGACTCTTTGGAAGTTAGATATCTACACTCCTTTGAAAATCACATCTGACATTCAAGTCAGCCATTTCTGTCAGTAGGCAAACAAAATAACAGTGAATATTTTGTTCCCATCCACTTTACTCCCCTAGATGTACTTGAACCATTCCCTGCAACGTATTCTTATATACACAACAAAGCAATAATTGATGATAATGATGAGTAATGACAGAAAAGTGTCCTGGCAGGTGTCTAATTGAACATAACCACTCAAAAGCAAGCATCCGGTACCATTTACTAAAAATGTATCTCCACCTCAGTATTTTTTTCAGATTTCAGTATCCAGAAGTCATCCATCCCATTTCAGTTAATGAATTTTTACTTTCTTTTGTGCACAATTATTGACAGAGCATTATCTGAATGATAATGCTCTTTCTTAATTCGCAGACAATTCAGCTGTAAACACTACACAAATCCTTGTCTATTTTAATGAATGGTTACACTGTTTTACTGGTGTTGACCAATTAATTGCTCAGAAACTGTATTGAGCTCTCCACTGTGGTATTTTCCTAGCATTAGTATTGTGTTCTAACCCATGCAATTGTCATACAGACTGAGAGTTTTACTTCTAATCTAGGTTGCTTATGAAGTACCAAAACCTGGGGCCATTAATACTTTGGAAATGGAATCCTTCTACATACACCACTGCCTGTAATCTCTGAGAGAAGCTAAATGAAATCTGCCTCAAAGAGTCCAATTACCTGTATGTATGTTTAAAAACCTGTACATCTCAAAATAATATCTGAAGACCTCTGCTTTCATGTCCTTCCCTTATACTTCCTTATGGCTATTTGTTATGCATAAACAAGATCCGGGACCTCAGGGCTGATTTTTCTTTAGTCCTTCCCAGAAATGAGTATTAAAAAAGGTCTAACACTTCACAGACTCTGCCCAGGATACACTGGTCAACTCCAAAGTGGCTGGACTAATTTATACCAGCTTCAGACCTTGCCTATAGTATTTTGCATTTACTTTGCCACGGCGCACATGATTACACAAGCTGAAGGGCAGGGAGTGAATAATTCAGCCCTCATCGCTCCTCCACCCATATCTTTTATTTGTATGTAAAACACCTCCCCCATTCCCAGAGAAGTACAGATGTACAACATAAGTAAACTAATGAGGTATAGCCTTGAGGCCTATCAACTCTACGTGCCTTGAAAGTATCTACCTTTACAAGTATGAAAATGTGGGTGTGCTGTTCAAATGCCGTTCCTGTTTTTGTTAATAATATAAACATGTGAAAATTTAACACATTAACTTATGAACAACCGCTCTTATTCACAAGTTAAAACAGCTCCATAAAGAATGACAGAAGGAGTGGGCAGTCTGCACAGCCTGTCCTGAGCACCAACCTTTTAGGAATGGCTTTTTATCATTCATCTCAGGAAATGCTTGTCTGATCCATGACTTTTGTACTTATGCTGTCAGAGCATATTACAGTCCCATTTCACGTATGGATGTTTTGACTTGCCAACTGAGGTAGAAGAATGCAAGTGAATGATATGAGTATTTTGCATTTCAGAATTAAATGCATTCTGGTTTTAATTAGTAGGAACAAGAACTGATTTGCAATAAGATCTGATAAGCCTCTTATAGCACAATCTGCAAAGAATGCCAAGGGCTCAGAGTTAAGCTCACATTAAAAGTGGTGCATTACAACTGATTTTGATTCATGGCTTGCCATGCTTTCCTGGACCCTTTAGACATCTCAGCTGTGATTTCCCCTTTTATCACTGTGACCATCTTTGCCCTCTGCCTTTTTCACTCTGCTGCCCAAAACCTGTTATTCTGCTCTCTGACTATGTATAAACACACTCCGTTGGGCTTGAAGCTTCTTCTGAATCCTTCTGTCTTCCGAGTGTGGGGAAATCCAGCCTGAAGACTCACAGGTCCTCAAGTGATCTCTGTTCCAGTATTAACTATGTACACCAAGGAGTTAAAGCTAGGATGAATGATTAAAATGGGGCACTCCCACACAGATGCAAGCATCACCCACTAATATCAGTCATTTGTCCTGTGATAGCAACTGTTCTACCTTTATCAATGCCACACAATAAATGAGCGCCAGCAAACCAGTAACAAATCTTCTGAGAGTGTTTTTTTTTTTTTCCAGTAGACATTTAAAAATGCTTCAAAAAGCATTGCTTAATTACAGATGCTAAAACATCTCTAGTAAGAAGTAGTTACTGACAGATAACAGCTGTATTAGTTAAGAGGTTTAGGGATCTCTTTAAAGTTATTATCAGACCTAGGAACAACATTTCTGCATTCAACTCCTAACACTGCATATCTGCTACTTAATCTTAGCAGAAGAGGTAACGCAGCCTGGAACAGCAGCAGGATGCAATCTGAATGCTCAAACTTAGTCTTGCTCGAATACTTCCCCCTGCCTCTTTACCCCTCAGTAAGCTGCTAAGAAAACTAGCTCAGGAAAAGGACAAGCCTAAATCTTCAGTAGATATAAACCAGCTGAGCTCCATTAAGTCAATAGCTGGGCTGGCCTTCAGCATAAAAAGTCACTTTTTGCTAACCAGGTCCATAATTACCATTAAAGTCCACTGGAAAATGCCTTCATTTCTTGGTATGATAAGGACTTTTTGTAGGTGAAGTCTCCTTCATTTTACTATGACTTTGCTTATTACCACAGGAATCCTTATCTTACTGATAAAATGTTGATCAAGTATTCTTTTACTTAACCAGCTTAGCCTTGTTCATATATTAAATCATCCATCTTACATATGGAAAAACTACCATTTACTGTCAGAACATGCTCTTCCATTACAGGATTGCCATGATATCATTTCAAAACTGGTAAGTGGGGTGGTGATAAACTGGATCATCTCACAAGTGTCTGCAAGGACCCTTAATAAAGTGGTGCATTGGCATGCAGGCACAAAGCATCAGCCCTCTAGCTTCTACTCAGTTGCAATCTTGTTGAAAAAATGATATTCACAATGTTTCATCACAATGTAAATTATATGGTTAAGCACAACTGTGATAAATGGCACATGGCAAGCAAGAAAGTTCATAATAACACTGGACTAAAGAACACCATCTCTTTCATCTGTAGCTATTAGCAGTACTTAAGGAACTCTACAGAGGTGTCATTAGTCCTATTCTCTGGACAAACCAACACAATCCAAGAAGCTGTCTCACCCGCAGTTAGAGAGGCAATGTTGGTTTAGTTTAGCATCTTAGGTCTTGATTCTGCTTTTAAATAAATAATTATCTTAATTTGGTCACAAGCCTGAAAGCCTCTCTCCTTTACTGAGGCAAACATGGTTTTGCATTCCCATATGGTCTCAGCTCCTGGATGTTATTGTGCAGATGGCCAAGAGAGGGCACCCAACTCTTTTTTACATAGACCCCCATGGTGAGCTCCAACCTGCTGTGCTGAACTGACGAGCTTTTTTCCCTAAAAGAGCGTCTCACTTAGCACAGAAAATTTGTCCATCCGCAGAGAGGCACAAATTAACTGGCCAGAAAGCAGCAAAAGGCCAAAATGCTCCAGAGAAGGCAATTTCTTGACTGCTGCCATGGGTGTTCCTCACAGAACTGGGTCCCATACAGAATTCCTTGTGTGATGGAATTCAGGTACCCAAATTATTTTCTCAATAAATTCTTCTTTTTATTTAAAAGGTATGTGAATCAGAAATAGCACTGAAGATTTTCATGCCTCACATATCCCAGGAAGCAAGACCATGTGCTTGGGCTGAGGTCAATACAACAGGTTTCTTTGCTTGCGCTCCCTGATACAATAAACATCCTTTAGTAAGTTTTTGTCAGACCTATGAAATCTAATAGAACAGATCATTACAAGACTATTACAGTCCTTGTACACCATTCTGAAACTATTTGAGTGAACAATGACCATGCAACCTTTGGCTTGGGAATATTCAGTGTACTTGGGGACAAAGTGTGCCTTCCAAATCTAGGTCAAGGGAATGGTGTACAAAGTCATAATGGCATTTTTTAAAAAACCCTCTCAGTGGATTTTAAAGATTTGGGACAATGATAACTAAATTGCTCTCCCAATTGATCCTCTTCAAAATCACTTATGAATGCTCCGTTCAGAACTGCATACTGTTACAATACAGAAAAACATTAATGTAGACACACACCTAGCTGGATGCATACGTACAAACTAAAATGGAAATATTGCTTGTCCAGGGATGAGATGGAAAAAGCTATGTTAATATTTTCCACTTAATGGCACTTTGAAAATACAATTACTAAAGACAATCTACCTGCCAAAGCATTCAACTGATTTTACATCATGTCAGGGAATGCTGATGATGCTTTCAGGTATACAGGAAAGCTAGTAATCAATGAGAAGAAATGCAATTCACCTCGCTTGATAGGTGAGCTAGGGAGGCAGCCGTACTTGAGAGGAAATGTCAAGAGTGACACATGGGCCCGCTCTTGCTGTCTGCAGCGCTGAAGGCAGATCTGGTCTCACAGGCAAACTGACACTGTAATTACAAGACACTTCTATTGATCTCAGACAGAAATTGTCAATCACAGTCTGGAAGGTGGCAGGTAAGATTGTTCAATAAATATATATTTCCTCATTCTTTGAGCTGTAAAAAGGGAGATTAATTTAAGATTGGTTTCTACCCTGCAAAAGCCTTTTACAATTGCAGATAGAGATATGCACATATGAAGACGTCTCCCTCAAAAGTATTATACTGAAAGCAGCTACTAGATCCACTTCTGTATTCTTTTAAGTACTGATTAAAACAGAATGCAAGCACAACACATCATGTAAAAACTGGAAGAACCACTAAACTCTAAAAGTTCAAGTGTAGAAATTATTGATGTAAAACCCTAACTGCAAGGGTTAGATTTTGCCTTAAGCAATACCTGCCAGTAGTCCCACTGAACACAGAGCATATTCTCAGAGAAATGCTATCAGGGGAATGACAGGCCAAAAAAAGGTGCAACTTTAAAACATCAAATGTAAAATCCACATCCACGTTTCATGGTTGGCTCTAACTTCTTTCATGACATTTCCCAGTGTCTCTTGCCCTTGGTGGCAATGCTCTCCCTATACTGTCCCAGGTGTTCCTTTTCCTCAGCCTCCAAGGGTTCTGAAAATTAACAGTCCTGTTTAATCATCAGCACCCCAAACTCTTTGGATCACTCCACCAAAAATCCCATCTTGGCAGCATCTGCACAAACCAAGGACTAACTGCGCTGAGAGATAACCGTATCGGGTCCTGTTACTGCTCCCTCCAGCACACTGCTCGATTCTTGCATCTCACACACACAGGCTCTTCCAGGCAGAAGATCTATTTTTATTTCAATTACACTGTTAACACTAAGCAAAGAAATGATCTGAACAAGTAAAATGTCATTTTGTGTAATCTTAGTGCATCTCAGGTACTATCATAAGCCATCTAAATGTTGGGTGACTTAAGTTGTGACTCCAAGATAACCTCGACTAAGACTTAAAGCCCCAAATGCACCATCCTCAATAAACACTCCTTGAGATACAAAACCCTTTCCAAAACCCGAGAAAAAAAGGCAAATAGAAAAGCATACACCAGCAGTATTTCTCACCTTGCAGCCACAACTGTATTGATAGGCCTTAGCCGACCATATCCCATCCCCATAGGGGCCTATTAAACGTGTCCTTGTAACAAAATTTGGCCACAGGATCTCTGGAGTCTGCCAGCTCCCAAAGGTGTCCTTTTACCAAAACAGAGACATGCAGCAAAAACAGGGCAGGAAGAAGCAAATTGAGGCTCAGATTTACTGAGGGAAGCAGCAGAGAAGCCTCAACATGGAGCAGCCCCTTGTCAGCACCGCCTGCCTCAGCACTCGCGCTACTGGTAGGGGACAGCACAGGGACCCACAGCAGCAGAACAGCCCTGGCCCTTCCAGGGAATTAAATGTGCATCTGGCCCCAACCTCAGAGCAGGAATGAAGCCAGCTGCCACACAAAACACACAGACCTCGCACGTCCAGGTCGCACCAGCACCTCCACTGAGGAGCGAGAGCGAGGCAAAGGCACAAGGCTCCTGGCCAAATTTCAGCTGGGGCCGAGGACGGTGAACTTCACCATCAGTTCAGCATTTAAACAGAGCACTAGGATCACCATTCACTAACCCTGCATGCATAGTGAAACTTCCTGGTTTTGCATAATGTGACTCTGGCAAGAAAATGGAGAGACTGAGTCTACCCAGAGAGTCTGTCCATTGCTGGGGAGCGGAAAGTCACTTACGGCTGTTATCAAGTTCAGTCCAACTTGGGGGGGGGAAAGGCAGTTACATACTAATTTCTGCAAAGTAGTAGTAGTATCTCAAATACCCAAATTCTCTATAAATGTCAAAAGAGAGCAGTTATCACTAACCAGTTTCTTCAGAGATGTTGACTGTATGTAAAAGCAATTAATAAGACTATCCATGGAAAGAAAGAATGACAGCTGGGACAGGTAGATGTTTAAGAACATCTTGGAAAGAGGTCAGCTACAGTTGGAAAGTCAGAATAAACATAACTATGTTTTGCTTTTCTCATTTTCTTAGATTAGCATATCTTTGGGAATGCATAGAAAGCTCTTGCTGTACGCTCAGTCTTTTTTAGTTACATGGCATAATCATGCTTCTCATGTA
>JAWLRI010000448.1:5808884-5878660 GCA_034781795.1 Crypturellus tataupa
GGGGGGTTGGACTAGATGACCTCTAGAGGTCCCTTCCAACCTTAGGCATTCTATGATTCTATGATTCTATGATTATGGGTCTGGATAACTTCACTGAGGCTTCACCTAACTGGAGATCTCTAAAAGACAGATCTCCATCTGCTGCTCTGCTGTTCACAGGAGAAGTACGAAGAGGCACAGCCTGAAGTGTGTAAGGCCACAGTGAGACTGAACAGAATAAATTAGTCCCTACCATAGAGCTGCTATGGTCCGCAATCAGTCAGGCACTAAACTAACCAAAACCCTAATTTTCATTCTTCATTCTAAAAGAATTAGCACATTAAATCACATGCAGAGAAAACATGCATCGCAAGTAAGTTCAATGATAAAAATGGATCTTAGTAACTGAATAACTGTCATAAAGGTTGTTTTGTAAGCAAAGTTTGAACTCACACTCTAAGATAAAATCAGGCCATCTAACAATCTTAGAATCACCATACAGTAAATGGGAATAGTATCTGCTGTGCAGTATTTCTGTACACTACAAAAATAAACCTGCCTAGAGGCCACTGCGAGTGTAGCAGTAAGGCACAGAACGGTACACCATGGAGCTAGTAGCCTACCAAACACTAAATTAGTTATAACTCTAACCACCCTCCATTGAGTTTTGAACACGACTGTTAAGCATTTTCAGATTTTGTACATAACCATTTGTCTATATAGCTTTAAAAAATGAAATTACTGTAAAGTAAGCTGTTTTGGCAGTGTCTTTCATCAATTCATACTCATCTGTGATTGGGAATCTCCATTAATACATGCTAATATATTTCACCACCAATTAACATGAGTTCTTTAGCCCTTGTCAAGGTTGCCTTTTTTCTCCTCTGCAGAGGAGTGTAACAGCTCACAGGGTGGTGTGGAGGTGGAGGCCATTTCCTCAGGAGCCAACACTTGAACATCCCTTTGTGCTAGGGGGAGGTTAGGGTGCAGTTCAAGCCAGAAGCAGTTCAAATGGTGTCCTCATATCACAGCTTTCTTAGCCTGCCACAATAACTTTTAGATTGATAAACTGCAGCAACAAGTACTCTGTGGCAAAAGCTTAGTTGCATAGGCAAATTTATTTGACCTGAGATAGTATAGCTCATTTTGTGTCGGATGGACAAGCAGATTGTACCAGCTTTCAACTACATCATTCGTGTCTGAATCAGAAAAGTGCTGAAATAGAGAGGGTCCTGCTTCAGGATTCTTGGTTTAATGTCTGGCCCATGCTTTGGGTCTTCCTGGTTGCCAAGTCTGAACTTGCCCTCTTGCAAGAGTGAACTGATCCCTTTTTTCATCCCGGTAAGATTATCTCAGCACATCCCATTTTGTCACATTATCTGGGGTTCTGGCACTGGTAACAGACTGCTATCTCCAATGATTAGTCTGTGCAGGACTTCAATGGTGCAGTCCAGGTGGGGCGTTTTGGTTTAACCTGGGGATATTTGTAATGCTATCTTAAGATGACCTTCGGATGATCTAACAGCTCTTGCTGGCCTTCAGTGCCTGAAACTATTTGGGATTTTTTGAAAATTTTGGTGCTTCTTTATCCTTTATGCCTACAAAAGTAGGAAAAAAGTGCTAATCACTTCCTGTTAATTTTGTTAGAGTTACCTTCTAAGGGATTTGCAGTGGATGTAGTATGTCTTCCACCAATACACTGAGCAATCACAAGTTACAATCGTCCCAGTACCAGAATACATAAAATCAACACAAATACATTAATATTCGTGAGATATTGTCAGAGTTCAAATCAGCTCCAAAGCCTATCAGTTCTATTCTCATCAAACTTGATCAAAGTAGTTTTGGAAACACAGAGATGGCTATTTTTTTTTCAAGTTCAATTAAATATTCACCATGTAAATATTTCATAACCTTCTAGAAATTTAGAATTAAGAACTTCAACAATGTATCTCTATGCTTTACAAAGGGACACTACCACTCACAAAAGAACGTGTTTTCCCCACTGCTTCTGCAGGTTAAATGCCATTTTGGACTGCAGTCAGTTTGTACCAAGTTTGTCTTGCTTTACTCCTCCAGGAGAGGCTTTGGAGAGAAGCAGGGCATGAATGCAGAGGCAACTCCTCTGCAAGAACTGGTTGCTGGGCCAGTGTGGCAGAAGACAAGCACTAAGCAAACCACCCTGTGACATGCACTTGTGGCCATCCTGCTGGGAAGAGAGTTCATTTTCTATGACTGAGGATTTGTGCTTCTACTCCTTTCTATACATGAGCACATGTGAGCATGGCTGTGGTTTAAGACGAAATGCTGCAAACAGAACTTCATGTCATTTCCCGCTGAAGGGTAAAGGACCAGCAAAACCTTCCAGCATGAGTCAAGACTGGTTTTATAAACGCAGTTAAGAAAAGAGTCAATCCTCTCTGACAAGTGCGTGAGGTGTTTGCACCAGACAAATTAGAGGTACAAAGCCACGTGTTTAATTCTAACTGAAAGCAATTGGGAAGCACAAAATGTAGCAGAAGAGCTTTCTAAATTAAAGGGAATATAAGGAAGAGAAAAAGGAAAGAAAATAAAATGACCTTTATACAATGACAGAGAAGAGATGATAAAAAATAGCAATGGGGAAGGGGGAAAAGGGGAACAGGGCAGGCAGAGGGATAGAAAGTAGTAGTCTGGAAGTTTTTCATGGATAATTTGTTTTTGAGAACAAAAAAGCCCTGCTGCCATGCCTTCTTGGATTATTTCCAGTGTTACTGATGAACCTGTGAATATAAAAGCCAGGACTTTTTCTGCCCCCCCGCCTCCTCTTTTCTTTTTTATATTAGTACAAAAGAAGACAGCAACCACGTCAGTAAAGATTTTTTAGGTTTAATTGAGCTGTGGCTGTATCCTTTCCTGTGTTTTCTATCATGTCAATTTTCCAAGTGGCCATCAAGTTTTTGTCAGCTGAAGCAACCCAAGTATGCAAGGCTGACATTTAGAATAGCTCCAGGATGTGCCTTCCTCCTGGCAGCACTATCAAGAGGGGCTTTAAGCATGCTTAAGTTGACTTTAAATCAAGATGTCAGCTTTGAAATCAGGCTGTCTTTGGCAGTCTTGTCAATAATCCTGAATTTGGCTTAAGCCCTATACACCTTCATGCATTAACCAGAATTAGGAGCCACATTCCTCTAATACATATCATAATTTTTGTTCTTCACTCGCCAGTTTTGATCATTTTTCTCCTATACTATGAAAGCACAAGTATATATTTGATGTGAGGGAGAAAAAGCAGAAGAGCAAGGGAATAGCAAAAAGTGGACTGAAATTCCTGCATGTCTGTATCTATCTTTTATTCTGCAGGTGAAGTAAATGCAGAGGGACCAGATGCCCCTCACCAAACATCAATAACCTTGGAGACTACAGTGCTCACAACTTGCAAAGGCAAAACACTGGCCAGTGCCTATAACAGGATCAAAAGGAAAAGGAGTCAGGAAATTTTCTGTAACGTCCGTCTCTCCCACCATTAGCCAAGACAAATGAACAGGATTGTCCGCAGACAGAGCACTGGAACAGTCTGCCCAGAGAGGATAAGAATCTCCTCTGGAGATGTTCAAAATGCACCAGGACACAATCTGGTGCCCCGTGCTCTAGATGTCCCTGCTGGAGCAGGGGTTGGACTAGATGATCTCTAGAGGTCCCTTCCAATCTCAGCCACTCTGTGATTCTGTGATTTTTCTCTTTTGCCAGTCCAGAGTTATTGCACTACAGAACTCCCAGCAAGACTGATGATCACATGAGTTTTAGGGACAAGTCCAACATGAAATTCAGATTTAGCTTTTCCGATCACAGCTAATCCACAAAGTTCTAACCACACAGCCTTGAGGAGTTCAGGTTCAACCCATGGGAAAATGTAGGAGCATTTTCCAGATCTGGTCGCAGAATTATTTCAAAAGTCTAAAAAGAGGATGTAGGCTCCATACTTTTTGCATTTAGTACTACAAAAAAAAATTTCAAAGATTCTCAGATGAGATAAAATGCCATTACTCCATTAGAGTCAATGGAATCATGGCAGTTCAACCTGAACACCCAAACCGCACTTAGGCTTGTGTATATGGGGCAGTTATTTCAGATTAAAGCACAATAAGAAGGCACAGCTCAGTAGCTATGGCAGAATATCTCCCACATGAATAAAGTAAAAGTGTTTACAGGGGAGCTATTCTAGAACAGTCATCCCTGAATACATTTTGCTATAATAGCTATTCCAGTCAATTACATGGTACAGACAACTTCCTAAAGCAAATTACTCCTTGTGAACAGAATAGGAATATTATTCCCTTCTTGGATTGATAACATTAATAGAAAATAATGAAGAATACTTACTTTTTAAAATTATTTTCTATAGATTAGTTCTCATGCCAGTTATTTACAAAATACATAAAATATTAGGTACTGTTATGGACTCTGTGAAAGTCCGTTTCACAGGAAAGTGAAAGTATTTTTAGGACACTGAAAACAACCTAAAAAGTGGGAAGTGGCAAATTTAACAGGATTAACCCTTAGTAAAGGCAGGATTTAGAAAAAATAAAATAAAAAAACTCTCATCTTACGCAGCTCTGAAAGTAAGAAAAACATCAGCTTCATTAGAGGTTAGGATGTAAAAGCACAGGAAAGCCAATAGAAGTAGGTGGATTATAGTATACTGAGAAAAACTTTTCAGTAGTAAACTTAGCATAGCTCTGACAGAAAAGGTTCATCACAGTTTCACAGAAATGTTAGATGACTGCTTCAGTCACTGCATTTAGTGAATTTCGATTAATGTCATTTTCCTCATCACAACTATTTATGGCAGCTTATTCCAAAATGACCTCTTTCTCAACATTCTGCTGCAGGTTTGCTTAACAATTATGACAGTTTCAGCCCTGAAATAATAGCACTTTGAGTCTCATGCTTTATTAATAGGAAAATGTATTTGAAATAAATATTATGTGTCCAACATCCTAAGATGACAAAACACCAAAGAGGCAAAGGAATGAAAAATTGAGCCATCTACTAACACTGTACAGTATAAGTCTGCAAATTAGCTTGAACTGAGCCCTTCCAGACACTCTTGTGCATACAAAACAGGGGGTTATTTTATCCCAGTTTTATAGGTTGGCTGCAGTGGACAGCCGCTGAAGACAGCAGTACTGCAAAGAAAGGGAAAAAAAAATTTAAAAAAAGTGTTTAAACTCCACACATACACACACACACACAGAGTTTACAGAGAGCATGTCTAAATTGCTGTTGGGAGACTGGCAAATAAAGTAATGATCATAATGGAGATTTTTATGTATTGAAGCATTCTCAAGGTAGAGATTTACATCTGAGGGTAGAACCAAACAGGACGACTTTCTTTTTGCTTTGCTTACTGGTATCATGTCATTTATGCAACAACTTCTGGATATTGAAGTTAAGTTGACTCTGGGTGAGTCTAGAACAGATCCGTCTTCAGGGAGGCATGAACAGAGTTGCAACAAGCCATGTTTTACCTACCAACAGCTGTAAAGGAAATTCTTATGCAACAAGTGCTGTCCAGGATATCCTTCTCTGTGATACAATAAAATTTGACAGAAGGGGGTAGTTTGTGCCAAGGAAGAGAGTGTGTTCTCCTAGCCTCCATCAATCATAAGCTGTCTGTGATGCTGTATTTCCTATAAAGGAAAAGTCAACCTTAACTAAAATGGCTCTATTTTCTTCATTTAAAGACAAATATCACTCATTTAACTACTTTTTTTAATGGTGGCTAGACAGATCATTTAACATCCCACTGAGCAATAAAATGTCAAACAAATTTTAGCAATTGCACAAGTCTGAAAGCTGGCTCTGAGAGTAAGAAGAATAACTAGAAAATATTCACAAAATCAAAGAGGAATAAAACAACAAGCACCATACTGTTCACTTAATAGTATCATTTACAAAAAAAAAAAAAAAAAGAAGCAGGTAAAGACCTCAAGAGATTGTCAAGCCAGATAAGATCAGGAATTACCTATTAGATTAAAATGAAAGTTTGTGTGTCTTGTTCTTGAAATCCTCTAGTGATGAAGTCTCTACTTGTACTCAAACATCTACTTCAGTATTAGTGCATTTGAGGACCAACTTGAATCTTTCTTTGTACAAGATCTCTTCCATGTTTTCCTGTCCCTCATAGTCAAAAAGAGGGAACTATTCTCTCAGAGAGAAAGTGTAAAATATTTTGTATTTTAGATTCTTTGTAGAATGGTAACCAATCAGGGAGACTATCTGCTGCTATCCACCACTATACATTTCTCAAATGCATTGAAACATCATACTTAGATTTTAACTTCGTTGACCTTGTGCAAATAAGTAAAATCATATGAACATATGGCTATAATTGACAGGCCTACTCCTTGTAGATCCTTGTATCTGAATCACTTCCTTCCTTTTTTTCATCCTCTTACTCATTTTCCTGAGCATATCTTCTCCTCTGGATGTTGGAACAGATGCCTTTTGCTCACTGACCTGGGAGGGTCACAATCACCGGGGACAGTAGCAGCCAAATCATACATACCATCATATCATCCGTTTTCTTGAAACCTTTAAGATTCCTTCTGGGTGTGAGACAGCCCTCTGACAGCGTTCCTGACAGAAGTCACCTCTGGGTGTTTAGCTGAGGTCCCAGCCTGCATGCACACAGGGCAGGAGGCTGGGTTCTTTAGCTAATTGCAAGGCATCATGTGAGCTGATGGCTCTTTCCCAAGCAATAACAACATATTCTCTTGCCATCCCCTTTAGCCATTCTTTTACCAGTCTTAAAAAATAATAATAATAATCTACTGTGTTTCTGAACTATATCTTCTATAGTAGAGGTAAAAATTTCAAGCCTGGAGAGCATAAAACTGTGTTTTAATTTCGGTGTACATTTCTACAATATAGTATGGACCCTGAAAAGCTTCTGCATTTTGCTGCAATATTGACAAAGTTAGCTACGTTGACCTGTGTTTTATTTGAATCATGTGAACAGACCTTTTGTAATCTCTGACTTGTGTTTTAGTCCTTTTAAGTGTCTTCACTTGATTTACAGTAAGCTATAATATAGCAATAAAATGATCTGAGATTCTGTGCTTAAGTTAATGTTTCTTTTTAAGATAGGTATTATCTCTGATCACAGTTGGGGAAAATTGAAGAACAGCATAGTTCATCCAAAATGAGATAACAGATGTAAGTGCTACAGCAAGACATAATTCTCCATATTCTTGTTGTATACCTCCCTGCTACTGCACCTCCCCTTTTAAATTAAGCAAACATGTCTTCCTAAAAATGTCAAATTAAGTGATGTAAGAAGCATACTTTCATATAAGAGCAAAAATTTGTACTTTATATTTGAAGTGTACTATAAAAATGCATTCAATTTTGCACAGAATAGATTTACTAAAAGCATCTGATTTCATTAGTTTAGATCCCTTTGACTGGTAATCAAATGTAGCAGCACTCTTGGTTACTTAAGAATATTTATATGACCCTCCAAAACGCAGAAAGCTTCAAGATCAAGCTGTCATTTAATCTTATGATCATACAGATGGAACAAAAATATCAATGCTCTCCCATTTAAAGATACAACAGCAAATGAGAACAGCATAAAAGATTCCTCTGTGCTGCTGGGTCTCGTACCAGCGATATTGGGAAATGTGGGGAGGTCACAAAGATGAACATGAGATGCAACACGGCAGTCCCACCAGCACCACCCCAGCCATTGGCTAGGGCACAGTCCCGTTAACTGCTCCTCGTGGAGGGGTCTGCACCCTCCAGGGCCCCTCACGGCAGAGCTGGTTCGGGCCAAACCACGCAGAGGGATGCGGAGCAGCCCCCTCCTCACCGCAGGATCGCACAACGTGGCACTGCACAACATGAATGAACAGGCTCGCTCTTCCCCTCCTCTGCGCTTATAATAAGGCAGAAATATCTGAATGGAAAGCCTTGCTAGCATGAGATTAAGCTGCCCAGCGCAGAACTGCATTGTTAGGAGAGAAACACATTGACGTTTCAGGGGAGAGACAGCTCAAATAGGTCAAATCAGTGCAGCTAATTCATTCAGAACCAGAAGACAGAGCAGCAATCATTGCCAGGGGAGGAAGGAGCAGTTAGAGGATGCTTGCAAGAAAAGCCTAGCTACAAAATACCATGTTTTGGGAGGTCGTCCCCAGCCCAGGAGATTGCTGTTGGGAAAGCCAGGAGCTAGGCAGAGGCAGGACCCATTTGGGCTGAAGTTGGAAAAAGCTAGAAAGGAACAGAGAGCTTGAAATGGCTTCACAAATCTGGTCACCAGCAAGGACAGGGGACACAGAGTGATGCAGCTGGCTTAAAGCATCAGACGTTAGGACTGGTCATTTGCTTTATTTTTTACACACACTCACTATGAAAAAAGAAAAAAAAAGACACCCTTTGAACTCAGATCTAGAATATCAGCTGAATCCATCACCACAACAAAAGGGCAAACAGCAGAATAACTTTGTGACCTTTGAAGAGAGGCAGATGGAAGGTCCTTATCTCGGAAGAGCTGAGCTAGCGGCATCTAAGAGCACACGGGAGCTGCTGGCTACAAGAAAGTGATAATCTACCAAGTGTCACCTGTAGGGAGAAGAGCCAGGGCTGGGGGCAGAAACACCCCGTTCAGTTCAGCTGTAATGGTGTAAAGGACACAGGCTGTGGGAGCTGTGGGAGGAGATGATCCATCCCCTCCAGCATGCAGTGTTTTCTAAACAAATTACGAAAAAAGCCTCTCTTGCTTTCTGCAAGATTAGGTTCTGTAAATCTCAAGGCATTGATGTTAATTGCAGCTGAGGATCCAGTCTTACACTATAAATAAAAACAAATTCCTTACTCAAATCCCAACCCAGAATCCTTGTTCCACTGAGACTCTGCGGGCTGTTGCCTATCTGCAAACAATCATCTGAATGCTAGTTGAAGAAAGCACCTTGGCTGGAAGCCCTTTGCACCACCATCTACCCAGCCTACTCTGGAAAGAAAACTTCCTAAACAAAAGCTGAATGCATTCAAATTCTTTGCGATAATAAACATTCAAAGGCAAGATATGGTTATCTGGGTTTTCAGATTTACAGCAGCAAATTTCTACTGATGTATGAAATGAGAAATGCCTGCCTTATGCACAGGGAGAATTACAGAGACATTGCTATTCAGTCAGTCCTGTGCCACACGCACTGGATTCACACACACTGTTCAGCTCACAGAAATGTAGGGATACATGGCAGGTACACTGTGCCTAGAAGTCACTGAATATAAAAAATAACCTCTTTGGAAAACTTTAAAAACAAACAGGACAGCAAGAAGGGCTTCTTCAAATACATCAGTAGCCAAAGTAATGTTAGGAAAAGTGCAGGCCCAGTGCAGAATAGGTGGGTGCCCTGGGGACAAGGGACGCGGGGAAGGCAGGGTTGCTGAGTGCCCTCTCTGCTTCACCCTTTACTGCTGAGGGCAGCCTCGGGAGTCCAGGCCTGGAGACAAGTCAGAAAGTGGAGGAAGGAGGAGTTTCCCTTGATCAGGGAGGGCTGGGTTAGACATCATTCAGGCAAACGTGACATCCCAGCAAATCCAACCAGGCACCCACAACTGCTGGGGCAGCTGGCAGATGTTACTGCTAGGCAGATGTTATTCCCATCACCTTTGAAAGGCCATGCACAAAACAAGGGGAGCTTTTCATGGGACCTGTTAGCTAATTCCCAGCCCAGAATGCTGTTCAGATGTAGCTATTTGTAATGAAACCTTGAAATGCTTAGGTCTGTTCTGCATGGGAGTTAAAAGATCTCTAGCAACATTTTATTAGAAACAACAGCAACAACAACAAAAACCCTTACACTCAATTCCTGTAGCTTGTTTGTATGTGTCTTGCAAGCAGACATAATTGTATGTTACTCTGCCACCCACAAAGGATCTGATTTTCCGTTTTCTTGTACGCTGTAGTCCATTACATCAGCACCGAAATGGATGAGGAGAAAAACAACAACAAACCCGCGAACACTCTGCTTTCCTTCAGTTTGCACTTGTCACTAACTGCTAGCCCATAGCCCACACTATCACTTTTATTCAGGCTACTTGCTCTTACTTTTCCTGCACTGCCCTGTATTTTGCCTGTCCCAGGAAACCATTTGTCTTTCAAGTGTATTCCATTCCCTTTATTTTCCTTTCTTACAATTCTATATTAGAGCAGTGGGCATTTTTCACTCCCATACTTCCCCACAAGAAATTCATATACCTTTCAGTACCTTTAAATACAATTTGTCTCCTCAAGTGCTTTGCTTTAAGAATAAAGGACTCTAGTTCTGTGCATGACTTGATACCATTCCCCTTAACACGAGAAGGGACTAAGGTCACGTCTATGCTGACAAAAAGCCAGCAGGCTAATTGTAGGTTCAGGGAACCTGATGCAGAAGAGCACAGGCACTGGAGCCAGATCAGGTCTGGAGGTTGTAGCTGCAGCCCCTGGTGCTCTGCTCAACCAGCAAGCCCTAATTTTGAGCGAAGTTTATCAGTGCAAGCAGAGCATTACACATAAATGCAGCTATACTGGTTGCAGTCGTCAAGGGCTCTGTGCTGACTTGAGCTGATTAGCAAGTCCTCCTCAAAAAGCTCTGCTTATAAGGTAAAACTTCCACGTACCACTTGGAGGTCTGGTTGCTCTGATGAAGGGGTTTTTACTGAGCTCTGCCCACCAGGCAGGGTTTACCATTCTGCATGCAGCACAGTTATCTGCTCCAAGCCCTTTCCAGGCAGAATCTTTTTTCAGGTGGAAATCCCGGAAGGGCAGACATTGATGCTTTGAATTATACAACTAGTTTCTGCTTTCCACAGCGAGGGGTCAGCTCCCTGCCAGCAAACTCATTTGTAACGCTGCGCTTGTAAACTCCCGATAAAAGGCTCTGATGGAGCCATGCTTGACTGCGTAACAGCAATAAAACTGCATGGCCTCCTTTTTCATTACAACAGGCTTCCAAAAAACCTCCAGCCTCAGACTGAGGTTTCAGGGTGTGGGTGGGCATGAACACACAGGTGAAATACGTCATGAAACCTGCACTGCCTTTAAGTGGTATCAGCCTCAAGAAAAGCACCTTTAAAGTCAGTCAGCCTCACCTCAAAAGTCAGTCTACAGACAGGTATCTCAGGGGTAACATGAAGCCCTGCATATGTATTTCTTTCCACTTTTTCAATGTCTTCATTGATTCTGACCAAAGAGGTCAAGAATATCAAAAGAACAGTAGAAGAAAAGATAAAAAATATCAAACTGTTGTCTTATTCCAGGGGCTTGCCTTAAATACATGACAGATGTTATCACAAATAATTAGGCTGATACTTGCTCCGAGTTACAATTGCCTTTTTAAAATTTCTAGTCTTGTGGGAGACTGTTTAACAGGGTGACATATACCACAAATCTGCCTCCAGGGCACACAAGATTGTTTACATTCAGGTGCCAATGCCACCCCAGAAGCAATCAAACTGTACACAAAGACTGACTTGGCTTTTGCGTAAGAGATCTCTAACACAAGAACTGTCAAATTTTAAAATGAACCAGTGAGGAACTGGGAAATTAAAGGGTAAATGATTGTTTTTGGAGTGTTCCTGAGACTGCCTGCACTGCCCGCAAGGAAGGCCCTGGAGCCATCCCTCAGGACTAGCCGCCACAGCCCAGCAAGCGCCGCCCCGGGTACCGCTGGGGCAGGCGGCTCCGGCACCAGCATCACCAGAAACGCCTGGAGAAGACTCAGCACAAGGACACGGGGGCTGCTAGGGAGGCAGCTCGGCAGTAGAGCCCACTGACCTTACAGCCAACCTGGAGGCTGCTTTTTCATGATGATATAGATTTACTGGGAGCAACTGCAAGCAAAATCAAGCCCTGGCAGCAATACAGGAGAGGTGGGAAGTCCTGGCCATAGGCAGGGATCACAACCCGGCCAGGGACAGTCAGGTTCAGGCTGTTTGGCACTAGAGCGGCCCTGGCTGCAATCGAGTGTCCATTCAACATATGCATTTGCACTTAGTGATGGTGGAAGTACAGCTTAAGCTGTTTCTTGCTATTCTTGCTAAAAGCTAGGTTTAATAATTATATATATATATATATATATATAAAAACCCAGCATACCCTTTCTTCCAGACATCCTCTTTATTTCCAGACCAGACAGTCTGCCTGGCTCTCCTGAGCAGCCAAGTAATTTGCAGGCAGATCACTGTCCCCTGAGTGCAGGAAACTGTTACAATTGCACACAATAAAAAAAGCTAAGCAATACAGTGGGAAGACATTTATAATATATACACATTGCTTCAGGAAACATGTTGTAGGGCAGAGAAGGGATAAGACTGTGGCCCTAGGGAGAAGGTCTCCCTATTTCTTATTTGTAAGCGCACGTCCTTACAGAGATGCTGGGAAATGCAGGTTCTGACTACATTGAATCCCACACTGCACAATCAGCCCAAGTGTTTATCTGGTCCTCAGGGCAATATCCCAGGAAGATGCTGTCCCCAAGTCACGCAGCCTTATGGAAGAGCTTCATCTCATCTTCAGAACTTCTTTAACATCCCTGGCCCTCTCTAATCCCTTTACGCACAACAAATTGACAGCAAGGTCCATACAGTCACATAACCATCACAGGGATGCAAAGCAACTTTGTGTCATAGAAATAACATCTCAGCAAACACACTAGATCTTCACCACGGCTGCCCAGATCCTGTCCCAAGTCCTCAGCAGCTCCCCTCCACCGGGCCCTGCCCACCCATGGGTGGGATCTGCACTGCCTTCACGGCACAGGGATGTCCACCTAACCCAGGGAGACGACGCAGCAGCAATGCACAACCAGCTTTCACATCCCGCCGCATGCAGCACGTGATGGTCTAGTCCGTGTCAGTGCACTAAGATACATAAAACGATTATGACCACCAGCTGCCTTGAGATGTGCTGAAGATCATTTGCTTAGGTGTGCTCATATGCCTGCATTAACACCTATTGCAATTTTGAAAGAGCGGGAAGGGTATGGAAGACTCCAGTGGGAGGTTGTAGCAGTCACGCAGGGCATGCAGATTCGTTGCAGAAGCTGTGGGTACGAGACAAAGTCTGCAGAGGGCAACTCTAGCAACTCCTATTTAATCTACGCAAACGTTACGAGAGAGAGGATCCGCACATCTTCTCAGGCAGCATCACCCAGAGTATAAGCAGTGGGTGTTGCATTGCCTGTATCTGGTATTTCCCTTTGCAGAACACGGTTTGTACATCTTCCCCTAGTTGGGCTATGGGACTTTTCCCTGCCAGGCATCCACCTCACGTTGAATTTTGGAGAGTTCCCAGGACTGTTTATATAAGGAAAAGACCTGTGTTGCCATCCATATTAGATTCTTTCAAGGTGACACATTCAGAAGTTCTACTGTCTGCTTATTTTTTGAATTATTTGGAATGGTATTAAAGTTTTCCTATTTCCAGGAAAAACTGCCAGAATTTTGACAGTTTCCAAACCTAGAAAAGTCCCAGTTTACACATACTCACTAAAGGTTTATCTGAGCTTGGCAGCTGAATAATTTGCAGATTCCATCTGGCCCGAGCATCTCCAGTCCAGAACCGCAAAGGTTGAATGGAGCTTCTGCCGAAATCTCTCCCACCAGCTGTTCAGGGCCGTTTGTAACACTGGCAGATCTCCTGCGGGCATTCACAATGCAGCCTTTTGCTTAAAGGAGAAAGGTGCTTGATCTAAAAAAGTGGCAATAGGAACACCACTGCACACTGTCATGCCTCCAGCAATGGCTTTAGAGCTGTGGAGAACAAGGAAGTTTGTGCATAGCAGGCATTAGAGCTATTTATTAATACACCACAAGACCAATGGTATCCAGATGGTAAAAATAGGAATCTACAGCCCAGAGTAAACATGGGAAGGAAGAAAAGTTGAAAAAAGTTGCAAAACATTGTCTTATCTAACTGTTGATATAATTCATGTTAAAGTCTACAAGGATTATCTTGGCCAGCTGGTTTAAATAACTAAGCTATCCAAATAAGGGGTGAATTTCGGACTAGCACACAAATGATGGACACTCCTGCATCAGAATGAGACATCTGGACTTCCACAACAGTCAAGGATGTGAAACAGATACTGCTAGGACACAGTTCAGCTCACCTGGAGGCAGATATGGGAAGCAGAGCAGACAAATGCCTGTTTTCACAGATTGCAGAGAGCTGTAGGCTGATGTATTTTGTAATATACACATCTGAAGCTAGGGAGATTAATTGTGCTGGAGCAGGCAAAAGAAATAAAGAAATTTAACAGAAATTTTAAAGATAACTGGGTTAGGAAAGCTCATTCATCTTCCATCAAAGAAACAAATATGGAAGGAAATATCCTCAATGTCAATCCTCTTGCCCTCCATTCCTCTACTCAAATTCCTCAACTCAAATCTCCCTCAGAAAACTTCTCCCAGGAGATCCATCTATACCGTTTAGGATAGACTGAGAAGCTTTGGCTAGATGTATTTTTTAAAGTACACAAACATCTTGCAAAGATGTTTCTGTAAACATCTAGATCCCACATAGTATGCTTGGAAGCTCAGCAAGGTGTGAACAAAGTTGTTCCTCATACTGGTAATTTGATACTTCGCCATTTCCTTCTTCAGTTCCCTTCAACATTTTAAGCTTTGTAGCTTGAGCTGTAGTTAATCAAGGAGTATTTTAAATACTGCTCAATTACTTTCAAAGTATTTTTTTTAAAACGTAGTCTGACAGTGACCCCACTCTGCAGGACCACCACAGTTTCAGCTTATTGAAGCATGGCTGTGAAGGCAGGAAGGGAGCACATGCCACCAGATGTTTATATGTGGTGGCATGCACCAGATGTGGCCACAGTGGGAATATACAGCATGATGTACAGCGGCTTTCCACTCCGAGCATAACCTCCAACAGGCAGTGCTGAAGGACTCTCCTTCAGATGCAGCCCTATCATCCCTCAGTGTGAAGTTACTTTAACATATAAGGCCAGACTGCATTCAGTCTACTGATCAAAATTTGGTGCAAGCTATGTTTCATATAGTTTAGACATGAAGCGTGTAAGCTTCCCCAAAGTGAACCCTATGTGATAAAGCTCCTGCAGAAGCATTTCATTGCCTCTGCAAGGCTCAGGTGATTCCCCCGTCACTCTTCTTGAAGAGAAGAAGCCAGCGAGTCCTGGAGTCTTATCTTCTTTGGGAAAGTGCAACAGAACTACACAACCTCCAAATCTCAAGGAATGCATCTGAGATTTCTCTTCCAGCTCTAGGATTTGCCAGGTTACTTGGTGCACTGCTACTCACCTACCTACACAAGTACTGAGTACATTAACATACCAAATACCATACATGACCTCTCAACACCTTGGGAAAACTCATTAGAGCACACATATTAAAATATCTCAGAAACTCCAGCTTCAGTAGCCAACCTCCTCAGCCTAAAAAACATCGTTAGAGCATCTTATGCTACCTAGTAGCATAAGAAATTCTAAAAATTCTCTGTGTGCACCAATCCTTCTGCCTTCTGGCTCATCCTAGATACTAACAAGGCTTCTGAAATACACTGCCAATATATCTCCTCCATCTCCCAGCACAACGACGTTTAAATTGATCATTTAAGTGGGTCATCTAAATTTTAGTTTTTAATATTCTCTTAAGCTACAATATATTCTCCTGGAATAAGAATTTACCTACACATTTTGAAGTCTTCAATTTCTTTAAGTCTGCAATAAGGTTTTATTAAGAGAAAAGTATTTACAGAAGAACTCTTAGTGGAGGTTAACGCAACGATGTTCTGGATTAACCAGTCATGATGAGTTGATTTAGCTGAAGACAATGAACTCTTATCACTATGGCCTCTGCATCAAAATCCATCCATATTGAAAACTGGTTAAGAGCTAGAAATCTTATTTATGTTCTCTGGGATACCACTGTGGAAGAGTGTCACACATGAAAGCGGGGAAGTACTGGACACGGCATCTCACAAACATTTTTAGCAGGAAAGAAAGATACACTGAGAACAAGTAAGTTTATCTATCAAAAAAAACGATCAAGCAGAAGATAAGGGGGAATTGGATATATTTCTGCAAAATATCTGTTTGCAAAGCTTATTTACTGTTGATACCTTCAAAAAGTAAACTGAGAAATGAGAAATAGAACCTCTAAATTCTAATCCTTCCTCTAGCTCTGACCCCAAGTAAGATTTACAATCTCTCTGTACTTTGATTATTATTATCTTTTAGAAATTGAGAAAAGAAAGACTCCTATTCACAAAGATATCAAGAAAATATATATATTTGTAAGGTGTAATTTTAGAACTGTGGACTGACGGGATATCATTTTTATTTTACCTATTTCACTTGATTATATGACTGTTTTTTAAATCATACTATAGAAGTAATTATGAGGTATTATCTGATCCTTAAATCTTCCAAGATTCCTGCATCATTATTTATTAAGCCACTCAAAAACAATCTATTTAGTTTGAAAATTTATATTTTTTTCACTCCACTTTTATTGCTGTAATGGAGCAATACAGATTAACAATTATAACTTTTCCCAATGGATATATTCAAACTCAATTCTCATTACTGTAACTATAAATCAACAAATAGTGTTTTAAGTGGCACAATAGTAGAGATACTTATGCATCTCGGACCTGATTAGATCAGACATGCATAAAAGCCCCAGAGGAATATTCTTTAGAAAAAAAGCAACTTCAGACATACCATATCAATTCACCCATTTATGTTTGTACTATGACAAATCCAGCACCAGCAAAATAGACATAGCAAGAATTCAGTGTATTCAACAGGTGACTCAATTTGTTTGAGTCACTAGGTTCCTTCATGCCCTAACTTTGCATGGAATAGAAAATTCAGTAATGTGAGATCACTTAAAACAACATTTCTAATTGCAATAGACCCTATGCAAAAAAACTTTTTCAGTTAATCACTACCAGATGGTATCATACCTGAGAGCACCCATAGGCCAAAGATCCCATCAGATGTCTCCAAAAGTCAGCATCCGAGGTGGAATGAGATTCGTTAAGTTATTAAGTTTAGTAATTAATTAATAAGACTTTGGCACAGTATACTACAGAACTGATCACTCCAGTACAAGTCGATTTAGAGCATACATATCCACATTATTCCCAATGCAGTGGCCCTCAGATAATAGACAAAGTAAACAAATTGTGAAAGGATTTGGAGGAGATGACATGGGATTCAGGATGTTTAGTAAATTGGAGATTGAGAACAGAATTGAGGAACCAAGGTCTGCTGGAAGTAAGATGACTCTTGCGTGAGAGACAGTATAAAAACAAAGGGACACTTCATTCTTGCAGATCAGATATGAGGTCCACAGGCCAGGAGAAGTTGTATGTTAGGACGTGATAATTGAGGGAAGAGTTGAAGACTGCAGATTGTGGATCATTGCAGTTTCAAGACTGGAGGGGAAATCAGGGAACGGGACCATGCTGAAACTTCAGAGGTCCTCAGAAAGGCTTGTGCTTCTGTAAGAATCTCCCCCAAAGATCTTTTACTCCTCTGACTTTTTAACCTAAAACAAAATTTTCAGTACTTCTTGAGGTTACCCTAAGAGACAATCCCAGAGGATGGAATTAAATGGACTTTGTTCTTATGCACCATGTAAGTGTTAAATGTAACTGGGACACTTCTACAGCCTATGCTCTTCTATACTGACTGCATATACATTTTTTTAAAAAAAAGATAAATTGATTTTTTCTAAAATTTTGCTTAATAAGACATATCACTGGATTCAAATATGGACAAATCTCGCTCTGCTCACTTTGCAGGAAAGGAGCTGGAAGCCTTCTCCTTCTGTACTTACAAACAAGCCATGCCCGTGTTAATATATTTGGTTTCTTAATAGCCTTTCGTAAGGTTTTTATAGCAACATAAAGTTTATCTCTGCCCTTAGATCATAAATGGACATATCTCTTAAGTCACTGAACAAAATCAGTCAGATTCACCATTTTATTTGTAGAGGCAACATATATTTTAAACATGCTCATCGAGTGTTTTGCATCATTTGGGTTTTCAAACGTCCTGAATTAATAGTGTGGATCTTTTTAGTGACTTATTTATTTATACAGATTTATTCCTGCTATTGCTTAATTTACTAGAGATCTCCTATAGCAAAAGAGATCCTCTCTGAATTTAACTGAAAATAAAAGAGAAATAAACAAAATGAAGTCTTCATTATATGTCCAGTTCCTCTGAATCTTTCTGTTTTGGGAAAGATATTCATGTTCATGGATCAGGTACAATGTTCCACTGGCCATACTTGACTTCTTTGCTGCCCTGCTCCTTCTGGACATCACCAGAGCTGGTCTTCAGGCAGAAAGAGTGAAACCCACCATGGCCACCGATTCATCCTTTCTTTTACACAGGGTGTCGCCTATCTTTTAAGCATTTTGCTTTCACTTTTCATTGCTGTCACTTACATTCTGTCCTTTGCACATCAAGATTTCATCCGCTACATCGTTTTGCATTCTGAGTTACTCTTGATATGGTGTAGATGGGTAGTTCCTTCGACGGTTCCTCTACGTAGTATTCTGCCCTATTTCCTATTGTGTTTATAGGCACTCAAAAGCAACCAGAATTTACCTTTTGAATTACTCTTTAGTTATTTAAGTAAGTTGCCCTAAAGCCTACCTCAGTCACCACTGAAACATTGCAGGGATCACAGCTTGTATCAGGATACTGTGGTCATTAAACAAGTGAAACCATTCATTGATTTCAACCAATTAGCTGGTTATTGAAGAGTGAAGATTTCACAACAGACTCCATTAAAAAAAAAAAAAAAAGCATTTAAAAATGTGAATTAAAAGAACGGTACAGATGGCTTCAGTCTTGTCAGATTAATTTCACTGGTGTCCACATGAGCTGGAGATATATTGTGATAAAAGAAACCAAGCACAAGTTTTGTGTTGCTGTTGTCCCAGTTTGTTGTATTGTCCATTTGGGGACAATATATTGCTATGTTCATCCATTTGGGGCATTTACTGTCCCACCGAAACCAGTGGTGCATTTCTCTTCAAAGAGTAGAATCTGAGCAAATTAACTAGAGTTCAGGGCCTCTGAATAACACTTATGTAGCACAGGTATCCTGGGATATTATTTCTAAACAAGTCTAGTTTGACCAGTGTTTCAAACAGGAAGAGAAGACAGCATCTGACTCTATTTAGCATGTACTTACACATGAGTTCTAGGCATAGGAAAAAAAATGCAACTTTCGAGTTGTATGTACAAAGAACTCCCAGTATGTATGAAGTCTATTCCCTAAGCACTTACTGAAATATTTGAGAAGAATATTTTATTCTTTTCCTGTACAAGACATGTTACAAAGATTTTTTTTTCCTATTGGTTGCCCGCATTTATTAGTCTGACTTGGTTTATTAGACAGTAAATCCAATAGATTAGGGATCACTGTCTATTAATATTGCTGTGTTGCCTAATGTAACATCGGCCTTGTGTGAAGTTCTTAGCTATACAATCATTCTGAATTATTAACTGCCAGGGCAGCTATCTCAGGAAGAAAATATTTACTGAAATGAGAAAAAGTTGACAAAAAAAGCTTTCATTTTAGCAAAATGCAAATCATTATCTGACATGTATATTCATGGCCATTCATCTATTTTTCAAACGTGGAGTGCACCTATGAGCAGCACATAGCTATAATACACAAGTCTGCTGTCTTCGGATAGTATCTATCACTTGCCATAGTAATTTTAACTTTATATCATGCTTATTTTCTTCTCATTGAAGTTACTGCTTAATTCAACCCATCTTGACAGTACATAAATTGGAGTAAATTTTTTTTAGATTTTAAGAATCTTAAGAGAATTATGTTCTCTCTATCTACGGTTTTCACCCATTCTTTGGTGTCTCGTGAACAAGGGCTGGACGGTTGCTTGTGTTCCTAGGTGTACTTGTACATTATAGATGACAAGGCCATTTGAACTTCTGTTGTGCTGCAGTTTGTGATTTCAAGCAATAATCAAGTCATTTACCCTTTCCCCGTCGCCCAAAGTGATTTAAGTGGCAGGCATGCAGCTATGGCCCTATGCAGCTCTAACGGCCCTATATATTTTATATGCATAGGTAGAGGAAAGAAGCTGTTTTAGCCAGTCATAGCATGATGTCCCTTTGAGCAGAACATTACTGATCTTCTAGTTCAGTGGTTACTCTCCTATGCTTAATGGAACAGGTATCAAAATACCTGAAGGGAACATGGCCTCAACACGCCTGGAGAACAGCAGAAAATTTGGCCTATTTTATAACCTGGAGCAGCCGCTATTATTTGGAGAGTCAGCTCCCATCCTGCTAACCCTTCTTGAAAAGGCAACCCATGACAGACCCTTCTGTAGGTTGGCCTCCTGTTCAACTATCAACGACAAGCCCCAGATTACTAAAATGCCAAAAACAAAGCAAAACACAACTGTAAAACACCCTTCATGAACAGCATCACCGATCCTGAGAGGAAACTGCAGACACAGGAAAACCAATGCTGGGAGGAAAAGCAGGGAAGATTTATAACAAAAGTGAGAAAATAGGCAGGAAATGTACTGCGGGGAGCAGAGAGAGAATGAAGTCAAGACCCACACGGCACAATGATGAATGACCAGAATATGTATCCTGATAAGTTTGACCCTGTATCGTTGTAAGTCAAGATAGTTTCCATATCAAAATTGAACTCTTAGGAAGAAGGCAAGAAAAAAAATTAATTGACTTTTGTGAAAGTGGCCAATTTTAGCAGACTGCAATTGTTTCTAGGATGTAAATCTACTTCTGTCTCCAGATAACAGAGAAAACAATTACTCATGCAGAGAACATTTTTAAACACCTATCTTTGGCATGATAGGCCTCGAGAATAGTTTATTGAATTGATTCTCAGTGGTGAGAGGAGCTAATTATTTCCATCAGGAATCTATAGGATAATAAACCACGCTTTATTTAGTAATAAGCTTTAGAAATTGAAGCAGGTATTTAAAAAAGGCATCTTTCATTCAGTTTCATTCCAGGATCCAGGAACTGTGATAGAAAGATTATTCTGACATCAGATTTATTAGAGCAAGACTGGCTGATTTATCACAATTGTGCAAAGATTTTTGGAGGCTGACTTAAGGAAAGCTCGCCTTGGCTTCTACAAAACAGGTTCCGAGGCAGACGAGTTGATATGGTTGCTTACAGAGAAAGGCACATAATCTACATCGCACCCGCTCCAACGCTCAGGATAGACACAGGCAACAGTCTACCATGTGCTTCTTAGGTCAGCTCCTCTATGAGACCATTAAGCAGAAAGACAGCTGTGGAGGACCTGCACAAGAGCCAAGTATGGCTCCCAAAAGCTGCTCAAGAAATTTCATCACATCAGTGGGACAGGTAATATATAACAAATAGATTTTTTTCCTGTTCAACACTTACTTTAAGGCTTTAAGGATTCTGGGGCATGCGTAGCAAGGTATGAGGTATCCTCATAAGATATCCATTTATCACATGATGACATCTCCAAAAAAACAAACAAACTCCAAAAACATTCGCACACACACATACACAGGTAAACAGGCAGAAAGGCAGGTTTCATGACTGCAATGCAGGCAACACTTCAGGTCTCTGCAGCAGCTCCCACCGCTGCTCTTGCTATACGACAACCACATCCCGGTTCTCCATCAGGAGCTCTGTCCGAGCATTCAACAGTTTCCAGCAATGTAGATGGCTGGGAGTGGATTACCCGGACTTGCATTCTCCTAGACACAACATTTGCTTTTAGGGTAATTCTCTCTTTTCATCCACAGAGCTTAACCATTCACAAAGGAGCTGTTGAGCCACTTCACTGAGGAAAACAACAGCTCATACCAGAACCAAACAACATTAGAGATGGGCAAATTTAGCATAAGAAATAAGTTGTTCCTCCCTACAGCAAAACCTAGGCTGTGGAGCTCCTAGTCTGATCTTTTCAGTACACAGGAATCCCTCACCAAAAAAAAAAAAAAAAAAAAAAAAAAAAAACGTATGAAAGCACCAGAAAAGAAAAAAAAAAAAAACAGGTTAAATAAGAAGAGTTACTTCAGATCTTTATTTGACTTATGCAAATATCTTGCACCTGCTATAAACACATCTGCTCATTTCAGCATCACCTTCTTGCAGTATCAACTTCTTCCATGATGAAGAGCAAGCTGTGGGGAAGCTGGGAACATAAGAAGAGGCACCTGAAAACAGTTAAGACACCTCTGCTGATCAGTTCAGTCAGGGGCAAGAAAAGGAGTCCTGAGTGGGGTGGGGAAAGTTTCTGCTCACCTTCCTAGGAAGTGTTTCCACTACTCTTTATGTTCCTATGTAAGGCAATTATCAAAATAATCTCAAGATAATTTCACAGAATTTAAACTAATCTAGGAAATAGCCTTGAGTGCCAGGAGATCTTTAAAGTCATGCCTGATTTTAGATTCCATGGCATTGCAGAACCCAGGTCTCAGAGCTTACAAATTTCAAATCCAATTTAAATAAAGATTAAGAATGTGAAGATCCTGTGACATGCACCTAACACACTTAGTGCTCCTTTTCAATATTCAGAATGTTTATCCATCAGCAGAAAGAGACAGGACACAATGATTAGGAGAGCATTACTCATGAAGATGGGATAAGAGGATTTACTGTTGGATTTGTATGTTTAAGCAACTGCACATTCAGTTCACTGTTTACCTTTGTTTGAAATGAGGGAAGTTTTGCCATTAGATGTCCAAAATTGGAGGTATGGGGACAGAGCAGAAGATGAGGTATAATAAAGATCACATTTCAGTGTAATTAGAGAGATGGAGAGCACAGGAAAAAAAAAAACTCTACTAAGAAAAAAAAATCTCCTAATATGCATCTAGTCATGCATATAAACATGCTTTTAATTTGTAACACGAGAGCATTTTATCAACTGTTTCATCAGTTGTGAAATTTAATAAGAGCTTTGTAGCTTTAGGCAGAATCTGTTTTGTTTTTGCCTAGATTACTGAGCCAAACACAATGCATGGAATTTCAAATCAATGCAGTGTTCATGTGCTAACATTTTCTCTGGTTCATATACCAGCATTTTCTTTGGTTAATGAGTACTTTTGTATGGACTTTTGATCAGTGCACAGTTATTACACTCTAATATTAAATATTTTCTGTAGTAATTATTTACACTGTATTGTTTTTAAACAGCCCAATTAATTGTTTGCTACATTTTACTACCCGTCCTCACACTTCAGTAGGTACATGAAATCTGATGGAGCTTTCCTCCTGTAAAATACCTCAAGTCACCTTTTATCAGCATTTGCACATGATACATCTCATGTGTGGCTCGTGTCACAGAAGGACAGTGAACACTATCAGACTGCTGTCACCTTGCATGAACTTGCCATTGTGTCTCAACACCTGCGTAGGGAAGAGGTGCCAAAAACATTTGTTCTTGATTCAACAGAAGCAACAAACTTAAAGTAAAATGAAATTAAGTTTTTTGGGTTTTTGTTTTTGGTTTGGTTTTCCCTTGATTGTTCATTTCCTCTTACTACCTAGGATCTGTCAGGATCCTACCCAGAAACCACTGAAATTACTTGTAGTCTGATGGGCCAGTGAGGAAGTGGCATCATAGCTATTCTGTTATGAAAACAGATATGTGGATAGACAAGAAAAGAACCATTATAAGTCACTTTAAAAACAAAAATAGCAAGAAAGAATCCTAACCAGGATTCTCTACCTCACCAAGCTTCTCCTGTTTCACACACCCACTTCAGTCTCACCAAGCCATTCAGGCACTCAAAACCTATGACATGCTAGAGATTTGTCAGAGATCCTCCCATCCTTCTCTTTCTCAAGAAAATTGAGGACCAATAAGTTTTCTGTTGCACCAGAAAATCATTCTGTCATAATCTATCAGGCATCCATAGTCAGGAACTTCAGAGATCTGTGGAAGCATCTGAGCCTCACAGGTGAGCTGCACTATTGCTCATTCACACACCTTTAACTCCATTTCAGAAATGAACCCTGACATTTTAAACTCTCTCTTCTATTAGAAAATAAAAGATAAAAATCAAAACCTGTTTTTCACTAGTAATTTTAAGACATCATCTGTACAAGTCATTATCCACTAGAATGTAGCAAACAAAAGAGCAAGTACCACCAGGCCCAGCTTCTAGAGCCCATGTTGTAGACTAATGAGTATCTGCACATAATTGGTGAGACCCTCTCAACTCTTATGCAAGATACAGCGGGCAAACGCTATTCCTGGTTAGGCATTAGTTAGAGGAGAAACTTGCCTGGAAACCTAAACAGCTCTAGAAACAGATGTGGTAAAGCAATATTCTTAACTGAGCAGTATAAATATAGTAGCCCAGCACTATAGTGAAGAGCACAAATCTAGCTGGGGACCATGAAATTGCAGTCCAGCATAACTGCCAGAGAGGTCAGGGAACAGCTCCCTCGTTGTCACATTGTTAACTCTGACTCCATAACCTATTTTAAAACATTGTCTGAACACATTGTACCAATAGCATTGCTGTTAAAACCATGGAGAGCAAGTTTATTGCCAGGGTAGTGGGGTGGGGGAAAAGGAATTGAGAAGACAACATGAGGCTGATTGGAGCCCCACTGTGCTTGTGGATTAACTCCAGTGACTTCCGAGTAATTGCACAAGGTTGCTAAAATTAGAATCTTGCCCACAGCACCAAGTAAATTAGAAATGCAGAGACAGGGATGAAAACAGAGGCGGGAACTGCAAGCAGCAAAACCCTGCCCCCGTGAAGCCTGATCACCTCTGCTGCGCCACTGACAAGGAAAAGGAATTGGGAGAAAAAGCTACTCTAGCCAAACCACTCTCCAGGAACCTGTAAGGGAGGGCACAAGAGGGGAAGTTACCTTTTGGCAAAAATAGCCTGGGTAGGAGAGAGCTCAGAAAAACCCTTCAAAACAGAGGCAGCGAGTTTGCCTGCCAGGCAGGGTTTTGCAAGATCTCATCATTCTATTTATAACACCACATGCCACGTTACATTTCATCACACCACGGGAGATGCACACCACATGTGCAACAAAATGCATTAGAAACACTGTAGGTCCTCACCAGAATAATGCCCACAGTTTGGAGTAGCAGCTCAGAGCGACGTTATCTGGGAAGGGCATGAAATTCCTCAGTCACCTATGGTGCGTGCTCCACATCCCGCGCCGCAGCGCTTGAAAATCCGCAGCAGCTACCAAGGACTCCCAAGCTCCCACTCCCTCCATTATCACTTGTTTACAGTTTATTCCAGTATATTCCTCTGCAACCAACTATGTTCAGATTCTTTCCTGCATTTAGTAGTGCTTTAGTGTCCTGTAACTAACCAGAGCTGTTTTGGGCATCTTATTACAGTGCAGCTGAATATATAGGGCAAGGAGATGAAGACATGGTTGAGGAGATGGGGTAAAATACTATGTATTTGTAAGTCAGGGGAATCCAAGACTTCAGTAGGTCTATTCCTCTGCTGCATCCAAGCAGAAATATGTGCTAACTCTTTTGAGGTTTGTCCACATACAGACAGCCTATCATAACTGTCATTTATGCCCTTAGCCAAAATGAAAGATAATCATTTAGTCAAAATAAATATTTCAAATTAGTTTGTTTGGAGGTGATATATGAAAAGCCATAATAAAAGATATTATCAAGTTTTTTTTATTTATTATTTTTATTGTTATTATTTTATTATTTATTTTACATTATTTTATACATATATATATATATTTTTTTGGTAGGATGTCAGAAGTCCCCCCAAAGTGGGCCTCCAATCCACTTAGAGGTAGACAAAAAGAAGATTCTTTTTTCATGAAATTAACAAATGGGACAATAAGGTTCATAATGTGGCAGATGGGAAGAATTTTAAAAAGGAAAAGCAAGCAAGCCTAGAGTTATATGAGCAAAACAAAATTTGAGACACTCTGGAGAAAAAAGCTCCAGTGTTTCACTTTGACAATTTCAAACATGCGGCATTATCTATATTTACCTTGGTCAGTCAAGTGGCCAACAGTCAGATTCCATTTTCACAGCATATTTAGTTAGCTGTTTGAGAAAACTGTGGCTTAGTCGGTGTTTGTTGATTGCAAGTATAAAAGGATCTCATCTCTCCACTTCAGATAATAGGATTACATATGCTGGGCAATTTGTGGTGTTTCAAAGGCACACTGGTATCTTTATTGCAGCAGTTCAGTCTCCAAAATTCAGTCACAGTCCTAGATAGTTTTTGCTCTGAATCTGTATTACAGAAAAATAAATAATGCCTTAGACTGCAGAGCAAATGCAAGTAACTTCGTATTTTTCATTCAAATCAGCTAAAGCTTATTCTGCACGATGCGCTAACAAATAGCCAAAGACAGTAAATGGTGTTCCCACAACAACAGCCACATGCAGTCATAACAGCTTTCACTAGGGAATGCCCTGGCTCGCTGCCAACCGCCTGGACACTTCCATCACATTCCTCACAGGAAGAATTCACTGAGGTAGAAGGGCCTCGAGGAAGTGAGGATCTATTGTTGGCTAAAGCAATGGGGAATTTCCACAGCAGTGGAAATTCAGAGAAATGTATCCGGTCAAGACTGATGATCTCTTTCTCCTTTTCTCTAGTTTCTTTAGTATTTTAGAAGGTGGCAAGAGAAACCCAGGAGGGCACTTAAGGCTCCTCCTTGTTCTTAGGGCTGTACATCCCTTTTTCTTTATACACCAAATGCTACAGCCAGTTGGTACCAAAAGAGATCTCATGCAGGAGTCCACAAACCTAAACAGAAACTCTTGCATAAAAACAACAAATCTGTAACTCCCAGGCACACATGAAGGAGACAGCATAGCTGTCTGCAGCATTTGCTGATCTGTAATCTGTGCTGTGTCAATATGGATTGATGGACACGGATGGATGTGAGCAGAATTCAGTGCTTCCTCCTCCTGCTCCCAGTACCAGTTTCAGAGGTACAGGCTTTGCACTGTACAAACACACCAGACAGAGCACAGGCCAGAAGGAAGAGCTGTGCCCAGCCAGACTCTCATCCCTCCAGCTCTCACTGCACTCTGAGACCTCTTTGCCCGCGTAGGGGTGAAACGGGGTCCTGCAGACAGTGCTGAGCATCCCCGACCTACTTCCTGCACACTGACCCACTGTCACACTAAGTCACTGCTGAAGTTTGTGACCAGCTACTGACACTAATAGCATCAGAAGTCTACTTCTCTGCCCGCAAAGCTAAGCTTCCTAAATGACAGCAAAATGAACAGTTCGTAGAATGATAGAATCCTTAAGGTTGGAAGGGACCTTTAGAAATCATTCAGTCCAACTCCCCTGCGCATGCAGGAGCACCTATAAGGTTGCCAATGGAGTATAATAAGTATTGGTGATCCTTTCATTCAAGGAAAAGGCAGGACATGTGTGTGGGAAAAAAAAAAAAAGTTTTTTTTTTTAAACTCTTCTTACAGCAACACTGAACATGCAACATTTAGGTTAGGTCTCACAGGGGGTGAATCCAGGCATTACAGCAGGTTTCTGCACAGTATCCTACCCCTATTTTCTTTTAGGGTGCAACTCTGACACCTGGCAGATACTGCTAAAGTCTAAAACAACAGTTTACCTCAACCACGCATGGGCATAGAGCTATTTCAGGTGTATTACTACAGTTGGAAATGCTTCTGCACTTCATACTTCACTCATTTAGACAGAATTGCTTCTCAAGCATAATAAAGTGTCATACCTAAAATACATATTTTGAGCCTCCCAGCTCCCTTTCTTTTCTCATCTCCCCTCTACCAGGCACAAGTCACAAGCCAGACTCAGGAACTGCAATGTCCCTTGTGCAAGGTCTCTGGGAGAGCATCCTCCTGCCAGGAAAGGGCACACACATTTGCATTCGGGTCTGTTCCTTATGACAGGAGACTAGGAAAATTCTGCTTAAATCAGTAGTTTTGCCTGATCTCTAATCCCCAAACCTGAGGGAGTCCCAGAATTTGAGGGGAAACAGAAGTTTGCATGATGCTTAATGACTGGTGGAAGTCTTAGCATTGCCATGGTTGTCTCAGACTTTATGAGCAGAGATCACTGAACTACTATTATTTTGATGGAAATCCAGCTTACTAATAATGTTTTATTATTACAAGTCAAGATTTGCATTTGTATCAGACAGCCTTAAGTGACAGGGAATTACAAATTTGGAAAAGAGTGAAAGAATCAGTCCAAGTTTCACTTACTTCCATAGCGTCCTAAAACACATGAAGACTTGTTTTGGCCACACAGTTCTTGTTCAACACATTGTGCTTAACTCCTTCCATCAACCACAAATTAAATTATAAAATAGAAGAGAATTCTTGTGGTATTTTTATTAACATGGAAATTTTAATGGAAATAACTGTTTGGGGAAAAGTATTGAGACACGTGGAATTTTAAGTTTTTCCAGCCATCAGACGTAGCTGGAGAAAAAGTACACTGTATTGTCACATACTTCCCTTCTGCTACTCAGTGAACAAGGTATGACAAGGTAAGTGAACGGGTTATCTGAGTTGTTGGAAGATCTTTCCTCTGGTGAAACATAGTTACAGCTCTATCCCAGGCAAGAATTTTTCCAGCAGCTCCTATAGACATAACGACTGCCCCTTTCAAGGTGGTTTCTTTTTAATGACCTTCTGACAACTGTGGCTTCATCTCCCCTACGATCCCGTCAGTGCAGAGCAAGGCCGGGCCGTGCAGCGGGAACACCACCTCACGGAGCACACGGAGCTGCGGGAGAGCTCCCAGCGCGCAGCGGGATATTCCGCCTCTGGTGAGAGCGACGCGGCCGCGGACATCAAGGCAGTGAACTGTAGGGAGCAGTGACTAATAGCAAGCTGAAGTCAAGCTAGGATGTATTTCGCATGACTAAGTACTACTTCAATAGGAAAAACAAACCTTTATACAGAACCGCCAAAAAATATTTGTCTCTGGTATAATGCAGCTGCCGTTACAGAACATGGGGGCTTCAGTGTGACACAGGAAAGGAATATTGGCCCTGCTTTGGGGTCCAGTAGAGTTACCACTACTTGACAACCTTCTATCTGCCAGTAAATTTGCCTGCAGTTTGTCACACACACAAGATACATATATGCATACTTACATACACATGTATATAAAGCCACACATCCATAAAGCTTGAACTTTTTAATTGAAGCTGATACTTTTTAAATCAGGCTTGCAAGAGGCTTTAAATGTGCACATACTTGGTCACTGAGGTTCAGCTGACAGATGGTAGCCTTATGCAGCAGCAATTCAACTGGACATCTGAGCCAGCGTGAGGGGAAGCGAGTTACCCTGACAGATCACAGGTCACGTAGAAAATCCACAGGCAAAGAATCAAACAAGTTCCTCGCATCTTAAGTCATTCTGTGTGGTCTCAGTTTTTCTCATTTTGAAGGCACCTTTTAAACAATCACCACTCTGACATCTTTTATTTTGTTTATTACTCCAAGGGACACAGTGGTTCAGTAAATTATACCACGTGTTTCCGATACTGTTCTTCTGGGCAGCAACTGCTCTTTTCCTAGCCAACAACAGAGCCTGGGGTCTCTTAAAAGCTTAAGTGCTTATTGATACATTAAGTTACAGTGGCCTAGTATTTTTAAGCAGTCCTTCATGATCCAAATATTCCATAAGCTTGTTATCTATCAAAATATACTATCACAATTACATTAGATATTCTCAAAATTCTCCAGACATTAAGACCATTTCATTACTTTTAGATTATTTAATTTCACTGTATTTGCTTTTGATTTAATACTACTCTAAATATAAATACTACATGAACACTTGTCCTCTACTATAGACTGTATTTAGGACTCAAAGCATCCTTTCCATGACAGAACCCTGATCCACCACGGCACGTAACAAGTCGCATTCAGAGGGACACTTCAGTAACTCATTGATCAAGCAGTTATTTTACTATAAGATTGCACAGGTTCCAGGTAGATTTTACTTTTAATTAGACTATGAAGGCTTTAGTAGCATAGTGGTTATGACCACAAAATTTTTGTTCTGTGTTCAGACCTGAACAAACGCACAAGGCAAAGTTCGCAGATACAAAAGCAAAGCGAGACTAAAAAAAGTGCATGGAAGAGCTCTGTACAAAAAATTCAAAAGCACCTTGAAGTAATTTTGTCCATCAGAATTGACTATAAGGTGAATAATAACCATACTGTATTTAGGTATTATATGCTGTATATAACTTTAGGGCTGTATTTAAGGCACAAAGTGAGCGCTGACAGTAAGGAGTAATAACTCAAATGGGCCATCTGGCCACCAGTGTAACAGACTACACATAGCATTGCAAAATCTGAAAATATTTAATTGTAGCCTCAGCCTAAGAATTTGCTCCAAGCTCTACTTAAGCAAGCCTGCCCACAGGCACAGAGCCTGGCCGATTCAGGACCCTCAGCTGCCCCAATCCAGGACCCTTTTTATGCTACTGAGGCTAATGAGGAGGTCTGAAAGAAAACACTGTTACCTCAAAAGTATGTCTGTTACACAATCCACTGCTTTGAATGCCTTCCCACTGCAAGTTATGCAAAAGCATAGAGTATACATCCCCTGCTACACCAGAACTCTTCAACATCAAAAACTTCAGATCTTTAATAATATGGATTTTCTCTTCATTTCTTTCCATCTCTGGTGGCTAACAAGAAAATTTAAATCTCCAGTGCAAGTACTGCAAATGGGTTAAATTGAACTAACATTTGCCACAAAAATGCCTCCTAGACTACACAAAACACTAAACACAGCATACAGTTAGGTTTAGAGGTCTGTTGAGTTGGGTTTGGCTCTGCCTTTGGGGGAAGCTGAAAGAAAAAATGTTGTTTCGCTAATTTTTTTTTGAGGATGGGAGCGAAGGGGGAATGATAGAAGCTCAGTGTTTTCTGCTGGGTCACACGATAAGGTATTGAGCACCATGCATGTGCACGCACAGAACAGTAAAAGGAACCTGGAGAAGTCCTAGTACCAAATTGCCAGGTAAGGAGATGAAGAGAAACTCCTTTTGGTTCAGCACTAAATCAGTTTACATCAACAGGTGCTTTCCCACACCATTTCTTTCCTGTGCCTAACAAATACCCTAGATCACTGCTCCTGGCCTCACTGTACCGCAGAGAAGCTCTTTGAGGAGACAGGAGTTGTGTTCTAATGACTTCTCTTGTGTCCTCTCAGACTGGGAGTAGAGGAGATGAGGAAGTTGCTTCTAGTAGGATCCAGGGAGGACTGTGGAGTTTGTGTTTACACGAGAAGCACAGAGGGAAATAGCAGCAGAATCTTATGCAAAAGTTGGGTATTAGCACTCACTTTCCATTTCAGGGATCCCAGTGTAAACCTCACTGTTCATTGATAAAAACATGGACTAGAATTACAGAGTCACTGACCTGCACTGTTTCCAGACTCCTGCAAATCAATGGCTTAACTGATACCTTGCAAATTATTTTTAGTCAATGGAAAAAGTGTCCTAAATACCCTTGAGAAATCTTGTGCTGAAGTTCACATTCTTGCTTGTAGTTGCCTTTATCTTGTCATCACTGTTTTTCTTCCACATGGTTCGATCTCCCTGGATGCTCTTCATATTCCATATTTAAACTCCAAGCTTTCATTCCTCCATCAATTTTTATTTTATTTAGGATTTACACCTCTTCCTGTCCAATTCCGATACATAATGCATTAGTTTGGTTGAACACTTCTGCAAGTTCTCCAAGATGGCAGAATGCTTAAAACACATTTCCCACACTAGTCAGCCCAGCAAATTTAATGCCTCAAGCACTGCAATAACATGATTTTAAATAGACTGCTGAAATATTAATCATAGCATTCACTGTTTTCTCCTTCTGCTTCTATTGTTTGACTTCCCATGCCCACAGATATTCTCTCCCTGTCTACATTCCAATATCCTCTGGACACTATCCCATCCATAGGATGACTAATGCATTATAAGATTCATGTATTTTAAGATCCACTGTGTTCCAAAGGAACACTTTCCTTACTCTTCATTTTTCTCTAAAACATCTGACCACTCTATATCTTCCTCAGATTTGAGAATCTGTTTATTTTAATATCCATAATACTGTAATAATCTTAAGTGATCAGACTGTAATTTTATCTTTTCTCCTTGGGCTTGCTCTTCCTCTAGCTGCTCACCAAGTCAAAAGAAAAGTAAACAAGTCTCTTGGCAGTCCCCCATTACAGGCAAGGAACTCTGGTGAAGGACACTGAAATATGAGAAACATAGGCAGTAATATTGGACAACAGCTTTGAAAATTGAGATACACAAATGAACAGCTAAACTGGGACAAGCTTCATAAGTCAAGAGTAAACTACTTTCATCTTATCCCCACTACTGTCATGATCCTCATAAGCCTGGATAGGTTCATGGATCCTCATAAGCCCAGACACTGCTCTCAAGACTAGTTAAGTGTCTCATTATTTGAGAAACCCTGCAGTAGGGAAACAGAGATACGTCATCCATATATGTAAGTTGGAGCATGTGAGTCAAAGCCATTGGGGATCAACCATGGAAAATGTGACTGTAAGAACAGTTATATGAATTTATTACAGTTAACAGTCTCTCACAACATTTGCACAAATACACACCCAAGTCACATGGACTTGGGTGTGTATTTGGACTTTTATACCTATTGGTATTTGTACATTGGAAGTCTCTTTATAAAGGTTCAACCAAACAAAAAATCTAAGACTAAGAACTTGAAAATTAGGGCATACAAAATAAGTATTTGTTTCTGCATTGCGCAAACTGGATACTCAGGTCTAGTGCATAACAAAGTCAAGAACCCAAAAGGAAACGGATAGTGTACAATCATACAATAGAAGAACATATGATAATGCTGAGTTGTAAAGAGAAGAAAATTACACTCCCATTAGGGCCTGATAAACATGTCTAAGCCAGCTCACTGCACTGTTACCTCCTCGCTTTGTTCCTTCACTAGGAGTCATGGCGCAGCTCAAGTTGGCCACCAAGCCGTTCAGCATTAGCTAAATATTTAAGTGAGAAGGCCTGAGTGAGGTAGCTTTTGCCTTCCTCTATCAGCACCAGAAGTGGAATTTCCCAACCAGGCCTCAATCTCAAGTTTGCAAGAGAAGCTTCATTTGGAAAACTGCTTTCTTAAAAGAAAACAAAGTTTCATGTGCCATTGGCAAGTGCTCTTTGGCTGATGTATCGATTCCTGCCTATCAGCATACACAGTTCACCCTGGCCTCCTATAAGAGGAAGGATTTCATCCAAACATGCAACAGTTGGTCTTACTCTGAATTTGATCCCGAGGACAAATAAGAAATTGTGCTGTTTGTCTTGCTGGATGCGTATCTCTGGCACCGAAACCAAAAAATCACCACCACCAACAACAACAATAAAAACGCACACAAGTCCTGGCTTGATTGCTACTTGGAAAAGCATTATTTTAAGCACTAAAAAGTGATCTTCAATTCCACCATATCCTGATGGATATGCGAAGACTCTCCCATGAATGGAGCAGAATATCGCCTTTGCTCAACTACTTACACTGCAGTCAGATGCCTGGGAACAGAAAACAACACCAGCCTAAAGCAAGAATATCCTCTTCCAAATTCAGCCACCCAACTTTTTATATTGCCGAGGGAAAGCACAAGAATGGCTATTTTATAAACAAATCATGTAAAGACATTCTCTCTACATTTTTCTAAAGAGAAGGGAAGAGAATAACTGCACTAGATTTGGGTCAAGGTGATTGACATCTGTATTTTCCTCAAAGCAATTTTTATTACTTCAGCACACCGCTTTCATAATAGCCAACAGAGGGGAAGCAAAAGGCACCAGGAAAGTTTCAGATCTAAAATCAATTCACAATTGGTAGCCTGATGGAAGACATAAGGGCTCTTTGTATCATTTATAGAGTAGGCTAATGGATGGAAAGGAAAAATATATAGATTAAAAAAAAAAAATCAAAGCTAGAAAGGTACATTAAAAAGTTCCGGCCACAAGCAATCTGGTTCAGTTTTACTTTCAGTCAGCAATTATCTAACACCTTATCTCATTTATATGGTAATAACTTGTCTCATGTCAACTCAACAAGCGGAGATGCAAGCTACTCTGAGCCAGCTCCTTGAATGTTCTGGTTGGCTGAAGCCTGCCGTATGTGGGCGGAAGGACCTCGCTGGGTTGTAGCTGTACTCAGAGCACCAATTAGACTTGCCAATGAGCCAGACCTAGCAACAGAGAGGTGCATAATAACTCATGAAATCTTTTGCAGCTATGGAGTTAGTTTAACTCTTTGTAGTTGTGTGCACACTTGGCATGAAAACATCCTTAGATATGTTTTTGTCCAGGGAAGATGCTTGCCACAGCAGAGAGAACTTTTTCTGAAGGAGTGGCCAAGATTTAGAAGTTATTCCAGGATGGTTACTCTAGCTGTATTTTCTCTGAAATTACATTTAAAGATAGACAAAGATGAACCAAAACAGACCTGGACTTTAACAATGGAGATACGTCCCAGTGTTTGGTAATTCTCTCTGAAATGGCAAGACCATAGCTCATTCCCTTCTCAAGGCAGAGGAGATACACTGGGACCTGTGGGGTTCCAACCAACATTAAGGCTCTGGGAGATAAAGATTTAAGGTGTCCTAGGTTGCAAACTCCAAGACAGAATAAACATCCAAAATAGAAGTACCTTGTACAGACAGCAAACCCATCAGAGTTCTTGTTGAAAGATCAGCTACTTTAATGAGCTCTCTTTCAAACTAATTAATGGGGCTTCTTTGACCAATAAAAGTTAATAGATTGTGGACATACAGAAATGTTGTGTTTCAGCCATTAATTTAATATCACAACTTAATCAGCAAGATATGATGCACTGTATGTAGAAGAACTCTGATTTCTGCTCATCTGGTAGTGTTTTAATGACTAGTGATCCAGTACCTACTATTACCAATGCCTGCCAAAAGGAGGAGGGTACGTGCTAAATGGAGCCAAGTACAGCTGTTTAATACAGGAGCTTCCCACAATCAGCCTATACATATACTGGGTACTCTGCCCACCATCCTGACAGTAAAAAAAAAAATCATCCATTTCCACACCAGCATAGTTGTAAGATTCCAGTCCTCCATTATAATGTCCAACTCTCTGAAATGCTGGACCAAAGACCAGCATTTTGGAACAGAGAGAATTCAATGTCAGGGCAAAGGAGGATGGCAGTATTTGGGGGAAAACACTGATGCAAAAACTGCAGCCATCAAAAGATAATTCCATTTTTGGACAGCTTGAAGTTCCCTCGGGAGAAATGCATAAAGAGCGGACAACATAGACAAGAAGTTGTTTTGCTTCTCTTGCTACACATAAGGCTGAGTTTATAGGCACTGGTAATCAAGTTCAGCTCTTAAGCCTGAACACAAAAGATTTAGTTGCTTGCTAATTCAGGAGCTAGGGAAGGATTTTCGATAACCACAACAGCTGCCAGCTATGCTATCTTTTTTTTTAAAAAAGCAATGCAAGCACAAAACTGCTCATCAATTGAGAACAACAGCATCAATAATGAATTTTCACTATTAATAAATCCTGCCTCCAGAACCTTGCCAGCAAGCTTAATAAATTTTTCATTGTCTTTCATTCTAAGAAATTATCCAAGAAAGGGCTTTGAAAATCCTGAGGAAAGGTGAAGGAGTTGTTTAAAATATAAGTTTCTGAAAGGCTAATAGCAATGAGGAAATGTTAGTACAAGTTTAGCTTCACATCAAAAATGGAGTAGCTATGGGACAGATTTAATGAGCTACACGTCCAGTACGGTGCTGTCAAGTGCTCCTTAAGCATATTAGGGTACTACTGCAGAAACAGTGTAATCATCACATTGTAGCGGTCAGCAGAAACACCATTACCTCAGTGGGAGTCCCTCTGCCTCCCTCCAGCCTCTTGTGGATAAATTAGAGCCTAAAACATCGCACAACATCTTCATGCAAGTGAACCTTGTATCTTGGAAGTGCTCTCTGCCAACTCCCCAAGCGCAAAACAAAAGGCCGTACAGGCAGGGCAGCATAGAAAGCCAAGAAGAACTTCTGACAGTTGTGAAGGTTAAGAACGTTATGGGTCAACGTCATTTGAAGTCGTAATGAAAAGCCCCCTGAAGGCCTTAATGAATATGCTCACACACACACAAACATTTTTAAATATGTATTCAAAGTCCTGTTAGATCCTAATGCTCCTCTAGTGATTAAAACTGGTTCCGCTCCTAAATAAATAATTAAATAGCAAAGAATGGCTTGGCCTGGAAAAGCGCAGAACGCCAGGCCAAGATCTTAGATAGCTGCTCTTCTCCTGAGTGAGAATGGTCTCCGTTCTGATTTGGTGGAGGGAAACCTGGAAAAGTAAGAGTCATGCAGGATAGCTGAAGTGCCTGTACTTGTAACTACCATTTAGAATCAGCTTTTATTTTGGTTTAGCATGTTAATGGGAGAAGAAACAGCTCATGGAGTAAGAGAATTAAGGAATATGATTTGTGTAAGTTGAAACAGGTGAAATACTATCTTATTTGGGGCAAAGAGCTGTTTTGTTCTAGTGGTCGGAGAGCTGTATCCAGGCATAAAACATGCCAGCAGTATGCATCTGGGAGCATTAGATACCTACAGTAACCTCAGCTAAACTCAGCAAAGCAAAACACTAAACCTCCGTTTGGTTTTGGTTTTTAGTCTGCTGTTAAGCTTTAACATAAAGATGCATATCCCTAAATACCATAGGGCAAACAGATTATACCTCTGCAAACGCATACAGGATATTACTGACCTGTTTCCACTGAGAACTTTGGACACACCAGGCAGCTCGGTAGCACACCCAGGTCTTCCCTGGACCCGATCTTATTTGCAACTGCCTGATCTCAACTTGGACAGCAGGGAGCAACAGAGCAAGAGGTGCTTCACCTTGGAGGGGCACAACTCAGGGCACAAAACAGATCATTCAGGAGCTGCAAGGGCAGAACCATTTTGCTTTTCCTATGCCCCCAGCAGAAGGCTCACAGCCTAAGCAGAAACATTCAACAAAAAACCAGAGTCTTCACAGCAGCACTGACTGCACCTAAACGGCTTGCAGGACTGGGGAGACCTGCGTGGCCCCACGGCACCTGGTGCCAGCCCAGCAGCCGGCCAAGGAGCACGGATCGCCCAGGACCCTTCAGCCCAGGAGCCCTGCAAGGAGGTGCGGGCCCGGCCGCAGCCTCGAGCGGAGGCCGCAGCTCTCGCCTTGCGCGCTGCGAAAGCCTCGAGCGCTGCTGCATTATGTACAGTTCATTAAAGTGTAAACTGTGTTAAAAGGCATGTGATTTGTGTGTTGTAGGCCTGCCTTTCTTTATCTTGAGGTTTTTTTTTTTTTCCTTAATGTGGGCATTTCTTATTAAAACATATCTGTACACCCAACTCATTTCTTTTGAACTGATTAATTCAGTAGAGATATTGTCGTAAAGAGATAGTATATATACTTGTTGTAAACACATTCATTCTAGAAATTAGAATAAGGTTTCTAATTATTAGGACAATGAAGTTCTGGAACTATCTTGCAAAAAGTCATCTTTTAATGAGATGCAAATAAGGCACAAAAATAAGTCATCTATTCAAGGTCATATATGAACTTTTCATCAGAGATGGTGATAAACTCTGGAAATCTAAATGCCAGCTCTGTTCCTTTTAAAGAAGTCATTTTTCTTATCAGCAGGGGCCAAATGTTGGAAAGATGGTTTGTTGAGCCAGACTTTACAATCTGGTATGTGTGAAGTGAGAGAAGTAAACTAAAATAAAAAACAAATTAAATTTTTATAATATTAATAAGCAATTACTGATTATTAGCAGTAAATCACTACCACTAAATTTTGGAGTGATTAAAAAAATAAAAAGATGTCCTTTAAGAAAAGAGATTTGCTTTCCTGACACATGCTATCAGTTGCTCCTAGGAGTAATCAAGATGCTTATGGGCAATCTCTTCTTTCCTTTGCATGAGCAATAATTTATTGATAGTTCTTTTAGTGTTTCTTGTTTAAAATTTTATTGTTGGAATGATCAACATAGTGGCATCTTCAGGGACTAGCTTCTATGCTTAAAAAGTTCAATTGGCAACAAACAGGCTTAGACACTTCAGTTCTCTTCCAAACTCCTGTGAATTTGGGGTTATTGCCTGACTGTAATTTTCTTTCTATACTGTGCTTGTCAGTATGTTGACCTGGCTTTTGCTCTACCAGTGACAAATAAAACTGATGGCAGGAGTTCTCTGGGAATTCCCAGGGGCACCTCCCTAATTATTCTGTTTCATTGTCGTTTGCCTCTTATCTCAAGATGTATATATCTTACTCACTTTGTCTTATTTCTGAAAATCTGAATTCCAGTACCAAAATCCAGTCTTGTGTTTTCTTAGTCAATCCTCTCCTGTTCACTTTATGCAAAGGAAGAGATACATTTGTTATTCAAGAGAGATTTTAAAAAGCGGTGTTTGGTTCCTCAGTTCCCTTTTGCTTCCCTTCACCTCGGGAATAAGAACTGTGTTTCAGTTATAAACATGTTGTCACTGTATTCGGGAGGGACACGGTGACACAGGTTCAAGGCACTCTCCCTAGTGCTCCCTCATGCTCATAAAGCAGCACATTGCCTGTCTGAGGGATTCAAAGATTCCCAAACAATATTAAAAATTCAGTCCCGACATTCTTTTCCCCTCAGCCTTAAATGAGGCAGAATCTTTTATATTTTCTGGTAGCCCTAATGTGTCAATATTTATAGTTCTTAGCATCTGACTCTTGCTTGAGTTAAAGTGTTACCTTGGGTAAGAACAAATGATTCCGCACTCTCATCTGGACCTCCCAAAACTGGTACCAGAGTGTACAGTTGTTTTGTCCAGACATCGATATGTTGAACAATATTTGAAAGGAAAATTGAAAGGACATTGAAAAAACTGTTGGCCCTCAACTGTTGGGTAGAATTGCACCATTTAAATTCCTAGTTTCTGTGTAGCCATTTGTGTCATCTTCATCTGGCAGTTCCTAACAGCAAAATTTTACACAGAGCTGCTCTACACAGCAGGAACATTCCAGAATGCTGTCTTGCTGCTCCTTCTCTGTTTTTTGTTTTTTTTTTTTTTTTTTTTTTTTGTTGTTTTTTTTTTTTTGTTTTTTTTTTTCCCTTTTTTCTCCACACAACATGAAAGCCCTTTGTTTTCCCTCTTCCCATCAAAGACTAGTTACTTGGGACTGGAACAGCAATGCCTCATCATAAGGCAAAGCCTTAAGATAAGATGTAAAACAATTCAGTATTGGAATGGTGATTCCTGTCTTCAGATGGTTGCAGAGTTTGTCAGTCCTCATGTCTCTCTGGAAACAATTTACAATTTCCAACAATCGGAGTGAGAATTTCTCCCTGCTTGTCTATCAAAATGCCACTATTGACACCCAAATGCCCTGGCTTAGCAAAGTTCATGAGCTTTCAGGCTCAAAAATAACCACAGCAGCTTTGCAAAGTACTTGGGTAGAAAGTTTGACAACTTAAAGACTCACACTTTCAAAAGGTATTTAGCTGTTTTGAACTTTGCAGAGACCAGTGTGACTTTCAAAGCACTGCTTCACCAGAGCATAGGCCCTGAGTTCCCAGGGACTTCTTAGGGCCTTTCATAGTGGAGACGACAGCATCTTTCAGAGTCTCAAACTGCACTGGAAAGTGAGAGACTGCTGCATGTGTGTCCCAAGGTCAGGGAGGACCCCAGATCCTCGCTGCTCACTGGAGCCTGTTGTTTTCAGAAGCGTGTTGTGCAAACTTGGAGGCAAATTTCACACCACTGCCTGCAAAATCTGGGATCTCGCTGGCAGAGTATCACAGGGGTAGAGCTCCACTGCTCAACTTGAACTAAGAATTAAGCCCCGCATTGGGACTTGCCACTGGGCACACTGAGCTGTTACTCTTCAAAGGACTTTGGTTGTGTAAGCAGGCCAAGGGAATCATTAAACCACAGACAATGAAAACAAACTTTAAATGAGAGATTAAATGAAAGGGAGAAAAGTTGTCAAAATGTCAAGGTTAATGTTTTCGTAAAACTAACTAGGGAATGACTAGACAATATGAATATAAACTTTAAACTTAATTAAAACTTTTAAAAATCTGACTGTAAAACTAGCGTCACTCTAGTCTGTCAATAAATCTATCTTCCTTAATGAAATGCAGGTTGTTTGGTATTTTTGGTCATTTTTTTCTTCTTTATCCTTGAGCTGTATTAACTTTGTAACTCGAACTGCCCTGTGTCAAAACTAGGCAAGCCCTGCTGATGGGATCACAGCCTCCCACCGCTCTGCTCAGCATCATCCGTGCGTGTTTGGCTGAGAGAGCGATTTTGCCCCCCAGCTGGCCTACAGCTATGGGATCAGTAACGGCCTGTGAACATGCACACGGAGACAAAGAAAAAGCTCATGTTAAAAATCTCTGCTCTAATCCCTTAACTAGGCCGTGGAAGTTTCTGCAGAGGAGTCTTGCAGGCACATTCAGCATCTCTCCTCAAAGTACCACAACTTTCCATGGGCTCTAGGGGCAACAACGAGCAAAGGGATTTAAAGTCCCTCGCACTACAGTTTGGCAAGGGGCTGAGCTATTCTGATGGTCAAAAACAGGAGAAACAGAGTTTGAGGGGGCCTTGGAGAAAGCTCCCGACCCTGGCAGATCTCTGGCAGAGACCAGATGAAGAGCCCTGGGACCTTGTTCCCTTATATTGTGTTGTTCGTAAGCATTATCATCTCCTGTCAGTGCAACCTATAAATTGTTACCCACATTAGTGTTCTCCCTGTCATTCAAGGCAGTGTTCTTGTTTTTGAAATAAACCTGCATTTTCATTGATTTTAAGAATGAAAAGGGAAAGAAATCCCATAATCTCAAACTGCTTGGTTATTACTGGCTCAATGCCTACCACTGCATATCATGCTTTTACATACCATCTCCTCTGGAGAGTGCTCAAAGGAATGTATGTGTGCTCTCAAAACATACAGGGCTGTTTTTCTTCCTTTCTCCCACGTGTTGTTAATGCATACATTTGCATGCACAAGCAATTGCCAAGAATTTAGTGGATTCACTACACTTTTTGTTTAGATACTCAAATATTCTTAAGCAGATCCTTTCTTCTCCAACTTTGCACCATCTATCACTTTTATCGTGTTTTTCCTTAAACAAATATTGAATTTTGTGGCAAATAAATACATTTTTAATTTTTTAATGACTTGTTCAGATAAGTTGTTTGCAGGCAAATACAGGTCTAAAATTCAACCCTGCAAATGAAAATTTTAGAAAAATGGAGTGACTGGGATCAAGTGTTTACAAGGAAATAGTCACCCAAAAACAGGTACTAACTGTTTTGCCAATTTATTTTTTGGAGGTGAAACTCTGCTGTCATTAAGCAGGGAGGTATTTTTAAGGAATTCAGGTCTTAAGAAGTTCATTCACAGGAGCAGTAAATGATCTGCTAAAAAAACATGTGTTTAACCTCAGCATCTGTTATACCATATGTAATGGGAATATATTATAAGATTCAAAATAACACATTCATAGGAGGTTAATTCTCTGCTCCTTGCATGCCTCTACGTATAAGTGATGCAGTGCTGGGTGATTCCCTTCATGATCTACGATGAACAGTTAGTTTTATGTGTCTGGGTGAACAGGAAGGGGAAAGGGGCTGTAGTGCTTTGCCCTGTCTCAATATTTCAAACTACCAGAGGTATCCAGCTACTGCATCTTCCTTTCTCTCATCTCTTGCATTCAGAAGGCTTTTTGTTGTCTGAATATATTTTAAAACATTTTCAAACAAAGAACCTGCTTCAGGAAGAAGAAATGACATGCCAAGTTTCACCTCAGGGCGATATTTTATATAAGTTATGCAGCCTTGAAAAATGGGGGTTATATAACACACTCGCAAGCCCCATCAGCTCCTGTGGTGCTGTTGGTGCCCCACGACTGTAAACAGATCACGCAGCGCGGCTGCTGCAAGGAGCTGATCGCACATTCAGTTCAAATTCGCCCTCACTCCTGGTTATGAAGACGATAACCGGAGGGTGGTTCATGTTTATGAGTAATAACAGCGTTCGCAGCTAAATAAATAAACTTGGAGGCCTCGAGTGAGAATGATTCTCCGTCTAGGTTACAGTTATTACACAGGCTAACGGATGCCCTTTTAAGCTACTGTTCTTCCTCTGACATGTCATGATTAACCTTTTCGTAGCACAGCGGAGCTGTCAGCTATTAAAACCAAACGAGTTATTTCTTTCAAACCTCAACCTTTATTCTGGTTTAAGCTGGCTATTAGACCAGTGCCCTTTGCAGACATCAGATAGCGATTACGGCAGGATCACAGATGTGGTGAAGTCAAACGCCTTCGTTCCCCAGAGCCGTCCAGCCCAGTGGGCGCTTTCTGCTCCGCACTGGACCTGCGGAAGCAGCGAGGAACACGTTACCGCCCCTCGCTTTGTGGGCAGGATCCAGCCTTGCACCGTTCCAAAAGCAATGGGGTTGGAAAAGAAGGTACAAGAATAACAGTTATGTTTATGGCTCTGCCATCTGAACCATCATATACATTAAACTGGAATTGATGTTTGCCTTCGTCTAGCTGACTCTACCTCAGCAATAACTCCATAGCTCTACTTCTAATAAGACTATCACTATTGCCTCAGCATTGTGAATAACAGAATGCTAAATTAATATTATGGTTTAGTAACAGACTTACTTTGATGTAAGATACTGATATCCTTATTTTGTTACAGAGTCATAAAATTAATTTAGCATTCTGCTAGTCACGAGGCTGAAACAGTGCTATTTTGTGTGGTTTGATTCACAGAGAGCAAACAAACACAACCTGCAGTTCAGCTGCAAATGAGAGAGTATGACTCTGTGTACCCAAAAAGAATAATGATAAGCAGGATGACTACACAACTGAAAGATTTCTTCAGCAGGGTCACTAACCAAACAGGTGAGATTTGAAGCTCATCTTCTTTCTATGCAGAAGAGACAATCTAAAGTTTAATTTCTTTTTCATAAGACAAAACAAAAAGGTTAACAGAGCATAAAACAGAGAGGATTCCAGCTGAAAAAAAAAGAGAAGAAAAGAAAGGTGAAAGCGAGGATGCTTCATACGAATATATAGAATTTTAGCATTACATATGCCTTTTTATTTATGAAGTCTGCCCCCATTAATCAGAGAAAAGGTCTTATTCTCTTCCCCCAAAAAAATTATAATAAACTATTAATTTCTTCTCTGGTATATAAAATACTGGACTTAATGAAAAAAAAACAGCTTTTTGTCAGTTACTGGTGAGCAATGTATGTCCTATTATAGTAAATAAGCATGGGATGTCCCCAAGGCTACTGCTTCGATTCATTGCTTCATTTTATTTTACAGTATTTTACTGAGTTGGAACCTGAATTTCTTTTTTAAAAATGAAAACGTGTGTTCAAAATGGTTTTGCTTTTCTTGACCTATTTTTTGGCCTATTTTTTAAAATATGCCAATTTTTAAAAAATGAGACTTTTTAGGCTGGTTGGTAGCAATTCTGTAAAATTTAATTTGCCTGGAATGTGTTGGGTTGAAAACTTTACTGAGGCCACTGAGACATATTTCTGAAGAAAACGCTGCAGAGGTAACTATGAAGCTTATTCCAGCCAGAGGAGCCAGAGGTTAAATGGAAAGAGAAGTCTCAAAAGTGGTAATAGTTCTCAGAGATTTGGACCAGGCAACCTGTTCTTAAACAGCTCTTGGCCACATCTACAGCTCTGGGCATGAGACACCCTGTGGGAACAGGGCCAAGGTTTTGTGGACCACAAGTACTCATGTCAGGGTTCATTCAAGACAGGAGATGAGATGAGGAACAAGAATCATCACAACCACAAGTGTCTGCACTGCCCAATAATGCTACTGCCCTGCATGATTCACCACCAAGTACAGCAAAACAGCTTCTGGAGCCCCTTCCTTGGATCCCAGCACCCCAGACCCTAGGGCTGACTGTATGTTAGTGTAATAACAGGGTTCAACCATTAGAAACAACTGCAGTTTACTCGGGAACTTTGATTACAGTAACAAAATACCAGAAAGCCCCACTTTGGATTCCACTTAGTATAAGTGTTACTTTAGCAGAAAAAGGAGCAGAAGAGCAATAAAAGACCACATGCATATGAGAGTCTGAAAGCTCTTGACACGGCTGTTGACACCAAGATGTAGGCTGTGCCACGGACAGGACCTGCAGCATCTTCTGAGCCTCACACTCATTTGTGAAGCCACCTCTGGACTAGCTTGTGCTGCAGGCGAAATTCAGGGTTACACTTCTGAGCAAGGAAGGACAGGCTGAGCCAAACCGCTCACAGGAAAGGGAAGAAGAGCTGGAGGCAAGACGGAAAGGAGTAGAGAGCCCTGGGAGCTGCCCCTGCTCCAGCCAAAGGAGCAGCCCATGGGACACTGTGCCAAGCTGACCTGGGACACTGGACCACTTGTTGCCCTGAGTCTGCATGTTGTTTTACTAAAAATTCCTTTACTTGGGGGAATTTATTCTTGGCTATAAGACAGACATAAACAGCCATAAAAATTCTAGCTCTGCTTGTATGAATGATCCACTGAAGTGTGTTAAATGCACTCTATTGCTGCACTAAAGTCAATTTGCAATTGATCATTTTGCATTTCTAGTGTCAGCAGATATAAAAACATGTCATTTACCAATGCTTAATGAACCTCTATGCTGACAAGACATAAATATCAATAAGCAGTACTCCAGTTAAGGAGGTTAACCAGCAAAGTGCTCAGTGAAAGCATTAAAGACGTAATCATCTGGCAATTGCTGGATAGATAGAGCAGCTGCCCTCAAGGATGACTAAACCTATATGAAGGACCATTACAGGAAAGACAAGGAGAAAAAAAAGGAGGTAATTAACTTCATGTTGCAAGCTGAAAATAATCTATTTGAATGAAAAAGCAATTGCCTTCCTGGATTGTGCTTGTACAGTTTTCCATGAGAACCTGAGGTAATCTGCTTGTTACAGCTTTCACCACATAGGATATTTGGAAAGGAAATGCAAAACTAGCAAGTAGCTCCAAAACTTTTGTTTAATTCATTCTCAAATTGCTAATCCTTCCTTTGTTTTCTTTTTTGAATGTCTTCATTGCTTTTACGGCTACTGTAATCCTAAAATCTTTTTTTGAGAAACTTTGAAATAAAATTCAGTTTCCGTAAAGTTAAAGAAACTCTATGAAAGAACACTGCTAGTGCTTAAAAGCACTTTGTGGAAGTAAAACACAGCAGATTAAACCTTGCTTTATATTTAATGGAGCAATTTAACAGCAGCTATATTCACAACTGGACTGAACATAAATTTCAAGTTCAATTCAGATTTTAAGCAGATGTAAATGGTGTTTATATTTAATCTATGAGGCACACAGCGGTGAGAGTTTTATGAGCAAACATCCCAGGAGTCCAAAAAAAGAGTAACCTTTCGAGGCTCAGATGTGCCTTCCATTTGCGGGGCATAGGACAGAATGTCTTTTTGAGTGTCAGCTCTGACAGGAGTATCTTGGAAGACTCATTTTGACTTCAGAATGACCTGAATCAGTCCCGACATCATCTATAGGCTGTATGTAGCAGTGTTGTTGTGCATTCCTGATTCTTCCCCGAAAGGCAATGGTATTTGTTTCTTATTGGGACAATTCTGAGCAGTCAGGAAAAATGGGCTGCAGCATTCAGGGCGAACTGACAGGGAGCTGTCAGCAGAAATCATGTCTCCTGTTTGAGATCCTCTGACCTAGGACCATCCCTTCATTCATACGACCATTTCCCACCCCAAGGAGACACCCGCTACCCCCTGCCCACCTCCCTGCACCCTGAGAGCTGCTCTGCAGAGCAGCGATCTCCGCTGATCCCAGTGGCCGCTCTCGCTGCCCTCGCAGCATCCCTGTGCCGGGGTCGCGTACGTAGCCAGCAACGGAGCCTCTTCCTATGAAAGTCAGAGAGCCGCGTCCAGCCCAAGGACTGGGACTGCTCACATACGGAGGCTAGAGGGACGCCAGAGACTCCTGGTTTTGCCAGATATATATGAGTTAACCAGGAATCTGGGGGAAAAAAAAAAAAAACAAAAAAAACAAAAAAAAACACACACACGCATGTCATCACTAAATCACATAGCACCAGACCATCTGTTTTCAGCAGTACTTCATTCGGAACTTGTTCAACACAGCTGCAAGCCACGAACCACTGAATGGTCATGTTGTAAATAGTTACAGAGACAAAAGGAGAATTTAGTAAAGCTAAAATAAAGCTTCCTGATGCCACCTTGGCAATCAGGGGTCTACCCAAAATTCACTTGAAAACTTTTGGCTGAACTCATCAAGAATCCTTCCTTTCTGCAGAAGATAGACAGACAGATGCTCAGAGAGACGAGTCATTTAAGGAAGATACTACCTTTTATATACTGAGGAACATCTGATATTTCAGTAACAAAAATTCCCTGATGTTTTAAAGTATTGTAATGCTACCTGTGCAAAATCTCAAAAGGGAATTAGTTTTCATATAAAAAATCCTAAAAAAATAAAATATTAAAAAAAAACCCACACTGCTACTAGAGGAAGAACATCTGTCCTTTGGTTTAGATTTTGCTGTGTGCACCAAGAGGGTTCCCCATAAGCACATTCCTTTCCAGTAGTGATTTTGAGCCAAAATTGCTCTTGCAAACCCAGTCCCTTTCTCTCCTGTATACATCCCATCTCATTTTGATGCAGATAGGTTCCCCTTTGATAATGATCACTGACAGCTTTCCTGTCACAGTTTTCATCAGTAAACGTAAAGGAAAACATCAGACCAGCAGAGGGCAGGTCCCTTGGAGCTGGGCTAACCTCCGCCTTCGCAGCCCAGGCTTCGCACAAGGACAAGTGAGGTCAGCACGGGTGCTGCTATGCACCTTCTGGGGATAAGTCTCAGGGCATGCAATCTGGCTCGGCTCTTTAGGCACAATATTCCTGAGCGTGCTCAAGCTTGGTTATTCTTTGGTTACTGCCAGCATGTACACAAGGTTTTACTGATGAGCACCTACATGAGCAACTTGGCACAGAAATGACAGTTTGCCACCACAGGCAAAGCAAAAATATTCGCAAAGGGAGTAAGAACCCAAACCATTTGAGTAGATACTTCTAAACTGTGGGGGTTTTTTAATAAATACATTGATAATAAATAATAAATAATTGATAATAAATTGATAATAAATAAATTGATGGTCAAACTGCAAGCCTCAAGTACTACAGACACAAGGAAAACAGAAGTTTCAGATAGCCCTGTTGCTGAATGCATAAAGGGTGGGTGCTGAAATCAGTGGGCATAGGGGTAGAAATACTTCTCAAAAAGCTTCAAAATGTGCTGAAGTGCTGTGTACAATAAAATAAGACATCACAGAAGCCTTAATCTTCACTCCTTACAGTTAATTGGATCCCAGTTACTACTAGGCCAACTAGAATTGGAACCAAACAAAGAATGACTGATGTGCAATCAGTAGCACAATCTTAATAGTTAATTAAATATATCCTGCATATCAACTGCAATTACGAACAAATAACTTAGGAGAGCTTTCCATGTCGCACAGCAGCATTCTAAAAATTGGCATGCTTTTAGAGGTCATTTTAGATGGCCAAGCAGCTTCTTCATAACTTACACCTGAACTTCAGAGTCTTTGCCCACCATGGTAAGCTTTAGTCAAATTAAAAATTTGCTCCCAGGTATAATTACCTCTCTCAGCCTTATAAAGACACCTTATTGCTGCCTTGAACAGCATAAAAAAAGCTTTGTGTAATTCTGTGCTTGATTTTTGCAGAAATGACTGTAATAAAAGAGAAGCCTTCTTTTTCACTGGAGGATGGCATTTCCCTCTGGATTTGATGCCCTCTAGAAATCTTTCAGTTTAAAACTACTGTACTTTTAAAATTGATTTTGCAATAATCTTCTTCAGTGAATGATGCAATGGGGAAGGAATAACTGAGTACACCAAAGCAGGAAAGAGAAAGTATTTCACTAGTTTGTTAAGATGCTTTCTACAAAGATAATGTTTCTTAAGATGGTGCTGCTCTCTGAGGAGAGCGGGAGATACGTATCTATGGGGGAGAAAAATAGATACCTCAACAACAGTGTAAAGTGTCTCAACACTGATGTGGAAAACCTGATCTGGAGGTGCAGTTCTCCAAACCTCCCTTGCAGCGTCTGCTGGACAGAACAGTCCAGTGGAGGCGCACGCGAGGTGGGTAGCACCGCTTCAAGGCACTCCAGACCTGTTCCCACATTCTCTGTTGCAGAGGAAACCAAATGTTTCCGAGGTTTTGACAAAAGCCTGTCTGCTGATTTCTCCAGTTTCCAACCCTGTGGCAGTTCTCATCTTCTTAGCTGGTAGGGATCTCCATAGAAGATTTTGTAGTAGATCTAGGTGCGTGAGTGTGCTTGCACATAGCGCAAAGGAGGTTTAAGCAATCAATGTCATACAAAACAAGAGCAGTATTCATTATCAAGGTAACACCAGATAACAAGAATTAGATTAGATACTCAGGGCAGCCTATAAATAAGAAATAAGCAGAACTTAAGTCTCTGATTTGTTCAAGACCAGTTGGGAAGAAGGTATGGTCTAGACTATGTCAAGCAAAAAGACACAGGACAAGAGTTAAGCCAATATTTTGTGCCTTAACCATGGTATATACTTCAGAAAAGACGTAAATATATAAATGTGTGTATATATATATATGAATGGAGAAAATCATCTTAAAAACTTTCCTAGCTTAGAAGGGAAGCAACAGTAAAAGTCTGAATGAGGAAGATATCACTAACAAATTATTTTAAGTTGCTGGGCCAGAAGAGCATGGCTGTATCATCCAAGACTTAATACTACCCCAAACAGGAGTATTTAGTAAGAGCCAAATAATTCTGGGGGTGGAAGTGATCACCTTAATTACTTCTAAACTAGAATCATCCTTCTTTTGCACATTTCTTTCCAAGCACTATGTGAATATACAGTCAAGATTGTCTTACTGCATTGATTCCTGTGATTCTGCCAACCTGCAGACCTAAGCTCATATCCTGCCTCCCTCCATGCTGCCTCAATCTTCCAGAAAAAAAAAAAATAGTAATAAATCAAACTTGGCTAGAAATTTGTATGAGGTTGCTCACTCAGAGCTTACCTTTGGAAGGGGCAATGAACACTACACCCTGCATAGTTTGCTCCAGTACAAGGAATATCACCTATAACTATTACCAGACCCCAAATCTCTATCCCTAAACATACTACCCTGCTGGCAAGCAACTCAACTCATATACAGACATAGTCATAGGCTTCAAAGTGTTCCAAAAGCTTTCCACAGGCCAAATACTTGAGGGGAAAAAAAAAAAAAAAAAAAAAAGTACTTTTTTTCCTCAGCCCAGGCTTCAGTAGTCCTGTTGATTCCAAAGGACCAATTAGAGCAGCAAGTACTGACCATTCCACAAGGTCAATAACAGAAGAAACACTGTGAACTAACCAGGTCAGTCTAGGAGGATCAATATTATTAATTGCATGTGGATAAGGTGAGGCAGTGGTTCAACACATTCTCAACAAATACAAGCATCAAATACTAAAGATACTCAGTCACTGCTTGTCAAGAGAAGAAGTTCCCCATTCTGCTCACCTTTTCTCAAAAAAAAAAAAAAATAAAATAAAAAAAAATAAAAAAGAGCTCTTTTAGAATAAAATATTGTTAAACACCCTCTGTCCTATGCCCAGGCCCAAATCAAATGTATACAGAATTCAGAAAGGCTACACTTTATCTGTGCTGTCTGTATTGACACTGGAAATAGAAATCTCAAATTAGCACAAAATGCCTTGCCCTAGTGATATTTCCACACTAAACCGAAGCTGAAAATTTCCCAAATCCATCCACACAGTCTGTCACCAAGAGATTACAGAACAATTTTATTTATGTTGGATAGAGCATCGACACACGAATACGCACACACACCAAACAGCAATCTAAAAAGATGTATTTGATTACATAGCACATGACACCATGGACATTTCTTCCTAGGATCCTATTATTCAGAAAAGAAAATTTCCAATGAGTTTCCTCATCTTTATCATGTGTCTAACTCCAAATCCAGTGTTTGACTCAGCTATTTGATGTCTTCTCTAAAACCTATTCTGTTCTTCTATGGCAAGAAAAGACAAATTTTTCATTTTTAAATGTATGAGCCTTTTTTCCCCCCAATTTTGTCATAACTAAAGTGTTATCCCCATCCTAGTGTCATGCTTTCAGCTGTTGTCAAACTAATTCAGCTAATTTGAGCAGGCTGTTTTTGAGCAGCACCAAAGCAGGCTGCTTTGGTGAAATACTTCCTTATGGTGGGACAGCTGCTCACTCAGTAGCTTTGGGAAGGGCAATGGATGCTGGCATGAAACGAGGCTCCACATTTGATTAAGCTGGGCTAAATGAGAGTAAGGAAATTCCCAAAGAAAGAGAATTTATATTCAGTTTTGCAAATCTCCTCAAAAATATCAGATGCCTTTTTAAGTCATCAGCCTGAAAAGACAGACTTTGGCTACTCACCAAAACTGCTGGAAAGATGGTATAAATGCTACATGGTTGCTGATCATGCCACTGTTGCTTGTCTAAAAAGGGCTCATTTGCTATGGTGATAAGCAGTCAAGGCACCTGTACAGAATAAAAGTTTTGCTCTTGCTTTGGACTAGAATCTCAGGTGGATATTAGTATTTATAAATTCAAAGACTAGCATTCTGTCAGAACTAAATTTTAGGCATTCATCCAAATTGAACCTAGAGCTTAAACCTTTTGACATGAGCCTTCTTCTCCACCAGGCATTTGTGTGATTAATACATCTTCTCTTTTTTTTTTTTAAGCCACATCAAGTGAACTGGAAAAGTACAAAGAAAAAGCGTTCAGTGCTCAGTTAGAAGCTATGGCTCTAACCTATGTGAAGGACAAGAAATGTCTTCTACAAAGGAGAGTTTATTTTCCTGTCAGGATCCGAATTAACGATGAAGATGGGTTCAGCTGTCAGATATGTTATTCCAAAGAGGGATTATGTTTTCTGGTGACAGAGTTAGCCACCCCCGATGTGCACTGGACCATGGTTTTACTCCAATTCCACTGCCAACATCAACTATTCCTACTGGCTTAAAATGAGTAAGATCACTACTTCCAGCAAATAATTCCTGTTAATGAATCTGTTGCCCAAAGCAGGATGGCTGATTGATAAGACTGCCTGAGCCTTGTGCTGACGTAGGAAAACTGTGACAGCATCTGGAGGAGTGAAGGGATCAGCTCAAGGAATTATAAGTTGTAAAAGTAGACGTGAAGGCAGAGGTGCTTTATTGCTGGCTTTTTTAGTCTAATTCTGCCTATGGAAGTTTCCAAGTGAGAGATTCACTACCAGTTTTCGAAGACAGGCGTTCAGAGGGCTGGACTGAGGGAGATACAGACATGGGGAAGCAGTATCATTTCTCAGCTCGGCTGCCCAGCCCAGGTCGTGCTCTCCCCTCGTTGTAGCGTGCCGAGAGCGTCGCTGCCATCCTTGCCCTCTGTGTTCAGGACGGGACAAATTGCTGAAGACGAGAACGGGACTACATAGCTCACAGCACAGCACGTGCCCGTGCTCCCACGCACTGCAGACACTTCTCTTGTGGATGTTACCTGGCTGCTGCAGCTGGGACTGGCAAAGGCTCAGACCTAGCGAGACTCTGGGCTCCCTCTCACACTTCACCAGACCTTCAGCACGAGCAGCATGCATTTCACCAGGTAAAAGAAACAAGAAGAAATTATTTATCCTGAAGATATATTTTCTCAGAGAGAGGGAAAAAGAAAAAAGTCTCTTTCTCCTTACAGATTCTGATTATCTGAAAAAGTCCAGGCAGAGAACTTTGCAAATCGAACAATTCCAACAAGAATTGACTACCTTTCCAATACTTTAAGGGCAAAACCAAACTTGCCTGTTTTTCAGACTCAAAACTTGTTCACTGCAAATTTCAGGGCCACAGTAACTTTATTCTACCCATTATTAGAATTAAAGCTCTGTTTATGTCAGTGTAATGATCCTAAACAATCCTGAAGCTTAGCTTGAGATACACTCCAAGAAAATTGGAAATAAAGCAAGGCGCCTTTTAAGATTTGGAAGAACTAAATAGGAGGCTCAGTAAGCCATAGGATTGACACATCTGTGCTAACATCTACTGACAAACAGTAAGGAGAAAAAAAAAAAGAGAGAGAGAAAAAAAAAATGTAAGAAGCCACCTTGCAATGGGAGATAAGAACTAAAGAAAATTGTCAAGAGTGAGAATTATACTGGGACAAACAGAATGCTCATTACAGGGAATATTCCCATGTTGGTTACAGAAGAACTCTAATTGTAATCATGTTCTCACTGTCTGAATTTGCCAGAAAACACTTCCATTGCATGTTTGTTTGTAATGCACCAAAATTTTAAGTCTCAGCAAAATGCTGTGTGCTACATTCAAATTATTCAAACAGGAGAAAAGACACCACTTTCACGAGGAAGAAAAATAAAAGGCTGAGGTGGGAGTCCGAATAGCTTGAGAAAATGGGCTCCATTATGAATTAAAAAAGAAAGAAAAAGTTGCAGAAAACAATATGCTCTAATCTTGCTTGAAAATTACAGATGGAATAGTACATCATTTTCTGATGCATTTGAGCTTTTCTGATCACTCTTATTAGGACTATGCAGACATCAAATGCCTGGGCCTAGACATCAGCTGAAGCACTGAAACTCCCTGGTTTTCCCTCAGTCTTAGAAATGTGGTTATGCAGAGATCTGTATCTAGCTACAACCCACTGGGCACAAAAAGAGAGGCTGATCTAGGGGCAAGAAAGTATTCTTGTCTCCACATATTTTCTGTGACACCAAGGTATAATATCTACAAGCTGAAGGACAAATCCTGTTCAATTAATCAATGTTAATTCATTGCTTAAAAATCATGTTAACTGATTGATGTAACAGGAAGCAAAACCTGGATCCCTGAGCACTGAATTTTCTAAGGCAGCATCTCTCAGATAGTTGGCAATGAACTCTGAAGAGCCCCTTGTCTCCTGCGGCTTCAGCCCCGCACGGGCAGCTGCAGGAGCCAGGGCGCTCTCCTGACCTGCTGGCTCTGCTCTGTTCGCAGGCAGAAGAGAATGCAGGTGCTGCCTGGAACTTCATTAGAAACCGTACAGGTTTGAATTATCATCATAATAAAAGTATTACATTTGTTGAGCTCAATAGGGCGTATCAGCAAAAGCAGCAATATGTTTTGAGAAAATAGTAAATCACTTTCTTTAACACTACACTGAACTTTGGATGCCTTCAGCTAGACTTTAATGTGGTAAATAGAAAATAGGCAGTTTAGGTTCAAACCTGTTATCGTTCAGCTCTCTGTTTAGAAGGGAATGGCAGGAGACATTTAAAATATGAGTGCAAGTGGGGATTCTTTAATCTCATGAGCCAATCTGAAGTTGAGTGAGTGGATCACTCACCTACAGTCAGCTAACAGGAGGAGAAACCAGCAGTGAAAAAAACAGTTGTATTTCTACACTTGCATCCTCCAGCAGTTGAACTCAAGGTCAAGCAAGTCCTCAGCAATGTGAGTCCAGGACTCACATGTTCCACATGCCCAAACAGGGTAAACGTGTTTCCTTTCCTTGGGGGCTGTGGTAGAGTTCTTTATGCTTTCTCAAGATTACGATTTCCCAAGGGGAAAATAAGAAGTGGCAAATACTAAAGTACAGAGGGAGCTCAGAGGCAGCTACTCACCAGGGGCTGCATTATTTGGGGTTGCATCTCCTGGTGAAATTTAGCTGACCTCCGAGCAGAAGGAACTGCAAACAGTGAGGTTTCAGTATTCGCTAGCCCCGAGGGTTCTGAAATCAAAGGGTTCTTCTAGAAGAAGGAGATTCTTCTCCAGCCTAAGTGCTAGATGGCTGCATAAACCAGTCAACCACCATGGCTTCTGTGCACGGCTTTCAGAGGGACCAAGCAGCCTCAGGTACAGCTGAGCTCTATAGCTGTGGAAACTGTGCTGCCAAAACTTTACCATACAAAGTAATGCACCTCTTCAGAAATAAAACACCCTCAGCTTCCCTCTACTTTGGCTGCTCCAAGCACAAAACTAGAATAAATCATAGCAGTCTCTCCTAGACAAAATATCAGAAATTTCACTCCCACATTTTTTTTGGAAATAAAAGCTGAAGAAAAACAGTTCGTCTACCAGCTCACTAAAGATCACATTAATCCATAAAGCTGAAAAGAAGAAAATCACAGAGCACATAGTTATAATTTGTCATCTTACGGCAAGAATGATCTTAAAACAAACAAACAAAAAAATATTTTAGTGTTGAGCCAAGCCAAACGTTCACAATTTGGACATCTTAGCATCTTAAACTCTTCTAAACCATTTTAAAATGGAGTTAAGGTTTGAACCAAGATTGTTCCTATCATTTTCCATTTCTTACATTATAGTTCTGCTGCTGAGGAAGAATTTTTTCTTCATCTTAATAAGCATTTTTTGAGAAATTCCTTAACTAACCACTACCAATTCCACCATTTTATTGTGTTACTCAGTCCAGGGTAACGTCAGCTGTGGAAAGAAATGCCACAGCTGTCTGCTCTCCTGCTGATGCAAAGGTAACAGGATCACTACACATTGGTCAGAGACTCAGAGGTGGAAACCAGATCTAAAGCAGCATTTGATAAACAAGCAGTTCACATTAGCTCAAGAGGACTAAGACTCTACAAGTAATGAGAAACAGTTATGGATGCTTTCAGAAATGGAAAGGAGGGACCCAAATATAATGAGTCTTGAAGAGATTTAACTCTGCTGTGGATCTTGCATTCAGAAAAGCCCAATGTGTGACTGGTGCAGTCTACATCACATCAAACTGCTTGCGAGGCAGCTAAATTACTGTGCGACAACATGAACCCCTGCATCTGGCGGTGTTAGAGAAGGGAGACTTTTCTAGCAGGGAAGTACTGAAACAGCTGAGTGGCAGGACCCTTGGGACGCCGAGTGAATCAGCCATGCTGCTATGCTCCATGCTGCCATGGCTAAGCTGATTTGACATCTAAATTAGCTAATTTAAAGGTAGCCTTGGTACCAACCTTTCCTACCTTTTGTGACTCTGCATAGGGAGTTTAAATAGAAAGGTGATGCACATCCCTCTTAAAGTCTGCAGTCTGGTTTATTAGTCTTAAATATAGTGTTTTTCAAGGCATCTTGTTGCTGATGCTGTTCCCTACCAAATGCCTAGTGAAACAGTAAACATGCTGGAGACTGCAGTCTACTGACATGAAAATAACTGTAGAGAATATAGCAGAGGTAAATGCAGCAGGGCTGTTCCAGAAGCCTATAAATCTAGTTTTTAGGTTGTGTCATTTAAGATCAGTATTTCCCAACCAGCAACACACATGACTATCATGAGCTCAAAAGCAATGCCTAGCATCTTATGCCTTCTAATTAGCTGTGTTGGCTTAATTGGCTTTGGCTTTGCACTAGGGTCAGCGCAACTGTGAACTGGCAGTGTCATGAGCAGGTGGCAGCAGCCACAGATGAAGACGAGTAGCAGCAGCAGCATTGCACATCCAGGCGGAAGTGGTGATCCTAGGAACGAGGGAGAGAGGGAATCACAGGAGCAGAGTTCATAAGAAATAAGAGAAAGATGATGTACAGGGCACAAAAAGAAGAAAGGATAAAAAAGCAGAATCAAGGAGAAAGAATAGATCGGGGGTCTGTCTAAATAAAAAAAAAATGGAAGAATCATTTCTGAAGCTGATGAACACACTGATTTCTATTTATTAAGGGTCTGGTCGTTAAATATTTCTTAATGCCTATATTTTTCTTTAATCCATAGAATCACACCATTAAGGTAGTGTTTCTATTCTATAGAAATAGGATATTTCCATTCTATAGAAGAAGTAGTTCTGAAGGTTTCTGTGCACTTTGTCTGGCTTCACTGGCAGTGTGGAAGCAGGAGAGTATCTCTGCAAAACTGCACGAAGACAAAGACCACGAGGGCCAAAATTTGCATAAAATTTGGTATAAAAAACAGACAGTTCAGGGTAAAGGTTCTGATGCCGTTTCAGCTTTAAGACATCCAGAGTATTCCCTATAAACAGAGAGATGCTGTTAAATGATGTTCCTATTGAAACTGCACGGGATCTCAGGGAAGTTAATATAGTCCCTCTTTCCTTTTCTTTTGAAGTTAGGTTTGTTGCTCTGTTCATTTTCTCTTTCTCTAACAATAAATCCCTCCTTTCACGCAGCTACTTATAGCTATTTAACATATACACACACACACCATTAGCAAGTGTCACTAGCAGAGACAAAGAACATTCAGGCAGCCAGACCTAGACTCTTCCTACCAAATAAGAGTGTTTTTTTTTTTTTTTTTTTTTTTTTTTAAAGGAGTGTTCTTCTACCAGTCACTTGAACGGCTTTTGCATTCAACACAAAGCTGATGCCCTGATGCTAGCCGCTTGGAGGATCCTTGCTCAAATTCCCGAGTTTGGGGGAATTTAGATACCCGAGGCTTGTGTTGTCTTTCAGACTAACCACACTACCTGATGCTCCTCAGCTCTCAGTCTTTTTCCCCCCCTCATGCATTCCCCAGAAGGGTCTTTGCATCCTCTGCAGGACTTAACAAAATAGCAACTCATCAGCTTTCTCACTAATATTCACCTTTTCCCAACACAGGGACAGAAACACCTTGCTGCTAACCTTTCTCAGAGCTTGGAAATAGATCACTGGTTTCCTCCAAGGGCAAACTGGTGTCATCTGGAAAAAGTCACAGGACGAATACAGTAAAGAGATGCTCTGGATGGCCAGGGCTTTTTGAATACACAGTCACATCAACCAAAAGCTGCACAGCATAATCCTCTCCAATTCCAGACAACAAATTGCCTCTGACACCCTACCTACACACAGGCCTGTGATACATAGGTCAAAAGTTTACCTATATGACAGTAATTGCTGTCATACAGCAGGATATTTCTTCATCCAAGACTAGATTGGTCCAGTTAGAATAATAAAATATATGTTTTTCTTCTTTGCAAATACCTCATTCTTCAGATCCTAATATGTCACAATCTTCCATGTATTTTGGGGCTGATCTTTATTTATTTTCCTCCTTAAAGTTCATTTTTCAGTTAATTTATAAGGTAGAAATCTCAGGTTGTGTAAAAAGAGCCTGTGCTTCCTCAGATCATCTCAATACCATTTTTAACTACAGGTGTAGATGCTACCCTCCAGTTCTCTGATGAAGTAGCAGTTCTTAATTAGGGAAGGCATATTTTCTGCTGCAGATCAGCTATTTCATACTAAGCTCCTTCAGAACTCTTCGACGTACCATCTGGAGCCTGATGACTTACTGCTTTTTAAATTATCGATTTGTTCCAGCTCCTCTTCTTCTGACACATCAGAAAAGAGCAAGTCCCAGTAGGTATTGCTCTAATATTCTCTGTGCTGAAGACTGATGCCCAGAAATCATTTAGATTCTCAGCAACGTCTTTATCTGCTCTAATTTCTACCTTTAATCTTCAGCAATCCAGCTTCTGAACAACCAATTAATTATTTCTACTCCGACTGATATATCTAATACATTCTTATTTTATGCCTATAGCTGTTTTCAGTCCAGTGTATTTTTTTAATTTACTTCTTTACCAGTCCTTATGTTAATCAATACACAAATGTATTAGTAAGCTAAGGTTAGATTTTTAAATTTGCAAGGATTTTTTGTTTGAGGCAAATAACCTCTCAAGCCTTGCCATTCAGTTGCATTGGTTTACTCCTTCTCTGCCTAATATTGGTTTTGTTAGCAACACACATGCCCTCCAGACTCTATTATTATTTTTAAGTAGTTCATGCCATCTTTAAGAATTTTTCTTTCTTCATTTTTCCCTCGAGAACTATCTTAACTAATCTTCTCAATGCTATCAAAGTCTGAAATCTGAAGAATCTGAATCTTTCCCGTACGTTATATCCCACTATGATCCTGAGCAAAATTGTGTTCCTGTTTGCTAGTAGTTTCAGATGCAGCCTTGAATTCCTTCCTGTATGTTGTTTTAAAGCCAAATCCAGGATTTAGACATCTAATAAGAGAAATTTGATATGAAATTCTCTAAATACATATGAATCTATCCTTACCTGAGAAGACAGACATCTACCACCTGTTCTGGATCTCCCAGAATGCAGAAACTAGGCAAACCTAGTGTATGTAGCCCATACCAGTAACAACGTGGTGGTCACAGTCACCTTGCAGGAACAGCCTACTGATTAGCTTTTGGAAACTGTGCTTCCAGAAATGGGAAGCATGCACACAAACCAGTTCGAACCAGCATCCTCCAGCTCAGGGGAAGCACTCAGCTACCAGGCTGGAAAAGAGTCCCAGAGAAAGAGGAGCACATCTGCCCTCTAACTTGTTGATGTAGAGTTCCTTGTTCAGAAAAGAGAAAAAAAAGTTTCTGGAGTGAAGAGTAACTCTATAGCTTGGCAGTTTGAGGTCTCTGAGGAAGGAGGTACCCTAGGTGTGATCACCTTGCTTAATTTTCACTATTTTATCAGAGTGAGTTTACTGCAAAATACATGGATATGTCCACAAAACAGCAAGTGGAACTCCAGCTTGGTGTCTGCTTATTGAGTCTCTCTCTTAATACACAGGGAGAGATTATCATTCTGAGGCAGGAGATGAGCAGGACTGTGTTTATGAAGTTAAAGCCACAGTGTGAACCCTAATTAAACAGAATTAAATCCCAAGACCCGGGTTTGAGCAACCTCTAGTTTCAGCCTTAAAGCTTGACAGTTCTTCAGCAGAGCAAGATGAATTGTACCTCAGGTCTACAAGAAAACTAAAGGTATTTGAATGGACGGGCTGTAGGCCAATTTATTTCGGTTACTCATTCTCAAATTGGTAGAAGTCTCTTCAAAATTTTCTTCTGATTCGCTGATGACAAATGTAATTACTGTTGGACAAGAGGGTTTCTCAGCCACATCTGTAACCAGCTTCCTCTTCACAAGTGGCCAAATGGTTACTCAGGCAGTAAAAGCCCCCACCAAGTGTCAGCTGAGCTTTAAATCATTTATTGTTAGCAAGTAGCTGAAAAAAAAAAAAATCAACTTACCTCTGGCCATGCAAAAGACAATGGGAATTAACACAGCACTGCCTAGCAAAACCGCTGGAAAGGCTAAGCAATGAGTTGTTATTAATCATTTAGGAAGAGAGGAGATGAGGCAAAGAATAACAAATGCAATCCCCAAATCCTGCGCTGGCCTCCCTGGTGGCCTCCATAACATGTGTCTTGCCCATCTTGCCCGGGGTCAACCCTCTCATCACTGACCGTTTCACCTCAGCTGGCAGCACTCGCTTAAATCACCTGGAGTATTAGGTGCAACAAACTCAAAACGATTCTGTAGCAGAACAGCAGCTGCATTTACCAAGGCTTTATTAACCACCCAAACATAGCAGCAGGCTCCCTCTCTGCCCTCTGCGCCTGAATGTAAAAGCCCCAAGTTTGTGATACCACTTTAGACAGAACCCCGCTCAGGTGGCAGATGTGTTCAGTCAGATCCTCTGATTCACATCACATATATCATCCAAGTCAGAGCTGGCTGGCTGAGCGTGCAAAAACACTCAGAGCCACAAGCCCTCCTGCATCAGAGGAGAAGTCCTTTGCTGGACGTCTCCATTAAACCTTCTCTGAATGCCCTGCCTTGCAACTTCGTGCTGCTACAGAGGCTGCCAGGGAATTCGCTGATCCAATGCAGCCACCACTGTTCTTTCCATGCCAAATTCCTAGCCTCTGAACCCAAGACCAGGATGTTGATAACACAGCAAATCAACAGGAAGCTTCCCCACAACTTCCTCACCTGGTGCCAATTTCAGCTGAGGCAGATTGAACTGAGAGAGGATCAGAAGCAAAATCCCCCGTTGCCACCGCAGAGTCCCCCATCCCAAGTCAGCTAGGGACCCATGTGCTCGCCACGGCCCATCGAGCCACACGCGCCAAGGAGCGGACAGGAGCCCCAGCACCCAAACCTGCTCACAGGCACCAAGACCCCGCTCCCCAGGAGCGCGCGGCGGGGATGCCCCACGCGCGTGCACGAGCGCTTGTGGCTCCCTTCACCCTGTGGGTCTGGCACGTGCCGAACGCCAGAGGCAGCCAGTGCCGAACGCAAGGAAAATGGCATCGCGCCCCACGCTTGGCCCCGCCTGAATCCTCGCCATGGAGCAACAGAGCTGCTCCTGCGCTTACCTTTCCGAGAAACGTGTATTTGGGGACGGGCAGTGTCGCAGGGCGGCTGGAGGAAGCCTGGAAGCGGCGTGTTCATGCAGAGCCCGGGCAGCAGCCCGGCCGCCCCCGCGCAGGCGGCAGCTCGCCGCGGCGAGCAGGGCCGCCCGGCTAGCGCCTGGCTCTGGCACAGCCTTCTCATGCAGCTGCTCCGATTAGGGCAATTAGCTCGGAAGCCGTTCCCTGCCTCGGCCACTCCGAGGGAAAAACATTGCTCTCGGGCGCTAGTGTCACTTCAGTTGAGGATGTAGGATTGTCTGTCCAAAAATTGCATTACAAATCATACTGGAATATATTCCAGGTTCAGCATGGACATGTTCTTTTTCTAAGAAAAAACGGGGACCCTAAGAAATAATATGCAACACGAATGGTAAACAGGGAGGACTGCATAGAGAGATGCTTCTGGGTCAGAGCTGTGCTGCTGCTTGGTTTAACAGCACCATCTCCTGGGTAGCTCCAGCATTTTGCCAGGTGCAAGAATTCATCTGAAATTTCTCTGGCCTGGCAGCATTTTCCACAGAGGGACGCTCCACAGTCTTCTTTGAGAGAGAGAGAGAGAGAGAGAAACTCTACAGTTTTTATTTTAGCTTGGCTGCTTTGGTCCTGTCAGAATTATTAATCTTCTTGAATGTGTTTCCTTGCACCTTAGGAATATGGATTAGTAAACACATGAAATACTTGAAGAGGAGCATTTCCTAGATTTTGTATGTTTTTAAATTCCACAGTACAAGACAGTCTTGAATACCAGGCCTAATACTCAAACATTCATTCGCTGTTCAGAAAATATCAGTATGTAGCTACTTTTCATTGGCCACCTTCTCTTTGAAGCAGACTAAACAAAGACAGGACTCTAAAGAGAGAACCTAAATTTTCTTCATGTAGAAGACAACCTTAAACCTACTTGCAGTGTTTATATTTTAGACAGGTGGAATGGTGGGAAAGAACAGAAATGTTAGATTTCACACTACTATTATTCAACAACGAGATCCTGCATGACAAGTAGCGTCTCAAAACTAGGTATCGCAGTACACATTTGGAGCATTAAAACATCTTTTGAGATACCCTTGTATAATTAAGTATTCTTCACTCACTAGACCATACGTTTAAGAATAAAGTCTCCAGGATTTTATTCTCAGCTCTATATCTGGTGAAAGTGACTAGCAAATCACTTCTCTTTACTTCAGTTTATATTAGTCTGCAAAACAAACATTTGAGTGTCCTACTTAATTATTCTGAGGCTAAATCATACGTAAAATCCTTTGGGCTTTGAAGAATGGGCTTATATAACGTGTAAAAAGTGACTCTTCCCTATTCAACACTCATCCAAAGTCTTTTTGACTCCATTCACCATTAAATGCCAAGTAAAATTTTACCGCAGCTCATCATTAAAAAAAAAAAAAAAAATTAAATAAGCCCCCAAATAAACTTTATGTTTTTGTGGTTATCCTCTTTTCTCTTCTAACAGATACATACATCTATGTGCTTCTGTGAACATACAGGAGCAGTCTCAAGGCTTTTCACATAGTACAGCAGCAGTTATTAAAAAGAAAAAGTCCTGCAGTTTCTTATTAGAATTAACGTCTTAAACTATCAAAGCTATTTCAAAAGTTGATGTGAAGCTCAGTCCTTAAACTCATTTCAAATCCTACAAACCATCACCACTTACATGTATCTAAATTACCCTTTGAAAAGTGTAGCAGTTATTTCAACAGTTAGAGAATGAATTTTAAATGATTTCACACATACTGAACAAATTTCAAAGACTTCCTCCATCTTCAAGGAAGTCCATGGTATGCTCTTCTAAGCCATATCGGGACTTAAACCTATTTTGACTTTTTATACTTTCTCATGCAATTGTAGAGAAGCTCTTAAAGAGCAACCATGACAAAGTAAAGACACAGATACTATGACCTGAAAACTACTCTCTTATGTCTCCTATCCCAATGTATCCCATTGCCATGTCAGCATTAGTAAGGCCCTTGTTTTTTGTGTATCTTATAACAGTTAAGGCCTGAATTTGAATTTCCACACAGACCTCCCAGAAGCAAAAAAAAAAAAAAAAAAAAAAAAAAACAAAAAGTTTTAAAAACCACAACCGTCATTAGCCCCCTAACAATTGTCAGCTTAACCCTTCCAGTCAAAAAGCCAGCTTGGCCAAGCGCGAATGGAGTAAACCCCAAGAGTGTCTCAAACACTCTTTAACCTGCCTTATTGCTCCTTCCACCTTTCTTCCTCTACAGAGACTCAGGGCGATGCCTATATTGTAAGAAATAAACGTTTCTTCTTAGGCAGTTCTGTAATACAAATGTTGAAAATCCAATATAGGAAGATCTGTTTTTGCAAAAAGGGAAACAAAAATTGGATTAGACAAGGGTTTACTCTTAAAAATGCCAGTTCTACATTTTAATATTCCTTCTTGTAAACGTAGGCACTGAAAAGGCCTTCACTGCATTCTTCGTGCTAGCTGATGAAAGACTTGCCTTGATACGATTCTTGGATTTCGCCTTTCTGTGCTTGACTGTTCTCCACACACTTCACTAGCACTGTCAGACTCCAGGACCGTGCTACAGGTCCTGAGTCCACTTTTTGAAGAGAGTCTCAATATTCACTCAAAACACAAAGAAAAGGCCTCTGTATCATGACCCAAATGCAGCCACTTCAAATATTTCAGATCATTTTATGCTGTATAGATTTCTTTTCTTGGATGTGTGTCAGGAAAAGGAAAATACTGCCCGCATCGTAATCCTTTGCTGGCAAATTTAAGTCAAGGAAGAAGACACTAGGGCTGAGAACACCGCTTACCACATAACCATGTATTTGTGACCTCCCTCCTTCTGCTGGCCACCTTCCCTGCTTCTTCCCTGCTTCAGGAGCAGCATCCTCCTCAGAGAGGATTTAACCCTTCAGCTTCTAGATGGCATTAGACCTCTTCAGGAAAGCAAACAAATCAAACCACCCTGCTTTGTATGTAAGAGGTGAGTAGAGCTAAGTGATATAAAGACCTGGCTTAATTTATGATCTGCTGAATAGATGGGCCCATCTAGTTCAGACTTTTACTAAGGCAGCAGTAGCAAAGGTGTAAGGCAGACCATCTCAAACAAGAAGTAACTATGGTAATGAAAGAAAAGCTCCCAATTAGACAAGTATTCCAATGACATTTTTCAATGATAGCTAGTGAGTTTTTCGTGCTTTCTTCTCATTTTAAGCTCTCAGTATTGCAACACAGTCAGCATGAGTTCGGAAGACGCCTGCTGGAGGAGCAGTGAGCCACAATATCCTTTGGACATGACACACTAACACTGGCAACAGCAGGAATGGCACTGCGTGCTGTTCCTGGAGCTGGCAGTCCAGTTCACCTGATCTTGATGAAGGGAAGCAGAGCAGGTGGCAGTGCTCCCCACAGCCCCACTGCTTGTCTCAGAGATGTGTTCTCGTGGCAGCGTACAGACCGCAAGACCAAAGTTTGCTTCCTTATTCACTAGAGAAAGACAGCACAGAGAGCTCTGCCTTGGCTTTCGGTTGCCTTTCTCAGGAGCTTCAGCCAGACCCAATGCAGCGTTCTCAAGCTCTTATTCCTGAGCCCTGTTACCTCTTCTTCCTTCTCTGTCAACATTTTGCTGGAAGATAACCAAGGAAGGAAGAGCAGCAGTACCCAGGGGGCTTTCTGCACTTTCCGCTGCATTTGCTGCCTCCTCTGCTCAGTGATAATTAAGTGCCCCTGGGGGAAAAAAGTCACCTTTCACCTTCAGAATCCTTTGCAGCACAACCAGGAACAACTCGTTGGTCTTTGAGCACCAGCCCTCCGGTACGAGCTCAGGTACATCCACCATTATCACCCCAGACTATAACCTTATCAACCACCTCTCACATCCTAAAGCACAGGATGAGAGCAGGTGCAAACCTCCTATCAGTAGGTCATGTGGGTTTTTTTTTTTTTTTTTTACCATAAAGATCAGCTAACTTGATTTTCCCCTGTCATTTTAAGCTTATGCTTTTGAGTTGATCAGCAGAGTACAGAACACTGCGTTTTCTAACTGTCAACCCACTTGAGAACTAGTTTGTTAGACTCTCAAACAACTGCTAAAACTGCCTCTTTTGGAGCATTTGAAGTTCTAAGCTTTAAACGGATGCTGACTTCACATTGCAACAGGATTAACACGAGCATCTGCACAGAGGCAACAGGTAAAGTGACTGTACATGAACACACAGACTGACAAGAACCCAGATCAAAATCACAGGACGCTCCCATTTCTGTGACTTTACTGTGTGTACTTTGTAGTATTTAGATCTTTTTACTTGCTCAATGACAACACATTACAATCAGGCAAATGATTGATATAAACAGTATTGTATGTTATGCAAAATTTGAATAACTAAAAGCTAAAAATCTACAGGGGCAGCAATTTATACTTTTATTAACAGTAGGCAGACAGAAAAAAAAAAGAATTTTGACTGTTTATATGAAGAAAGAACTGACAATGCTGAAGTTATGTTAAACTAGCAGCAGATTGAAATACTCAACTTTCACTGAATAAAAAACTCTGTGAAAGGGATAGATTGTCTAAGATTTACTAGCTGGGCTGCTGAAGAAGTCATTGACCTCTCTTCACCTCCTGTTATTCATTTACAGAGCACATTAATGTTATCTCCACCTGAGGAAGGACTTCTTTAGTGTGACAGGAGCCCTGGCACAGGCTGCCCACCGAGGTCGTGGAGTCTCCTTCTCTGGAGATCTTCGAAACCCACCTGGATGCACCATGTGCTCTAGGTGTCCCTGCTGGAACAGGGGGGCTGGACTAGATGATCTCTACAAGCCCCTTCCAACCTCAACCATTCTGTGATTGTCACATGCTCTTTTGACACAAATAACCAAAGTAGTTGGACATTCACACATTTTTTTCCTGAAGTTCTTTTTCCATTCAGAATGGCAGAAACTCATATAATTTGAATAGCAAGACAGACATTTATTTAATATAAACTGAGGGGGAAAAAAAGGCTGGAATGCACAGAACTAGCCTTCACCTATGGAGTTAGCCCATTCCATGAGTGTAGTACTCTTACACTAATTATGTGCATGATATGGTCAGTAATATGATTTATGATCAAAAATGAAGCCTTCAAGTGTAGTTTAATAGTAACCAGTAATCATTCAAGTCCTACTTTTATGAGAGCTCAGCACCTTTATCTATTTCATAAAAGAATAAATAGTAAAGAGAATGTACAACTATTAAGTTTACGGTAACTGGCATCACTTTGTAAATTCTGAACAAATATACAGTTCCTAGAGAGTGGAAAGTAGTTATCAGCTTCATTAGAGGTGAGAAAGAAATATTGTAGACAATCATCATAAAATACAGTTTATTTCAGATCATTTGCCTTATTCACATGCAAACTTTTTTATTAATAAAAGTAAGCTACACTTAGGAATAGCTTGTTGAATCTTTAGCTTCAGCAGTTTTGTTGTATACCACAAGCTACACTTTTTTTTTTTTTAAACTTAGGGAAACAGGGTTACATAGCTCATGAAGTCGTCAGAGTCTTTCCAACAAAGAAATGGTTATCTGTTCAGTGGCCGTTCTGCTGCCCTCATTATCTACATGAAACATTTCATTTGTTTATCCTATGTTGGATGACTACACTCTTTGAAGCACAGCAGCCAGGAGAAAATACTAGGAAATGCAACAAATCTAAAGAGATAACTTGGTAACTACTATCAGATTACAGTAAGTAACTGAACTCTTCTCCTCCTGTGCTATTTCAAGCAAGTAGATTGAAGCCTTGAGCAATTACTGCATTTTTACCACTGACACAGGAAGTAAAATATAAAAATGTATATAAAGCAAGGGGGAAAGCCACTTTGCAAGAGGTAGAAAAGGTTTTATAAAATTTTAGACACAATTATCAGCAGTTTTTAAAAGCCATCAGTAAGTTACAAAGTAATAATGACCACTATATGTGTATTTGTACTAGTGTGTTTATTTTTACCCTTTGGAATAAAAGCATATTTCATGCATTCTCACATTATTTGTTTTCTTCTGTATTGTTTGAAGACTGTTTTTCTCCTATACTGTATGAGGTTACAGAAATTTTACAGACTCTCGGGAAGTCTTATCATCAGGTATCCATCAAAAAAAAAGAAAGAAAGAAAGAAAGAAAACAGCTGATTAGATAACACTTTCAAGAGAAGCAAGAGAACTGCAAACAATGTTTGCATAGGTTCACGTATCAAAGAATAAGCAAACATACACAATCCATAAAACAATGTTAGATCTTTTGGTTTACTCTTGCCTTTGAGAAGATAATCCTCTTAGATGTGAACTTTTTTGTACTATTTCCATAAATGTATGGTCTTTCGTGCAGTGGTTACACTCAAATTTTCACAACAATATCCATAAGTCAGAATACCACAATTACTACATATTTACCATAAGCTAACACACATTCACAGATGATCTTAGTGTCTGTTCAAAAAGATGCTTTCTTTGAGGAAAAGGTACATAAGGCTTTTCTGGTAACAAGTTCTTGTCAAAGATTTTCTTTATTCCTTTAACTGCATCTTTTTGCTTATTTTACTTTTTGTCTTGGTCTTTTTCTGCATCCAGAAGCGCCGAACGGATTCCTAGCTTCTTCAGCTCTTCTACTAGATCTCCACTCTGATGCATCTGAAGGAGTATATCACAACCACCAACAAATTCACCATTGAGGTACACTTGCGGGATAGTGGGCCAGTTAGAGTAGTTTTTTATTCCTGCATAAGAGAAAAACAAAAAATAAAACAAAAAAGGAAAAGAAAAAAAGAAACTATTAAATGATTTTCCCCTACCCTCACATTAAGTAGACTCAAATTATAAACAAAATTCATTGTTTCAGCTTGACAGAGCTACTGATACTTTGTTTTTCCTTCATTAAAGCAAATATTTCCCTATATTACAGAAGCTGTGCAAGAAAAACAGCATTATACTTATTTTTAGTTCTCAGAAGAAAAAAAGTTGTGTGTTGAAAGACATGAAGTCAACTCTTATTCAGGGGAGTTGGAAAATGAGCAAACATATTTTCATTTGATTAAAGAAATGTAAACATTTCCCAATGACTATGAAAACTTCCTAATTCCCTAAAGGGGTTTTTAAAATACTTTATGCTTGTTCTTAATTCATACAGCAATAATTGCTACAGCAAGCTCAGCTGCAAGACACATCCACCCCTTTAGAAGCCTTGTGAACTTCAAATTACTTTATCTTTCAATGCCAGACTTTGCAACCCAAGGGAGGGGCACAAGTGTTGAATTCTTTTAGAAGGTCTCACTCTAACTGAACTAGAACTAAAGTTCTGCTTTAAGCATGGAATAAAAAAGCTATACTACATAGAACACAAATATAAGACCATCCAAAAATATTAACCGACCAGTTAGTACAAACCGAGTCCCAATTTGCACTTAAAAGAAACCAGAGGAGAAAGAACAAACCTACCTCCCCCACCAACAAAACCAGAATCAGCATAGCTAATCTGTTACTTTTAAAATAACCATTCATACTGAAAGCTACTACTTTTGTAGCACAGAAAATGCAGTTAAATTCCATATCTATATGCCCTTATACCTAGTCCATTAGCAAAATCAGATATCTGATTCTAATCCAGTGTTTTAGGTTTTCAATCTGCAGGCACTTAGAATTTTTCTGCCAAAGGCACGAAGGCCCCTACAGCTCACTTCAGGCTGCAACACGGCACATGCCTTTCCAGATGGTCAGGACCAGCCCAGAGGCTTCAAGGAGCCCGTGGCCCACACACCCTTTAGCACAGGCTGTCAGAGATGGGCCTGGGCAGCAAACAACACGGGGCAAAAAAGCATGTTTTAGTCCTCTCAAGCACATTCCCCACAGTTCTACAGCCTTTCAGCTTTTGTACATAAGGTAAAGGGATGTTAAAAGTATATATATATACATATGGTATTTAATTCTTAATTTAATTCTTGTACAGGACAAAGCTCTGCAAATATCAGCAACTATGTATAAGGAATTGCACCAACTACTACAGAAAGGGCTGCTTATGAGAAGCACCTGACCACTGCTAAGACATGAAAAAGCATCAAGTTGAGACATCTTAACCTGGTATCTCCACTTGCAAAAACACGGCCTATCCAAAGCACCTCCTGTTTAAGCTCTGAAGATATAAGAGAAGTAATAAATACCCAATATGAAAATATAAACATATTAGTAAGCTTTCATATTTTACTGGAACTTAAAACGCTTTTTAATATTTAAGAATAGAGAAATATGTAAAAAGATTAAAGTTTTACTAGATAAAACAGCTAATATTTCCCATTAGCTAAGCAGCATGTTAAAAGCATCTACTAGAATAGTAATCTGGAAGAGTTTTTGCTATGACAAAGCATTGATAAATATGAAGTACAAGGACAGCTAGGTTTTGTTTTATGACTTTGTGCATTACCAGCTAATTCTTCAGCAACCCAAAAAAGCAAGTTTCACACATAAAACAGGACCAAAAGGAGTCATGCAACCAGCTAACCTCACCTCCTACATAACAACCTGTTATTTTCTTCCTGCACGTCCCACTAAAACCCTTCTCACTTGCTTAAGATGCAGCTTGCCAAAATCATAAGTTCTGATGTGAGCTTGTGTTCATAAGCACTTTTCTTAAGCGCTCCTTCGCCTCATGAGTACTCAAAACTATCCTAAAAACTCTTTAGCCCATAAGAGGTGCAACAAAGAATTTGGAGTCCCAGCACTGAAGCACACTCAAGGATAACTCTTCTAAACTAGCCTTTGTACACAGAAATAAAGCTGTTTTCATTAAGACACAGAAATACTAAACACACATTGTGAACCAAGAGCACTGCATAATAAATCTACTGTTATCACAGTGAAATGTTAATAGCCATTTGAGGGTAATATTTACCCCAATTATTCTTTTACAGGAATATTTTCCTCAAGGACCAACTGCACATACATACAAGCACTGATAGGACTTTCAAGGATCTATTCAACTTTAGCTAGAAACATGAGTACAACCAAGCTTAAAGGAGCTGCACTCTGTATTTCAAGTGCCAGACAAACCACTTTGGGTGCCTGCATGTTTAGGCTCAAGCAGATTACAAACTGGGCAGCTTGTGAACCTACTATGAGACATCTCCTTGCTTAGTAGAGTGTCTCCCTGCAACTGTTTTAGCTAGTTCAGAGCAAGCCAGCCTGGTCCACCCTTGCTGCAGCCAGCACGTGCTTTAGCAATGGCTCCTTGGCAGTGCAGACACTCAAACACCCCTGTTCCCTGGAGGTTAACACTTAGGCAGCTGCAAAGAGTGCGGTCACACAGCTAAGGCAATGAAAAAACTGCAGGCTTTTTTTTTTTTTTTTTTTTTTTTTTTTTATTTCTTTTTTGTTGACACCTATAAACCGAAAAGCATTGCAGGAACAATATTA
>JAWLRI010000448.1:5879483-5958465 GCA_034781795.1 Crypturellus tataupa
CGGGACGCGGCGGCACCCGCGGGGCTCCCGCTACCGCCTGTTGCTCGGTGCCCGCTGCGCGGGGACGGTCGCGGAGGGCGGCGCGGCCGCAGCCCCTTCCCAGGCTGAGGAGCGCCGGAGCGGGCTCTCCCTGCGGGGAGGAGGTGGCTCCGAGGCAGTAATGGTAGATACAGCAGTTACAGCTCCCGCGGTGACAGCGTAGCTCTCCATATGTTGTGGGCTAGATGGGCAAAACTGCTGTTTTAGTTTATTTATTTATTCATTTTTGTAATCGCCTCTCTCACGTTGCGTTAGCAGCAACTTTCCCGGCGCAGGTGTCAGGCTCCCGGTCCCTCCGCCCGTCTGTCCTGTCACATTCCCGCCGGGCTCGGTGCCGCCGCAGGGCTCCGGTGCGGTTTGCAGCATCCCGGGTCCCGTTCTCCATCGTGCCCTCGCTCCCCTCCAAACCTGTCAAATACATCCCGGCTCAGCTCCGCTCCCCTTCCGCACGTCTGACCTTGTCTCCCTTGCGGTTCTCCCTGCCGCTTCGAAGGGTTCCCGGGTTTTCTGCAAGCGGAGCCGCTAGCGCTTGCCTTTTAGACTCTGCTCAACTTTCGCATGGAAACACCCACACCCCAATATAAAGTGCTGTTGTCTCATATGCTAATTTCTGCTATCTCTTCTATACCTAAATGCTTATTTTTATGGTCTGCATTAATTTAGATCTTGTCCGGAAAAGCCTTATTCTTGTAGATAGCTTATACTTAAATAGGTGATCACACTGAAATCTGCAGGAATGATTGATGCATAAAATGACTCTTTTAAAAAAATCGGGATTGTGAGGCTGCACTTTCTTTTGAAAGCTCATTCAGGCAGGATATCTATCCTCCTCTTTGCCTTAAACCTAAGCCTTGTCATAGCATTAATGAAAAATAATATCATTAAGCTACTCTCTGGTGCTACTTCTTACTTCAAACCCGTGACATGTTGCGTGCAATGTGAAAAGCTTTGCACGTAGCGGTTGTTTTCTAGAGAAGAAATTTGAAAAATGCCCCAGAAGTGTAAAAGCTGATTGGTGGAGGCGCACATCTGCTTGGCACGGCGTCCGCGGCTGCCCGGCCAGCTGCGTCTCGGGGAAACGTAGCTCGCTGCAGCCCAGTGTGACTTTTATTTCAACAAGGGGCAAACTTTCTGAGTGAGTCACCAGAGTGTGGTCAGGAAGCGGAGTCTGGCAGCCGTGGGCTGTCTATAAAAAACGTCTTTCCTCCACGGCCAGTGCTGTTTTCTCGTTCGTCGTGGATCTGCATGGGTTCCCCGCAGAATTTCCTTGATGTGGCCTCCATGCACTGTCCTCTGTGAAATAAACCTCAACGCTTCCTTCAGTGAGAGCCGTTTACCTGTGCTCCGGCTCTCTGCAGCTCCTGAATGATCCCCAGCACCTCTGCGTACGCATGTGGATCATCAGTCCTAAAAGAGGATGAAAAAGATAAACCTCACGTAGATTTTGTGGGAAACAAGGTTTATGCTGTCCCTCATATGTGTATGCACATGCACCTTGGTGTGTATCTATGCCTTAAATAATATTTTGCTTCCGTTTCCCCATTTCAACTAAAGATGACATAAGGAGAACCATTTCAAGGTAGTTCTTGCAAGTTTTGTAAACATAGGGCAACAGGAAAATGCAAGGCTAGGACCAGATATTTATTGATTTTCTCCCAGTGACCAAAGGGTATGTTTGGATGTGACTTCCTCTGTGTGAGAAAAGGAAAGGGATTTTGGGGGTAAATTCCCCTAAACTAGCATCTCCCTCAGTCTTGCGGAGCACAGATGAAACTGATTTGATACGTTGCATTTTGAGTCTGGGAACAGAAAGTCTTGGTGTGTAAGTTCAGTATAAACACTGAATCAACCAAGAGGTACAGTTCTGTAGGAAATCTGATTTCCTGAGCTGTGCTCGTCACAAAGCTCTTTGTTTCCCATCGCTGCATCCCAGGGCACAGCTCCTGCTCTCTCTGTGCTGCCAGGCACACATTTGCACAAGGACATCAAGTACAAGAAGGGCTGTGATCTCAATAGCTTCTTTAGCCATAACTTATTTTGACAAAAAATAGCCAACAGTTTCAAAATCAATTTGATAAGCAAAATTCCCGTAAAAAATAAAATAAAATAAAATAAAATAAAATAAAATAAATAAAATAAAATAGGGCAAAACCAAACATTATTCATCCTAACTCAGATTGATATATGTCTTTATATGGCTGGGAGGGCAAATCTTGGATCATTTGTAGCAATGAAACAGTGTTGGCTTTTTTAACCATTGGGCCTTGTCTAATGTAAAAGGGGTTTCTTGGGCAGCTGTGGCCTGTCCTGGAAATTTGTCGTAAGGTACATGGAGTACCCTGAGGTACACGGAGTACCCTGAGGTACATGCAGGTGCAACAGCATCCTCAGAAAGAGTCCTTTAAAACTGCATCATACGTGTCCACTTGGGGATCCAGCGGCTACGATGGAAACCTGGTGATCTAAAAGGAAGATGCCAAGTGCTAACAGGAAATATTCTTGAGCTCCAGGGATATTGACAGTGTGTGATTGGCAAAGGAGTTCCTTATTTGGCAAAGGTATTTAATTACCTGAGATGACCAGCAGGAAGAGCCAGGTTCCTAAGTAGCTCTGCGAGTCTGGCCTCAAGCCCCCACGTGTCCTGCTCTGCGAGTCAGTGGAGCGTTGGCTGTGGGATGATTTTATTCCCATGGTGGAGCAACTCGGAGAACATCTCTTACAGGGATGCTCACTGTGGTCAATAATGTCTCTGTTTTGTCATGCTTGTTCGACTATAATTGTGAGATCTAAAAGAGCAGGTGTCCATGGTCTTAGTGGTAGACTCCACGCTATACTTGAGTCTTCCAAAACTTGAGTTGTGGTCTGGAAGGTAATTTCATTTCCTATGTCTGATATTGGCATGTACCTAGGAAGGTAGAGTTTTATTAAAATTTTTAAATGAGCAGCTACAGTATTGCCAGCACCTTTTTTTTTTTTTTTTTTTTCTCTCTGGTGGTTGAATGCTTAGGGCATAAGTATTTCTCTCCAATAGAGTAGCAAAGAAACATCTTTTCAAATGAAACTGAAGATCCTTATATAATCACTCTTCTTCAGAGATGAAGCTTCAAGTAAGTTGTTGCCTTCTACAAGAATGATGATTCTGCAAGAAGCTGAATTGCAGCTGGTGAAGCCAGGGCACGCAGTAAGCTCACAGCTTTCAGACCCTGCTCTTGGCTTTGCAGATTCATGGGCTTAAAGTGAAGTGAACCACTGCTTATCAGATTATGTTCCTACATTGCTAATGATTGAATCACGGGATGATATTGCCTGTTTTACAAGAAAAATGACTCATGGAGTTTTGAGCTGTAGGGCATTTAATTGCTTCTGTCTTAGATAGCCCCACCTCAGTGTCAAGATAAAGATGCTAAACCAATGTGTTAAAGCACATTCGGATTGACACTTAACATATGTCAAGTTAATAAGCAACCATTGACAACCTGTTCTGTCTGAGCACACAACGTATTACTAGGAAAAAGGGCGGTGATTTTAAGGAAGGTGGTGTCTTGGGTTCTTTTTTGTTGTTTGCTTGTTTTTGTGTTTTATTTTGTTTGTTTTTCCCTGGGACTCTTGTTTGCTGGTCTACTTCCTTCAGCACAACTGTCCTCTCGTGTCTTTATCACGGCATCTCTTCTGTGTTACAGCTAAACAGAAGACATGGGCCTGATATGAAGTTCTTCATATCATGGGATTTTAAGGGAATTTCTACTTTGGCTTTAGGCTGAGGATTAAGTGGCAGTCAGCCCTGGGACCTCAGTGGAATTGAATAGATAATGTAGCATGAAATAACATACTGGAAGAAAGTAAATGCGATAACAAGGAGAACCATGAGATAACAACTTACCTGGAATTCAGATATCAAGCTATGGATTGCTTGTTTTGTTTTGTTTTTCAGGGTTGATCTTTGTTTAATGGTATTAAAAGCATGAAGTACCTGTTGTTACGGTTGTGCTACACATAAAGTCTGTTCTGAAATTCTTGGGAGCACAAGGTAAATGCAAGGCCCACGTGGGATAGCTTGTCCTGGGGGAGTTAGTTGTATAGTTAAGCAGTTAGTCATTCAGTCTGTAGCAAAAGAATCCTAGAATTATTTCATTTAAGGTCACGTGCTGCTCCCCCCACTGCAGTTAACCATAAGAAAATATCCCCTGGCTTTAGTAGGAGAGCAATCAGATCCACAAGAGCCTCCGGGCTCCCTTGAGCAGCAGTGAATATTACTCTGTCTGTAGGATACCTGAACAAACTGAGGCATGTGATGTTGTGTTGTTTGTCCAGGTGACACAGGAGTTCATTGACAGTCAGGAACAACAACACCAGCCTGAACAGCAGCCCGTATTGCAGGCTTCCTCTCCAAGATGTGTTCCTTCCACTACTGAAGAATAACAGCACCTTGTAACCTCATTGTGACCTCTTGGACTAAGTAACAGAAGACTCAGGAAATTATCTGTGATGCAGCAAGTGATATTCTTCAAAACGCCTTGAAAATCTTGATTTTTGAGAGCAAGTGTACCGGTGAGTATTGATTTCATCCAAACTGGAACTCCCCTGAAGTATTCATATAGTTTTGGTGGACAGAAAGCATACTCATCGAGAGGTTTTTTTCACAAGTCCCAAACGGTGTATGAGGTGGATGCTGTTGAGCATGCAGCCACTATCCTCCTAATGTGTTCGGCCACGAGTCAGAAGAGCTGAGGTCTCTGCCAGGTTTCCTGCATGATGTTGAGTGAGTAGGCACAGCCAGAGGTTTAAAATGCGACCTGTGATGTTGGGTGCTGAAGTGATCTGAGACCTGTAGTCAAAGGTCGGTTTTGAAAGGTGGGCTGTATCCAGAGCACCAGTATTCCCAGCTGCGATACAGGGATAACGACATCTCACATCAGAGGGGACGCTCGCTGTGTGTGGCACTTGTGTTGAGTCGCTAGGTTGGAGGGTGTCATGGGCAAGGCGTAAACAGCTCTTGGATGTGGATATTCAAGCTTATTTAAGAACATGTGAGGTTAGAGGCTTTTTCCCCATGAGGCTATCTCACGCACTTACTCAGCTAGACTGAGACAACAGCAAGAAGGGATAAAATTGTGGGGAAGAAAAAGGATGTCAGGATTATTTTTGACTGTTTTCTCTTAACCTTGTGTGGCAGTGATACCTCATTTAAACTATTGCATGCTTTTATCATTTTAATGTTTTTTGAAGCAGTTCTGGGGGAAAAATGTATTATGCCTGAATGAAGAATAGTTTAAGAGAGATGATAGCTGGTCCCTGTCCACGCTTTGTATCCTGTAGTCAGTGTAGCCTGAAAAAGTTCAGGGAAGCTGAGGATAGAAAGTGATGGTCACTGATGTACCTGCCGTGGTTTAAGTCACCTAGATGGAAAGGCAGGACTGCATAAGGAAATTTGCCAATGCCATAAAGATTATGTAAGCAAACAAATCTTTAGAGCTGTCAGTTCTCCCTCAGGCAATACATTCTTTTTTAACTTAAATGACTGATTTTTCTTAGTACAGAAGTCGCATTGCATAACTGCTCTTGAGTCCCTGTGGGAATGTGGTAGTGGCTATGTGAATGGCAGGTGACATGGTTGGCAAATATAGGTGCTGCTCCTGTAAGTCAGCAAGAAAGTTCTATAGATGTGCTGGTGAAACCCAGCAGGCTCAGCATAGGTTTGGGTGTAAAGTATTTAACTAATTATGCTAACTTTGTAAACACCAGCGAAGCTTTCATCTTTATTTAGATCTCCAGCTAAAGAGACTACCAAGGCAAAATGTGCTTGTTACTGTGCCCTGTAAGAGAGTAGGAGTCATGGGAGAAGTCTTGACTCTGGGACAGTATTGCCCTCGGCTTCACCAAGCCTGGGATTTTCCCTTGTGTTCTCAGACTGTAGGCCTAAAGAATTAGTCGTTCTGTCAGCAAGTGCTACTGCTGGTATGAGACACCAATCTACAGAAAATATCTTCAAATATTTTCTTCAAATACAGGCTTCAAATCTGTATACCTCTCCTACCCCTCATGTCCTTGTTCCTTAGTTACAGGCTATTTTTTAAGGCACTTTTGCTCTAGGATTAATTGCTTTACCCCGATTTTTGGCTTTTTGGAGCCGGCTGCAGGCGCAGCTATTTCTCCTCCGCAGTGCTGCAGTTGGAAGGCAAGGCCACGGCAGCCAAATGCTTGGCTCAGGACTGAAGGTTTCTGTCATAAAAATGACCCTGTTGTGAAGACACTTAAAATGATAATTCCCTGCCCTGGGAACAGAATTGTTCAGACTAGAACTGCTCAGTGACTGATGAGGAGATAAAGAACGACGGAGAAACAGAATGAGGATGCAGTGAACAGGGGAGTGATTGCAGGGCGGTGGGGGAGCAGGAGCCCGTGGCTGCCGCAGCCTGGCAGGCTCCGCGATGCCTCACATCTGCCAGCCCCGCTTGTCACAGTGTGGCCAGCTCTGCTGCCTGGCAATCAGTCAAGACCTTGCTGCCCACATCCCTGTTTCACCTGCAAACCTCTCGTACCTTCCCTAATGCCATGAAAAAAGGATATAAATATCTTCTGACCTTTCGCAAAAACTGCTCTTCTTTAGATGCTTCCTTTAGAAGCTCCTTTCCTTGTCCAGCTCTTGTCCGTGAGAAGGCTAGTTATGGAGTGGGGCTGTCACTAGCTTTCTGCTCTTCAGAGTGCAGTAGCATTTGCAATTGAATGAAGAGCTGAAGGTATCTTAAAAACCATTTTTGTGAATAAATACATGAATACATTTAATCCCAATGCTTTGAATGTCACAACCATTCTTTCTTTATTTTTTTAATCTGAAGCCCTGCTGCTGTAGAGTAGCTGTAGTTGATGCTGAGGAGTTTACCTGAGTGCTATTAGGCTGCCTCAGTGCTACATTTGTAAATGCTTTTCATACAGTATCCATTCCCATGTTGTCCATGACCACCATCAAATACCACTATTTGTGGAACTGCCATCAGCAGCTGTACATCTTGGTTTGGGGATTTGCAAATAGGTGATTTTTCAGTTAAGCAGTTATGACAACAGCCACTTTTTTTTTCTTTTTTTCCCCTCCCCTCTGGCCCAAATCAGATTAGATATTTTTGAGGATTTCTTTTTTCCATGTTGAGAGATAATTTCGGAACGCTGCTTGTATTGCTGAATGGAATAGAGCATATTGACTGACTTAGCCTGACCTTCCAGGTACTCAGCCTGGAGGTGAGACACTTGGTTTACAGCCCTGCTCTGCCTAATGATTCATCCTTTGCACGGAGTGGAATTGTACGGAAGGACACTGAGACCTTGGCACCTCTCTCTGCCACCCCTGCCCCGGTGCCTCCAAGCCCAGCGCACAGGCCAACAGCCTGAATGTCTGCTGTGGGTGTTCCTTTCTTGGAAAGCCCTTACACAGCAGATTCTTGGGAATATTCTCTCTTTTGTCCTTGAGGGGTTTTGTGGCTCCTTGTTAGAGCTCTGACAGCACTTTATAATTCCTGTGACCATTCTGTGGGACAAGGACACGACAACTTGATTGGATCTGAAAGGAATTGCTCTATATGTGGTAATTTGGGATTTATATATTTTAAAATATTATGCTTTGATAACAACTTTCTGAAAGTTTTATGGGGAATTGCCAGATTTGTGACAGGCTGTCATTGCTCATCCGGAACTGGGCTGTCTGTACACACCATGGTAGTGGGGTGCTCTATTGCTTTCTAGGTAAGTCATCCAAAGGGATGACTTCTTGCTGTGTTTGGAAGTGTCTGTGTGTTGCTGATCCTAACTTTCTATGTTTTGCTTACTTAGGACTTGTAGTCCTATTCCAGTTTTTACAGGGCTATGGTAAATTTATAGTGACTATGGGATTTAACACAGGACAAAGAGCAGGGGAAAAAAGCAGGTGACAGGGTTCACCTGTAGGCATTTTAAGTCCTGCCAGTCAAGGAGCAACACGATCCCATGATTTGACTTTCAGATAAACAGACCTACTTGCTCATTCGCATTTCTCCAAGCATGATGTATTTCAATCTGCAGGCCCAAGTGTTTCAGGACGTTCTTATCATGGGATCATGCAAGTCAGCAAAAGGCTAAAAAGGTCATTCCAAAACAGCTGGTAGATGGGTTGCCTTCCTGGAGCGCACTGACAGTGTTGCCAGCTCCTAAGATGTTCTTCTTCTGTCCCCTGGTTGTTTTTACCGTTACTGGCAAATCTCTGCGATCCACTGGCTGCATTGAGACTGTTATTGAAAACAGGGTCACAGCATAGCCAGGACTACCAGTCTTCAGTAAATATTCTATACTAGGAATTCCCTCCGCACAAATGGATGGAGATCATCAAAGTCTGCTTCCCTGTTTGTACCTGTTGACCTCTAATTTGGAAGGAAAATTTGAGCTTTTTTTTTTAACTTCCTTTTGCCGTGATTTCTTAACTTTTCCTACTTACATTTACTGTGATCCCAGAAATACTGTTTAGTATAGCACAAATTATGATACAGAGAAGCGGCAAAACTAGAGGGATTTTCTGGCCCTATGGGCTAACTGTGGATTTGTATTAGCCTGAGTGCAAGTAGGATCTGGTTTGGCCCTGGAGTGTATTAACTAGATTAACACTATGAGGATGATGTAAATGACAGCGGGTTGGTAGATCAACCCACTTCACTGCAAGTCTAGCAGCCAGAATCCCCAGAGGAATCATCGTTATTTGAGAGAAAAATGCTGCTTTGTGTTTTCCAGTGGTTTCAGAGAGCTGGGAAGCGGACAAATCATTGTGCACTCGATCACGAGAGGCGGCTGATGTATAAAAAGCACATTCTGTTCAGGCAAATTGTGCCAGCACTGGCATTGCTTGAAAATATTGGCTAACCTCTTCTTTGCATTGCACAGTTGTAACCGAGAGCAGAATCTAGTTTAGTGTGTCAGTCTGGGAAGGAAATGTCTTTTGCTAGGGAGTGGAGAGATTAAAAAAAAAAAGTGGACGATAAATTGGGCATGAAGGAAAGTTATATTTATGTAAAAGTTTGAGCCAGGGATTTGCAAAAAAATCTCATCTGTGAAATGTAGCTGCGCCTTTACTTTTTGCTGTTTTACATGCTGAGTATTCTGGACTAGTTCCTGTTCAGCAAGCATCTGCCAGGCATAATAATTTCAAGCATTAATCCTTGCAGGAATTAACCAGCTTGTTAGTTGATGACCTGAACTCCAGATAGTTTCTGGGGATTATTGCTATTTAAGTCTTAGTCACCTTCCGAAGCGTGGCAGCATGCCGCGCAGGTTTGGTTTTCTTCCCTTTTTTCCTTCCCCCAGTCTGACTGCTCTTAGGTTGCCATCCTCTCGTGCCCTGGCGTGTGGCAGGAGGCAGAGGAAATCCTGCTCTGCTGCGACACGAGCGAGGAGGAACCCGCTGGTTTCTCCTGCCGCCGCAGTAATGTCAGCCACGCAGCACGGGCAGCTCGAGTCGTGCTCGTCGCTCCCATAGGGACACGGATGAAGTCGCCCCAGGCTCTTACTGGTGTTTTCTCCGGAATCCCCAGGATCTTGGTAAGGGTTTTGCAGGGTTTGTTAGTTTTGTGTCGTAAGGAAGTGATGTTGTTGTGACCATGCTGCATGACTCGGTTTGTCTCTGTTTTCCTCTCCTGATACCTTTTCAAACTCAAGTCTCCTTCCTTGGAGATGTTCAAGACCCGCTTGGATGCGGTCCTGTGCCATGTGTTCTAGGTGACCCTGCATGTGCAGGGGGGTTGGACTAGATGATCTCCAGAGGCCCCTTCCAACCTTAAGGATTCTGTGGTTCTATGATTTTCCAGTGCCTGTTGAATTTGCTGGGGACCTAGACGCGTTTTGTGCCTCTGCCTCTCAAGGAGTTGAGTTACGGCGCGCAGGAGACAGAAACAAGCCCTTTCCGGGGGGAGGACGAAGGCCGCGCGCCCGGCAGCCATTTCGCGCGCTCGTCCCTGGAGGGGCCCCGCATCACCTTGCGCCTGATGCCCGTGTCGCAGGGTGGTGACAGCGAGCGTGCTGGCGCGGGAGGACACAGGACACGTCCCATGGAACGAGGCCAGCTCAGCCCTGCTGTGAGCAGGAAGGTATCTTGCCCCCAGTGTAAGACAGGAAGATAATATCCCTACTTGCACGCACCGAGGGCCCGCAGGAAGCCTCGGAGCGTCGCTGCAGGTTGGCAGGGTGCCCTCCCGCAGCCCCTGCTGTGTTTTCGTCCAGAACACCAGTAACTTGCTCTGCCTGTTTTCTGGGCCAGCCTTTAGCTGGGTGCCTGCCGAGCCCCGAGCTGTGGATTCAGAATGGAAGCAGTGGGGGAAAACTCGAGTGGTGTGGAGTGCCGTTAAAATATAGCAAGTGCCTGTGGTATCCTTAAAAAATGAACTCATTTTTATTCTGAAGACCTTATGCTCTTGGAGGTTACTGAGGAGAGATTTTTTTTTTTTGATCATAGTTAAGTCTATGTCATGATATAAACGCATATTACTCCCTATAGAAGAGTTATTGCTTGGTTTATAAAAATTGGTGCTATCTTTGCTCCTTTTGCCTTTTCTAAATGTTTGAGAATCTTTAGAGGTCTGGCATGTCATCCAGCAAGTGCCTGTCCCGTGTGCCAGTGTGTGCAGGTCTCGGCGGCCCCGAGACGGCCCAAGAGGCAGGTGAGGCTGGAGGCGGGCAGGAGGCAGCAGCACGAGCTCGCGATGGAGCCTGCGTGGATCCCAGCCTCCTAATCTGTTCAGACGTCCCTGGGGAAGGGGGGCAGAAAAAAGAGCCTTGGTTTATTGTAACGTTCTGTTTCTTCAAGAAGATTAAAATCGGATGATGGAGGAGTGAGACGACTAAGCAGCAGCTTTACTCTTACTGCAGTAATTATCTGTGAGCCCAGCTTTAAATAACTCCCCGATCATTCTCCCCGGGAGCGGAGTGCTGACAAACATGGTTTAGTCCTGCCGCCACTTCAGTCAAAGACGAAACTACAAGTAACTTCAGTGGGTGCAGGTTCAGATCCCCTGTATGTTTATAAACCGTAGGACTTCAGCCTTCCAGCATGCTAAAAAGACGACTGAAGAGAGTCTGAATCATCACGCATTTCTTATCCCTGCTGTTAGGAAATCCTGAAGCTGTTGGGGTCCCCTTTGCAGAACTGAGTGTGAGCTCAGGCTGCAGCAGCCACGAGCGGTGAGGGCTCCTGCGACTGAAAGCAGCTGCCTCTTGGTTACTGACCCACGGTGCTTAGCACATCCACACCGTGGGTGGGTGACAAAGATAGGGAAACTGCAAAAGTGCAGGCAAAAATGAGTCATGGGAAAACACTGTTCAATTCCAGAAATGCTCTCAACCGTTCAAAATTAATTTAGTTTCTGGTTTGCAGTGGTCTACTTCCTTTTTGAGGGGGAGAAAGAAAAAAGAGGCTGGGGATGAGGTGGCTGCCAGTTCCAGTAATTGACTGTGTTTGGGACAGAGGCAGGCTGTGTTTCCCCCAGACTCCGGGTTAGTTTGGACACAAACCAGTGCCATTTTGCAATATAAAACTTGGCATTATCAGCTTAGTGCAAATATTACTTTAAATTTTGCCCAAATGGCAGGCTGTTAAGGTGTAGCTTTACTTACCCTGGTGTATGTTTTGAGAACATTTCATGGTTTTAACTCTTGCAGTCTTGTAATGCTTTTTTTTTGTTCTTTTTTTTTTCTCTTCATATAAAAAAATCTTCCCGTTTTTAGTACAGATAAAAATCTGGTGTTTTTTCCACCATCATTTTCTGATCCTCAGAAAATTGCACACTTCAATCAGCAAGTTTGGTATTTACAATTAGGATTGAACTAATTACTTGTCAGCTTTCTGGGTCTCATTCTTTCCATATAAAAGCACCTGCTCAGCATCATCTTGATGGTAATGTTCAGATAGACTGATGTGAGAAATGTTACAGTTGGGGAACAGACCCCTCTAGTGTTTTTCTAAAGGGAATAATAGATACTGTGACGCTAGTATGTATTTGCTTGGTACTTGTAAATGACTTTATTTCTAATATTTCTAATAAGTACTTGACTAGCAAAACTTATTTGCTTAAAACTGCATGCCAAGTGCTCCCACAGCTCTTCTGGGTATGATTGCTCACTCAGGTACAGAGCAGTGCAGAAGTGGTGGTAAAATAACATTTTAGCATTATTTTCTTAAGGAAAAAGATGTATGCACAAAACTCCTTGGGTCCAACAGTGGAAGCTGTTCAGGAAGGCGAGAAGGAGCAGACCTGCAGGCAGGTTGACATCCAGGCTGCAGGCTTCTTTGGTGCACGGGCAAGTGGTCCCACCAGTCCTTCCTTGCGGGGGTTGTCTGTTGCATGGACTCCCCAGGGAATTGCCAGCCAGCCAGCGAAGAGGCCAGATTTCCTAATAGGGTGGTGTCATCCACCCAAAATTAAACAGTGCAGATGGATTATTAGGACTCCCAAGGAATTACCTGGGAGCAGTCTACAGCTTAAAGCTAATGTGGAGGATTTATTTGGCAAATAATTAGGAATAACCCTACCTTTGAGAAAATTATAGATGTCCTTTTGCCATATATGACGTACAAAAGAGGAATAAATTATCAGGTGTACTGTTTGCTCTGAATTTTTCACCTATCTCTAGCTCAGACCCAGATACTATAGAGGCTTATTAGTCAGCATATCAATGCTGTGACTGGCGCCTGGTACTGAAGGAGGGTCATTCAGTCTGTAGAGGACACGTAGGAGATAATTAGGTACGTAAATCCCGGCCTTCAGAAACCATGGGTTGGATGGTGTTGGCTGGCTGTGCTTTTCTTTGGCTGACTGATGGTAAAACTTAGGGAGCTGAAAACTTAGGGCCAAAGCTGAAAACCGAGCCCAGTTCAGCAGCTGGGTGCAAGTTCACAAGGTGAAGGTAGCTGGTAAGCTAGTAGATACCGTTAATGGGCAATTTCATATTCAGGTTAGATTTTCACTTCTGAAGAGCGATGTGTTAGAGTGGATGTATTGAGCCTGAGGTTTTCCTGCTGAAGACTCTGTGAGAAGTAACAAGGAGAAGCAAGTCATTATCGTTAAGCTTAAAGTCACTAAACTTGAAAGCTGATAAATCTGCATGGATATAGAAAAACTTACAGGGATGTGTCATTTAGAAAAGATTAATGAGCAGTTTCTGTAGTGCTTAGACCACTAGCTGATTACATGAAATACCAGCTCCATTCCTGTCCTGCCATGCTTTTCCGTATTGCCTAGAAGGAAGAAATGTGTGCGTGTTTATGGTGTGTATGGACAGGGGAGATATTTGTCAGTCCTCTCCAAAACTTTTTTTTCCAAATGGTTTGGAGTTGAAAGTTAAAGTGCTGCAGTTAGCTCTACCGACTGGTGTTGCTGATATCCAACGGGAAGGTTGCTCCAGGACTCAGCTCTGCCCTACTTGTGTGTGATGAATCCGGTCAGACACAGAATCATTTGAAAACTTTGATCCATTTATTAAGAAATGGCTTCTTAGGCCTGGAAATTCCATACTTGCCAAAGGAGATTTATAAAGCAATAGCCTTTATTCTGGCTTTACTCTGGCTTTCTCTGAATTTCTCTGAGTTTTCTCTGGCTACTCTGAATTTACTCTGGCTCTCACCAAAATCTGAAATTAACCATTAAACCTGTGGTAGAAAAAATAAGGTCTTTTCAGAATCAGCCTGGCCCAGAACATACCTGATCATACGTTTTTCAGTCTGCTTTTCAGTTTTATTGATCAAGTAGATGTAAAGTTGCCTGGTGTGATCATGTTTTGGCAGACTCTTCTGCATTAGCCATAGGCTTCCTACGGGTACTACTTTGTAAGGGAAAAGGAATCGGTATGATACGTGTTGTGAGTGCTGTGGGCACTGTAGATGATGATACTTCTCCTTGGTTGAAGGAGATGCTCGTAACTAGGATTTGGATGTGATTATTCGAAAAAATATTTATTCTCTCTCTGATTAGAACAAGTAATCACGGACGTAAAAAGGCACTTCAGCTGACTGTCCTGGAAGACAGCCAGGATTAATGTTTTGAGACTCAAAAAGATTATGCTGGAAATAGCAAAACGTTTTGCTTGCCGTCTCGAGGGTTTCCCATCTAGCTGTGCACTCCAGCTTTGCTGTTCGTGGCTGTGGCTCCCTGGGAGGCTTTTGGCCCCTTGGCTGGCAAAGCCGCCTGTACTGGCGATTCAGAACAACTTCTCCTGGCGTGGGCCAGGAGTGGGCCAGGTGTATGCAGCTTCGGAAAGCCAGAGATCAGTGCTGAGCCTCACGGGTGGGATCTGTGGCAAGGATTGACCCTCCAGTCCAGCCAGGAACAGTCCAATTGGAGCTTCCAACTCCTCCCCTTCTTCTTATAATATCCAGGGCAGCTGAAAAGTTATTAAACTACTCCAGGAACTAGACAGTTCCCAGAACCACTGTTGCTTCCACACTCATGCATTTGTATAAAATTTGACACACTCCAGTGTTTTTTTAATAATCTTTCTCATGTGCAATCCTAAAACTTTGATTTCTACCAAATGGAAAAGCTTACAAAAAGTTTGAAGTCTTTCAGTAACGGGAAAGCAGTCTCCCTAATGGTGAGTGATTTGAATTTCCTGGAGCAGTTTTGTTTTTATTCTTTTTTTTTGTAAGAAAGAACGGTGTTCTGGAAGCTACTCAAGCAGTACGTGAACATAGAAATCCAGGACATACTGAAACCATTTAGAAGCCTGTGATCTATAAGTGTAGGGTTTAAAAGAATGTTTAAAATGGGAGAGGTCATGAGAAATGCCTTAAGCAGAGGGAAGCATCATGACTTGGTGGAGAGAAGAAAACTGCATTAAGAAACCTTGCAAAGCAATAGGAAAATCCTACCAAAAAGACACTCTGCTTGTGCAATAACTTTAAAAGCTCTCAGTAGTACTTTTCAAATATTAAGTAAGTAAACCTCATAAAATAAGTAAGCTCTTGGTGAGGGTTATTGGGTGCAGTAGCAGGACAGCTCAAGCAGGTGTAGTTAAGGAAGGAATGCGCTGAGGATTTGGCTCTGGTCGCTGGCTGCCTCACGTGGTGGATGCTCTCGTTTAGCATCGGCCCTGCAGAGCCTCTCTGCCTGTCCCCGCTACCGTGCGGTGGCTCCGTGAGCCACGGTGCGGAGCAGTCGCCTTCTCCCTGCTCATGGGGCAGCGAGCGTGTCCCCAGCACCCTGCCAGCTGCCCGCTCGGCTCTGCTGTTTGGGAGCAGTTGTCTGCCCTGCTCCTTGGGAAGCGGCTGCGTGGCTGGACAGAAGGAGGTGGGAGCGGTGATGTTGCCTGGAGGGAGGTATCTGCTGCCATGGGAGTCAATTTGTCCCTCTGTCAAAGGTGCGGATATCCCAACCGTGGTAGCTAAGCTGCATGCACCTCAAATTAGGCTTCTTTCTTGCCTCTACTAAGTGACTACATCATTGCATTAGGGAAATAGGTTTGGTCTTTGCTCAGTGACTCATTATTTATGCCATTTAGTAATAGATGTGTACAGGCTTTAAAAGCTTTCTGCAGTGTCAACATCCCTTCTGCGGTATGAATTAATAAACTAATTCACGTGCCGTTAAAATGACAAGAGGCTGTTTAAACAGCTACATTCATCTGAAAATGACTACAACAAAAATAAAAAGTGTGGGTTTATTTGTACAAATTGCTCCATGTTGCATCTGTGTGTTTTTTAGCCAAGGTTTCCTTGGCACAGCGGATCCTAGCAACTGTGCCTGGGACAGAGGCTGTTTCACCGTGGTACCAGTAGCCCTCCCAGTACACAGGTACTTCAGGCACGTCTGTGAATGCTGCCTTCACACAGCTAAACAACTCTGACTCGGGAGCTGCTATTTCTCCTTTGTGTTTCTTGTACTTGTAGAGTGCTGAATTTCAGCTCCAGAAATATTGCTCAATCCTCTAGTCCTAATGATAAAAATGGGGTAAATGCCTCTGGCTCATAAGAAGCATTTGTCCAGGCATCATCCCAGCTTTAGAAGTTCTTGCAAAAATAAAAACAAGATATTGCCAAACAACTGTTGTCATCAGCTGTTTTTCTTCCCAAGCAGGCAATAAGTCAGAAAACATACTTTCTTTCCCCCTATCGCACAAATATCAGCCTGTGATATCAACCTTTTAAATGCCTGGGAAGAGAAAGCAGGTTGCAGAGCAAAAGGCTCCAGGACATTTCAGCTAAATGCTTCAGCTGGGGTCTGACTGTCCCAGGCTGGAGGAAGGAGGGCACAAGGCAGCCCAGCTACATACTGGGTATTTTAGACTAAAAGTGTCACGGAATCCACCTGGGGGTTGAGTCAGAACTCGTGTTAAATTTAATTGTTCTGTGGCTCTGGATGTTGGAATTGGTCTAAATTGGTAAGGGATGTTAGGCAGGCAGTTGGGGAAAACAAGTGTTTCTCTCTCTTTGCAAACTGCTGGCCTCAGTATTGAAATAACTTTTTCCATGGCCTTTCCTGTGGGCTGCAGAGGCAGCAGGACTGTGTGTGGGGTGAGGATGGGCAATGCTGTGTTCGTTGGGCAGAAAGAGGGCAGGCGTAAGAGGGGAGAGCGTCCGCGGGGCTTTCCTCGTGTCGTAGGTTGTCCTGTGCTTCGCAGTCACGTTCGATCGCCTCTGCGTTTTGTGCCAGGAGGGGCTGGGTAACATAACACTCTCTTCTGGCTCCTCTCTGACTGCAGTCCTGAAGCCAATTTTAACTATGATATGGATGTTGCCAGGAATAGAAACCTCTCCTAGGAAATGAATGTCACTGCTCATCAGAGTCTGTTTGGAAAATCTGCAGTGAGTTTTTGTTTCACGGTAGTAACAGGAATCACCACAACTTACATTCATGCATTTAGAAGTTGCTTGCCCAGGTAATATAAATCAAGGTCAGGGCAGAGGGAGCTGCAAAATGAGCTGATCAGCCAGTTGCTGAGGTGGGAGATCTCTGATGAGACTTGGATATTATAGCTCAGACAGCTCAGCTGTAGACCAGTCACTTTTGGAGAAAGATGCAACTACCTATCAGGCCGCTGAAATAACACTACTCAACTAGCCAACTTCATCCTTATGACTCCTGATATGTAAGTCAATGATTTTAGCTTTAATTATATATCCTATGATACTTTTATGTCTAGCAGAGGGAGTAACTGCCCCGTTCTGCACCACCCTCACTAAATCCAGTGCATCCTGTTCTGTGCTTTAATCGTTTTGAGGAGAGGTCAGTTTTTTTATAACTGCCCTCTAGCTCCGGGAGTTACAGCTGTGGATTTTGCCTCTTCTGATGTCTCCTAATTACAGAATAATTCCCTCTTCCATGTAAATGCAGCTCTACTTTTCTGTGTGTTGGGGCTTAACCCATTACTAGAGGTAACAGCCACAAACTGAAACACCAAAAGTTCCACAAGGACTTAAGGAAATTTTTTTTAACAGTGAGGGTGACACAGCACTGGAACGGGCTGTCCAGAGAGGTTGTGGAGTCTCCTTCTCTGGAGATCTTCAAAATGCACTTGGATGCAGTCCTGTCCCACCTGCTCTAGGTGGCCCTGCGTGTGCGGGGTCGTTGGAGTAGCGCTCTCTAGAGGTCCCTTCCAGCTTTAAGCATTCTGTGATTCTGTTTCTTCTAGTAATCACTATGAGTAGGGCAATCGTCGCTCTGCAGATGTAGTTTTCTCGCCCTGCACAGGGACTCGCCCTGCATAAGGCTGGAAGCAACAGCTGAGGCCATCTCTGCTACCAGGTGTCCATGCTGTGCATACAGATGTCTTGGGTCCTGCAGCACGGGGAGGACCCTCAGTGGAAGCTCTCTGGCAGTGGGCAAGGGCAGGGTGTCTACTCTCCTCTTCTGGTGACAGCTTGGTGACCTGGAGGTTCAGCTGGTTACCAAACCCCACTGGCCCCACTTCATCCGGGACCACGCTGTGCCCCGCACCCCGAGCAGTTCCTGCTGCATCAAGTGTCTTGGGGAAAGTGAGGGGCTGTTAGCAGGCTGAACTTTGGTTCAGTAATTAGCTCTCAAACTTTGTGTTGAAAAGATTTACGTGACAAATAACGAAGAGGAATAATAATTTACAAGAAACACCGGTTGCTTGGCTGGCAGTAGCTGTAGGATCTGATCCAAAACCATTTATGTCAGTGGCGGTCTGTCTGTGCACTTCAGTGGAGCTGACCTACTTTATTATGATTTATCCTTATTAATCACTTTAAGTATGGCAGTGCCTAAGGCCTAGCACAGGGTGGCACAGAGACAGGACACGAGAGTGCAAGGAACTGTCGTGTCTGCCCTTGCAGTGGGGCAGCGGCAATGAGAGGAAAGGGAAGGGAGGAGACGAAACAGACTTCCTTGCATTGGAGAAGAGCATGATATGGAATAAAAGCGTTGGCAAAAGGAGGAATTTGTGAGTGCTGACAGATATTTGCACGTGATGGTCTGTTGGTTTCTCCTGGCAGCTGCTGGCCAGGTGCCGCAGTGCTTGTGCTGCAGACTGCCTGCACACACGTCCAGATAACCTCTGCACAGCCTAGCAGAACCAGCTCCCTGAAGGGCTACGCGCCTGATCCCCATCTCACCAGCTCTAAGGGGTTTATATACCTCTAAGTTAAGCGTGTGCTTAAATGCTCTGCTAGTCTGGAGTCAGATGCTCAGTACATGAACCTGGAAGGGCTTAGAGAGAGTCATGTGCTGAGTAGGCTCTAGGAAGAGGCAATATGTGTGTAAATTGTATAACTACCCTGAAGGTACCATGAACACCAAATTAATCTCATTTGAAGGCTTTGAATTAAATCTGTTTATTGTAATGGAGCCTCCCACAATTTTCTACCCACTTTTTATTTGCTGGTAGACTTTTATTTGAGAAAGCTGGAATGTGAATATCTACTCTGTGCTCTGCTGAGTCATGGTACCGCTGCAGGGATGAGTTTTTTGGTATTACTATTAGACAAGTCACAGCACCATTAGTTTTTCCTCCTTACTCCTTTAAATTGCCTTGGATACTTTCCTGTTTAGGACTTGATCAAAAACTTCTTCCTTCCCTGCTTCTTATCCTTTCAGTTTCTTCAAATGCAATGACTCAGCAGCCCCAGGATGAATTTGCCAGTAGCGTGGAGACTGCAGAAGCTTGGATGAAGGCCATTCAGGAGAGGCTGAGGATCAATGACAACACCAAGGGACCTCGATCTGCCCTAGAAGCCAGGTTGAGAGAGACCGAGGTAAGAGAAGCTGCTGCCGCAGCTCGGAGCCTGGCGGCGCTGGGAAGAGCTGCAGTTGTTGCTGTGAGCCCTGGGGTTTTCCTTTAGGAAACTATCAGCTATCCCCTCCTGCTGGAGTATTGGTCCTGTGGGATGGGACTGCATCAGTATTCCCTTCTATGTTTATTTTCTGCAAAACATTTACAGATATTGTAGAAAAAGAAGACATTTGTCTATCATGGGCTTCCAAACTGCCCAGACTGGTTTGAAAGTCTAGCAGCAGGCATGATTTGTCAGAATAAATGTTTACTCTCTCAGACTAACATGTTCAGGAGCTGAAACGATGGTTGAGTTGCAGCTTGCAACTACCAAATAGCAGTTTGCAAAAGTCTAGTATATAGCAGCAGAGAGTCAGATCATCTCAGTTTCCCCCTCCTGCAGGACCCTGGCTCTGACAGTGATAGAAAAAGAGTGTAGGTCTCAGTAATGGATGTTCTAGAGTAACACACTGGTCCTTTCCCATAAAAGCCATTGACAAAGTGGATTTACAGCTCCCCTTTATAGGAAAGGAAATGAAAATATTTTCATTTCTTCTATTCTTACTAATCTCTTGCATAACAATTTTCACAGAGCTTCTTTTGCAGGTTATGCCTACTCTCTTGTTGTGATTTCACATTCCTTAACTTCAGTTCCCTTAGATGTTATCTTGCTTTTATAATCTCAGAAAATGAAATACTACTGTTTGTCCCATCTCTACTATCCATAATTAGAGGGAGTGGTGATATTTCTATGATTAACATTGAAACTATTTTTATAATTACCTTTAGTTCTAACTGGTCTGTTCTCTAAATAAAACAGGTAGATCTTCTCAGTTGTTCTTTACCATAAGCTTTTTTTTTATAAATGGATTTACTCCTGTTTGGACTCCTCCTTCTGAGCAAATTTAACCAACTTCGAAACACCTTACAAGATTACATGGAGGGAGGGAGGTGGCTCGCATGACAATCCAGCAATATCTTCAGCTTTCTGTTTTCCTTAACTGGGGTTTGCTGAAGGATGAATTGTGTCTCTGGACTCGTACAGAGACTATTCATGGACAGGTGGGTGGTGATTAGCCCTGGATGAAAATCTGAACTGTGTCTTCTTCAAGTGTGGATTTTTTTCCACTCTTAGTTTATCCGTGTCCTTTGCTTTTTGCCTGGGAGATGATGGTATGTGTGGTGTCCAAAGACAGGCAGGAAATAGAGGAGAGCGATGGTAGAAGGTGTGTGCTCCTGGAGATGGCAGAGTTACTGCAGAGAGGTTTGTTGTGTTTCCTATGGCCTGAACCAACAGCTGTTGATTTCTTTGGGCTTTTGAGGAGGTCCATGGCACACAAAAATCAGGTTAAGAAGAGCAGTTTTTTTTTTCATTTTGGAATTTATTTTTCTTCAGAAAGAGAAATTTCTGAAATGTCTATTTCTCTCTTTCTGTTTGATCTTATCCACCTCCTGCTCCCTCATCCTGCTTGCCTGGTCGGCTTGGCTTCCTTCACTTCTTGGCTGTTTTCTAATCCAGTGATCACTCTTCAGATCGTTTCTTGCATCTGGCTTGCATTTTTTCCACGCTTCCTTCCAATGACTTATTTTTTGTTAATTTTTTAATGAAAAAGCCAACCAAGGAGAGCAGTCATTAAAAAAGCAATCTTTGGGAGAGAAAAATGCCTGTGTAGCCACAGCCTGTTTTCACTTCAAGTGCTAGAAAAATACTTAGAATACAGATTTATTTTTGATGTTTTTCTGATGGTCGGTAAATGTAGCTTTTATTTTCGTTCTCTGCCTTACCCTTTGCTCTGTTTTTCTTGTAATCATTCATTTCATAGAAAATAGTTGTCCTATACACCTGTTTATATGTAATATACAGATATGCCACATATATGTCAAAAAAATCGGTCTCTTCCTAAAACGTGAACCTGGAAGTTCAAAGGCCTATGAGTTCGTCTCATCTTCCCAATAACTTACTTGACTATTTTGGCCAGGTGACTCACGGGCCTAATCTTCCCAAAAGTAGTTGCTAATTTTGATCCTCTCAGTGTTTTTATTAAAGTAGCCTTTTCTTCCAAATCTAAAAGCCTGCAGTTTTCCCAGACTTTGTGGAAGGAACAACAAAGAAAGACAATGTGATGGTATCACAAATTTGGATGAAGTGATGCTGAAAGTTGACATCCAGATTGGGATGTAATTTATTCTGTAACATTGTATAGAGGTGTGCTGGCTTTCCATCTCTGGGTTACAAGAACAGAGTTTACATAAAATGAGATGGCTTAAGTCTGAGTTCATTATATTCAGATTTGTGTAAGATACACATCTTCAGCAGCTCATAACGTTACAGTTCTGGGTTAAAGCAAAAGTTTATAACAGACAGAAAATTCAGTTAGCTTTTTTTGACTTGTTTTCTGAACCAACCTTTATTTATAACAGGAAGCCATTTGAATATGCATCAGGATTTCTTACAGTGCAGCTTGAAATTGAGACGTCAGAGTGTTCTCTATGGAAATTGCCTCTATGCTCTTTGGGAAGAAAAAAGATTAATGACTGGCATATTGCGACACAGTGGAAAAACTTTATAATAGTAAGAAAAACACAGCAACAGGCATTTGATAGAGGATTATCTGTTTATTTGGTTTTTTTTTAACTAATTTAAACGTTTTTTCTTAACTGCTACTTGTTTTCAAGTCAATTCAGTCCTTTAGAATTTAGAATAAACAAATCTAAATAAAGTTCTTATTTTCTTTTCAAGAGAAGCTTTGCAGCAGAGACGGGGAAAACCCAAAGTTTGAATGTCATTAATCCTGCCTGCTTTCTTTGCATGCTTTCAGTCTCATTTGTTTTTCTAATAGAAAATACGTGAGCTGGAGCTAGAAGGCAGCTTGAAAATGGACTTAATTCTCGTGAAAGCAGACGCTGCTCTGCGCAGCATCAGTGAGGATAAGAAACACGAGGTACTGTCGAAGCTGAAAGACATTAAGGCCTTGTGGGAAGAGACAGCCATATACATTACTCACTGCCACAGGTAAGGCAATGTGCTCTTTGCACAGGACTATTTGGTGTCTTGGGGCAGTCATCTCATGCACTGCTTTCCTAAAGTGCTTCCTGCCTCCCTGTGCTGCCTGGGCTGCAGGTAGCAGCCACTGCCTTTCCCAGACTCGGGCCCAGGTGGTGACTGTGAGAGGAGACAAGCCCTGGGACCTCTGCACTTCCTCCCTTCATAGTCTTCACAGGGACTTCAGTGATGAGTTTTGCTGGGCATAGTGGTACACAGTTGTACAAGATATTTGCTCTGTAGAACAGGAGGACCTGTTCAACCTATCCTCAACCTCTGAAGCTGGAGAGAACAGCTTAAACAGCTGTAAACCTGGCCCTTTGCTTCAAAGGCATTTTGAATTTCCCTGTCTCCACTGTTTCCATTATAATTTCATCTCTCTCTCTGTCTCCAACAGCCGTATTGAGTGGGTCTGGCTGCACTGGAGTGAGTACCTGAAAGCCCAAGATGAGTTTTATATATGGATTCACAACATGAGGGTGACCTTGGAGCCTGACATTGAGTTGCAGCTTGGCTTGAAGGAGAAGCAGTGGCAGCTGAGCCACGCTCAGGTTCTGCTGAATGACGTCTTAAACCAGTCAGTGCTGCTGGAAAGGCTGCTAGAGGAAGCTGCCTCCTTGTTCAACAGGATAGGTGACCCCAGCGTTGATGAAGAGGCTCAGAAGAAGATGAAGGTGGAATATGAAGGAATCAGGGAAGAAGCTCAGGTACACCTATAAAGAGTGGGTTAACTTTTCACCAAGGTACAGTATTGAACAGAATTGTGAATGGTATTTGCTAGTCGTGTTTGTGGAATGATGGATCCTGATGCTGTGTACGATGTCAGCCAATATTGCATGCATGGACTCTTGTTGCTTGGTGGAGGAACGTTAGTCCCGATCCAGAGCTCACCTGCAGATCTGGCAAACATTGAGGTGGGGATCAGGTGCTGCTCCAGCTCTTGGCCAGTTCTTCTACCTGAAGGATTTTACTGGACACGCACAAGATTTCGCCTGACACTCATCTCCCAGTTTAAGCAGCTGTTAGATAGGCTGGTGTAAGACACTGAGACATGGTAGATCCCCTTGAAGCACCAGTGGTTTCCTTTCATGCTATGAAGTAGAGTATGCTTACTCTAGTAAGCAGTAGTACGAAGAAGTAGTATGAAGTAGAGCTGCTTAAATTATCATCTTTGTCTCATAATGGCTTACAAGAATTCTGTAAACTGGAGTTACTTGATGAAAGTATGAATAATTTTCATTGCATTGGCTCTGCCATCTGCCCCTGTCACTTTGTCAAGTTCTGCTTGTTAATGGAGTTGTGCTCTGTCCCTCCCTGGGTGTCAGAATACCCTGGGTTCAATCACGCTGCTAGAGCAACAGGAGAGTGCTTAGACCATCACACTGCTAGCTCTACAGATACCAATCCTGTAACATATAGAAGTTGACAGCATCCTGAAATGTGAAACTTTTTTATTTAGCAATAAAATAGTCACAGCTGCTGTAGCAACTCTTAAAACAAAACAAAAAACCCCAACCACCCACACAGGAGTATTTGGAAGTTCTATATGTACAGCTGCTGCAGAGACCCGTAAAGCCTTTGTAGGCTAGCACCTCAACTTTGACTTTGTTTTTCTTCTTCCTTTCTCTTCATTACAAGGCAGCTGGTTTTCAGAATAAGAAGAATCCTGAGAATTCAGCGTCATGTCTCTAGATTGCCTTTTACAATTCTCTCTCACTCCCACCTAACTAAAATTTGTCTTTGGTTTGTAAGCAAGAAACTGTCTTAGATATTCTAATAAAGCAGTTCTTCAAGCAAGACATTTGAATACACAGAGCCTAAATCTGACCTCATTTTGCACAGAGCAATTTCTCTAGCTGACTTGGATAGATGCTGGTGTAAATGGGATCAGGAAGTGGCTCGGTTAAAATATACCTGCGTGTCTGCAGCCAGCAGAGATGCTGGAAGAAGGTTCTTTTCTTTGACATTGGTTACAAATATCACATTTCTCAGAAAGATGGAATGACAAAATCCAGCTAAGAAATCCCTCTTTCAGGAATTAGAGAATAAAGAAGGGGGTTACAGGAAATTTTGAAGCTGACATAAATGCAGGGTTCATTAGCTAATGCCAGGGTTACCGGCACCCTGGGGATCACTCTGGAAAGCATAAGGGCAGCTAAAAACCCCTGGCACCTCTTGCAGCAGGGGGAGGGAGTGAATGGGAGAGGTGCGGGGCTGCGAGGGCCCCTCTGCGGCGGTGGCCGGGCTGCGTGCCCGGAGGTGCTGCGGCGGCGCACGCCACGCACGGCTGCAGGAGCGTTTTTAGATGCTGTGCAGCTGTCCGGCTCTGTCAGGAGACAAGCGCTTGGACAGTGTTTCTTAAATGGTGACTCTGCTCCTCTGGTATGAGCCTGTGTGAGCTTCTGGGGTTTTGATCTGCTTTATATTTCCTCCCTTAATGCTATCACATTTCCTTGTCATTGACAGATTTTAAAATAACATGTTACATCGACTGGGGTGGGTTTCTAGGTGTGGCAGCCACCTCCCACCTTTCCTTGCCTGATAAAATAACAATACGCAGAGGTGCACGTGATGGGTTTTTTTTAACATAAATGATGAACTGAAGATGATAGGAGAAATTGTAATATACAGTATGTTGATATTTATATATTTATTCAAATGTATTCAGATTGAAGGCCCAGCAGGTCAGATATTTCACCCCATGTTGTCTCTGTTTACTCACACCTCGGCCTTCCCTCCGTGTTGCAGTGCACCAGGAAGGGCTGCAGGGCCAAGGTGTCCTGTCCTGGAGGGCATTTCTGACGTTTCAGGTCCTCGCCTGTAAGGAGAACTCAGGGCAAGGATTTCCTGTGCCTCGCGCTCCATTGGTGAGCGCCCAGGGCCGGGTGTATCCTGCCCTGACGCATCTCTTCCTCTGCGGCCCATGGGGACCACTCTGTTCCTCTCAGCACTCTCATTTCTTCCAGGGCCACCTCCTTGCTGAGCGAGTCTCAGGTTTTCCAAGCGCATGAGGAGGCACGAGAAGTTCAGTGCTGTCCCATTCCCCAAAGAACAAACCTGGCAGCAAGTGATCTTTCGCATCATTAGGAAAATTTCCTGCCTAACCTTTTGGTGAGGGTTCATGGCCAGCAATTGGTTAGGCTTTTGCTTGACATCTAACAAAATCTCTTTGCATTCCTGTCACCTGCTTACCCTCTGTGAGCAGATCCAAGCTAGAGCTGTCTGCACCTCCGCGGGCAGGAGAACAAGGCAAAGGGGCCTGGCAGGCAGCTGAGGGCTGATATGCCTTGCTCACAGAAGATTGCTGCCCTAACTCTGCCTTTAGATCTGTGCCCGGACTTGGGGCTCTGGGGAGGCACTGTGGGGCACAGCACTATGCCCAGCTGTCCCTTAGGTGCAGCTCCTCGGCCTCAGAGTCACTTAGCTGCTTTCGGGGAGCCGCTCGTGATGTGCACGTGCTGGCAAGTGGGAAGGCACTGGCACAGAGGCCTGGTGGCACGTGGGCAGCGACGGCTTTGCCCCGCTCCGTGGGCATGTCCCTGTGAGCTCAAGAGACTAATGGGAACATCCAGAGGCTGGCGGAGATAAGGGACAGTGGGGGGATCCCAAGCTTCTGCCTGCAGCTGCAGCCGTCCTGTTCACTGCAGAAAGCAGCTGGGATCGAGCTGTGCTCGGGGGCGCAGGATGTATCCCAGATTACACAAAATGAAACTCGGGCGGTTCTGCCCATTATGCCAGAGGTTTGCAAAGCCTTTGCAAGCACTGCATGGTATTGCATAAGAGACAAATTTCTTCTCCTAGTGTAACCATAGTTTAATTTAATTTTTCTCTATGACAAGTGGGGAAGGGCAAGATAAAAATCAGTGTGCATTGCTGGAAATAAAATTTAGGTTCAATATTATATTAGTGAGACAACAGGACAGGATTCTTCATGAGTCATGTAGAATCTCCTGCAGCAAAGGACTAACCTTCAGCTGACAAACAGGGATAGTTTGGGCAAATGTGACCCTACCTTCTTGTTAGGGCTGTCAGGCTGGATCAGCTGTAAGCAACTCACTGTGTACTTGCCTCTATAAATCCAGAGTTCTCCTATAGGATACACAAATAATAACTCAGAAAACCAAGCCTGCTGCCCATAATCTTAAATTGACTTGCAGAGGTTGCACTACCACCAGAGAATCATTTGTGATCTGCAAATCAAAAAAGTACAAAAGCTGCTGGGTTGCATGGTTTTGACGGATACTTTGGGATAAATCTACAGTCACTATATTTATAGCCTCTTGACATAGGGAATACTTTGAAATAATTTGCATGCACCTACCCCTAAGTATCTCTTTCTTATTTTGACAAGTAGGCAAAGGAAATCTACTGAATTGCCCATTTTGGAATGGAAAGACTAGAAATCCTCCCGAGAGAATCTTGCAGTTTGCCTGCTCAAAGACAGTGGAGCATGGGCGGGATGTGGGACAGCCTTTATGTACTTTGGAATCCTCTGACTTGAGGTGAACTGTGAGCTGCTGCCGAGCCACGTGCTGCAGGGGCTCACAGAAAGGGACTCTTGTTTGAATTTTCTGGGTTACAGCACAAAGGAAAGAGAACCAGATAAGCACTGTCCTCATGGCTGCTGCTGTCTCTCATTACAGAGCAGAGTGAAACTGCTTGAGAAGATAACCAAGGAACATGAGCGGTACCGCGCAAACGTCACCCACTTCCAGTCGTGGCTCAGCGGTGTGACAGAAAGATTAAATGGCTGCGTTACAGAAGGAACCAAGTCTTCAGCAGAGGACAAGTTAAAGGCACTAAAGGTCCTTATATGATATACTTCCGCCAAGGGGCCGGGCCTGTGCATCCTCCACGTTTTTATAAGTCCTAAGCCATAAAAAAAATGTTCTTAGAAAATAATTATGTTTATGAATTAAGGTGTTAGTTGATGTAAAGTGGGCTAGCAGTGCTTATACCTGTATACGCTCTGTATACATTCTGTATTTTTCTGTATACTAAAAAATCATTAGTATGTACAGTTCTCCCAACTAGATCATAAGTCACAGGTTGGTCAGGATTTTTTTAAAACCTAATTTTCCACAGTTACATGAGTCTTTGAGAATCATGTCTTAAAGTTTTTTAAATTAATTATATTTGATAAATGCGATCTAAATAGAACCTGCCAGCCTTCAGGCTCTGAAGTTTAGAGTTGACAATGAAAGACCTGTTTTGAAAACAATCTGTAACATTTTGGTTCCATCACTTAAACTGTTTAGCTGTAAATCTCTCAAAGGTCTGATTATCAGTTTCTCTTATTGCCTGCAGCTCCTTTATGTTCATTGTGGGCCTCGGGTGGCAAGGATTTCTGAAAGCCAAGTCAATATTTTCAGAGAGCAAATGTTTTCAGTAGATTCTTTTTGCCAGTATTGTAGCAGTTAACACTGTTCAGAAGACTCTTAAATGCAAAGCAATATATCATGCATACTTTCATCCAAGAACTGAAGAAATAAGTATATACAGCCGGAAGAGATGTTTTCACCTTCTTACCATTTTTCACATTTTTTTTCCCTCCATGCAGCTTATTTATATTTAACTTTCTCTTTCTGCAGGAAATTGCCAAAAACATTAGAAGTGGTGGGAAGAAATGGAAACATCTTGAAAATCAGTGTGCAGATGTGATTCAGAATACCTCCCCACTGGGAGCTGACCGAATGAAGGATGAACTCGAAGAGCTGCGAAAAGCCTTAGAGAAGTTGAAGCTGCTGTGTAATGTGGAGGAGAATAGGCTGCTCAAGATCCTACAGTCAGAAGGTGCCTACGAGTCCCAAGCCAGACAATTAGAAGCAGATGTCCAGGAATTCAGAAAAGATCTACAGAGACTAGAAAATGACTTAGACCATGGGGCAGGGGAGAAGAGTGAAGATGAGTTTGTAGCTCTGTGGAGAAAATGCAGTGTAAGTTGATGCCCTTTGTAGGCCTAAAAGCAGTAGGCATCAAGTGCAGTCCTCTTCTTTGTAGACAGAACGTACCTAATCTCATCCAGCAGATGCCTGTCCCGTTACTGAAAGGTGATAAGGAAAGAGTAGGAGGGTGTGTGGAGGAAATCGAAGAAAACTGTGAATAGCAACAGTAGTATTAACTGTTCTGATCTTTATCTTACTCTGCATAAGGGGTGGCATGGAGGAAGTATTGAAGTTTGTGTCTTGACTTCAAAGGCACAAGGCAGAGCAAACAACACGATTTGCTCTACAGACAAAGAAGCAGAGAAAATAATGTCTCAATGTATGTGAGCATATATACGTCTATAGCTTGGGGTATTTGCTGAGACTGTTTCTTCTGTGCAAGGTGGGTACCTGTATTGCCCTATCATGAGATCCATACTCATGTCTAAGAAGAAATCTGAAGTTTGTAAAAATCTAATATTTTAACCAAAAAAAAACTGTTGAAGAAACAAGAGTTAAAAGTTCTCTCCTGATATAAAGTAGGTAAGAATTTTTAACAGTCATTTCCTCTAGAGATTTGTTATCATTTTTCAATATACCTTTCATTGCTGTTCATACAGCTAGCGCTCGGCAGGCTGAGTTTGGAAAAGTATGTGTGAACAGAATCTACAAAATGCAAAGCTGTACAATCCAACTGCATTTGTTCTTTTTCCTTCTGCACATGGCCATAGATTTAACTTCTTGTGTATATGAGTGTTTGAGAAAGATCTGTGCATGCGAACAGAGGCAGTTAAGCCATGTCAAGCAGGCACCTCACATTTGATACAGAAAACTGAAATTTGGCTTGTTTGTCATTTACTCTGGGCCTGCAAATCAGATGCAGAGGCTGGGTAGTATGAGGACAGTAGAGAGAGGCTGCAGGAGCAAAACTGTTCCTGAGACTGTAGTCTGTCTAATAAAGTCCATATTCATAACAGCCATGAAGAAAAAGCAGCAGGAGGAGGACTTGTGGCTACCAATGTGCTACTTGGCACATTGTGGTTACCTTGAGAGACAGTCTTATCACTCCGTTTCATGTGCAAGGCGCAACCTAAGATGTGATTTGTTCATTATTTCTGTGTTTTAGGCAACAAGAGCATCTCTGGCAGCAGCAGAGCCCCAGGCTGAGCGGCTGAAAGCTCAGCTCAAGGAACTGCTGCGCTTTCCGCAGGATGTGCAGCCACACGCTGAAAGGGTGGTCTCTGCCATACAGGAGTATCAAAGGTATTGGGAAGTCTGATCATGTAGGGGACGCTGAAGGGACACAGACAAGGGCCTGTGAAAAATGTATGAAATGCTGTCTGACATGGTGACATAGTTAGAAAAGAAGGATGTTTACCAGATAAATGGCAATTTTAGCTACTCTTTTAGGGCTGCAAGCTGCTGGCCATTTTCAAGTAGTGCTCTTGCATCATTAATATTATTTCTGGTTTGGAGAAAATGACTTTGGCAGCTAATTTAGTTCTCTAAGCCTTGCATATTCATTTATATATTTTGCTTGCCTTTCATGATAACAACTAGAAAATCAGGATAGGAGCTGCAGTGGTAAAGGGTTCTGAAGAATTATGCCCTTCCTTTTTAAGTTTGTTGTGATGACTCATCTGCCTTAGCAATTATTTGGCAGAGTTCATTCCTCCTGACGGCATATATGCCTAACTCCTGTTTTCAACTTGCCTTGGGCTGGAAACGCTGAAAGTTTAGCCTCTCCCAAACTTCAGTGCTTCCGTTTCCAGGCTGCCTGGAATCAGGAAGTAAAGGAGCTGCAGCAAAATTTGCAAACTAGAAGAAAGGATCTTTTTTTTTTTGAGGAAAAAGAAAGGTCAGTTGTTTGTTTTTACTGCATTCAAACTTGTTTTCCTCTCTCCAGTGTATATTGTACTGCCAATCTGAGGGGTTATGGGTCATTACAAAAAAAAATTCTCTTTAAAAACTAACATGCAAGCGATGTTGAGAGAAGCAGAGAAGGCATAAGAACTCGCTTCTCAGTAGAAAATGGCAGCTGCTCTTTTGCCAGCTGCTCTCCGAAGCTTCTTTGCAAAGTGTGGCAGCTTCATGCAGAGCCTGGCAGAAGCAGCAGAGCAAATGACAAAGGACCTTTAGTATCAAAACTTTCTATTTGCAGAGCTTTTGGCCTTTGCAAACTTGTCTCTGGTTAGCTCAGTTATATCCTAATGACACAGGTAAGATCATTCCTTCTGCTTTTATAAAAAGGCAGAACTAATTGCCTTGGAAGCCACAGGCAGGCAAGTGAATCTGCAGGATACCATTCCCAAATGAATATACAATTTGGACTGAGGGCCACCGTTTCAAGTAGGATTCAGCAGGCTGGGAGGTCAGGAAAACAGGAGGCAGCAGCATGGGGTGTGTCACGTCCGAGCCTTGTTGCTCAGCTGTATTTTAGTTAACCTGCGTAAGCAAAAAAGGAATATTGAGTGAACGTGTGCTTTCTTCTTTTAACCTCTGATGTGTATAGATTTATATATATATGTGTATGTACAAAGAAGTTTATATAGAGAAAAAATACATGTATATATATGTGTAGGTGTATCACATATATGTATATGTGATTCTACATATATATATTCTGTATATATATTTAAAAAAATGCATCTGAAGACAAAAATGATTATGTATTTTCCCCCCTTTTTGTAGGTAACTTTGGAAGATCACAATCTGTTTTTAATTTAATTTTTACAGGACTAATGCTCTATAATATGTAAATGATTCAGACAACTGCAGTTAAATTCTGCATGCTTTTGACTTGTTTCTCTCAACAATCAGTGAGACTGCTCCCATAATATTATTATTGGTATATCATGTTGGTGCTAGCAGTGCTCATGTACAAGACAAGATAGCTGAGCACTAGAGCGCAGAGTGATTCCTGATTTGTAGTGGCACAAGAACCATGTGTTTCACAGTGTCTAAATAAGTTTTTGTGAGATATCTCTGACTGACAGAGCAGCTGTCAGAAGGCAGCATCAGACTCAGAGAGGAAAAAAGATTGAGGCCTTTTGTGTAGGCTTGCACATGAGAATTGTGTTAATTCATATCTTAATAAATAGGATGTTTGGACTCAGATTTCTTTGTAATTCCTCTCTCTCTTGTCATTTTATCCTATCAGTGTTAGATGGAAGACATCTAAAATGAGTGCTGATACGGAAAGTCAACTGAGGAGGCTTTTTCAAAATCCCCTGCAAGATTTTGAGCAGTGGAAGCCATCAGTCAAGATGCTGCTGGATACTCCAGAGCCAGCACTGGCTCAGATTGAGGTTGTAGATCTGTTACTAAGTTCAAATGCTGATACTTGGTTTGTGTTTGCCAAACAACCTTGCCAACAACTGCCTGCACACAGCTGTCAGACAACTGTAGCAGCTGGAAAGGCATTTGCAGCATAAGAGGAAACCCTGCAAAACAGAGGTCACTCCTTCCCTCTAGCTGTCGTAGGACTTCTAATTTTCCCCCCTCCATTTGGTGAGCTACAGTTGTCAATTTAAAGTGAGTTAACATACCAGATGTCATTAGCAATGACTATAATATTGTTTAGGTATTAACCCCAAATCTCTCTGGGCAGGAACTCTGTTAATGAGCATGTGGTAGTACAGTTTACAAATGTATAGTGTGTGCATGTGCCCGCAAAGGTGTTTGTTACTTCATCATCTCTCTGATCCCTGGAATAAACATGCCCATGAACAGAGACAGAGTTTGTCCTCGGGATGAGCATTCAAGTTGTCCTTTCTGTCCAAACTGCCATCCTGCTGTCATTTATCCCGGGCTCTCCCATGCGCAGAAAACTCTCTGGAGCAGTTTTCTTCTGCTCACAAAATGGATGCAGGCCTGGCATTTTTGACAGGATGTTTTTCCCTGGCTTTGTCATGAGAATAACATGGTTATGTGATTAATTTATTTTAGTTATGATTTCATTGGAAGAATTTTTCTCCTTCAGGCTGCTCTATCTCAAAGCTCCCAGTTCAAAGAGAAGTTGATGATGTTACAGCTGAAGAAAGATTTGCTAAACAATATCCTTGGTGAGGAAAAAGCAAAGTCTTTTCTCATGGAAATAGCTGAAGCATCAGAGGAGAGGGAAATTCTTCATAAAGGTCTGCTGCAAAGCAAGCGCAAACTGCAGGTGAGCTGTAGCCCATCTACAGTTTTGTCTGTGACAAAGACAGTGATTAATCTTTCATTAAACCAGTTTTACAGCAATAAATTTAGTACTAACCAGCTGTGCCCAATATTTATTTTAATTAATCAAATATACATAGTGTGGCTTAGTTTTTTATGAAATGAACATTGACCAGAAAAAAAAAAAAAACATGCGAAGGGTGTAATGTTCAATTGTGGATATTTTTCCTCTTTTCCAGAATTTGATAATGCAACATAAGGACTTTGATGCTGCTTTTGCACCTTTGCAGAAGAAGTTATCTGCAATCAAGGCCAAAGTAGATCTAGAGAATGAACCACAGCCTGACCTGTTAGGTAAAAAGACACAACTGCAGAGACTCCAGGTACATTTAGTAAATGTCTGTCCACACTGTCCAAAGTTAACAGTAGTCATGTTTGTATACATAGTCAAGATCATTTCATCTGAGGCAGTATTTGTGTTTTATTAGCATTAGAAATTCAACACCTTATCCCCTCAATAGATTGTGTGTCAGATAATTTCATTTGGTCCAGTTTATAACATGGACTAGAAGAAATGGAAGGAATGCAACTGAAGGACTGGCAAACTGGTGTACAAGGGAAAGTAGTATCTTAAACCTATTGGTGCCACAATATCTTGAACTACTTTTATTGCCCAAGAAAGCATGTTCTTATAGTATCTGCTGGGGATGAAACTGCATAAGATAAACTGAACCAGTCAAAAACTACAACTCCTCCAAAATAAGGAGTTCCCACTCTCCCACCTCCTTCACATCTCTTTCTCAGGCACTCTACCTTGTTTAAAGCTTGACATTCACCAGATTTTTACTCCAAGAGCTAATTCAGCTGTCCAAAATGGGGAAAAAAATCATCAAAAAAAAAGATGTGGGGAAAAAAATCATCAAAAAAAAAGATGATAGTTTTCTACCTAGTTAATGTTTCGAATTAGTTCAGCATGCAATAGAGCCGCTTAAAGCATGCACTGGGACTGGCTTTTGGGAGGGGAGAGAAGAGCAGGAGCGGAAGAGAAGGTGAATGTAATTCTTCCTTTTGGCTATGATGTATCGGGGACATCCAACTATATGGTGTGCGGTGGCACTGTGGTGACCACAGGGTACTGTCACCATAGCTTTTTGCAGTACTTTGGTGTAGTGCCCTTTCTCCTCTGGCAGCTTCTTAGTACCTTGTCTATTTGTCATCAGCTGGTAACATGTAGGAATGACTAACCATTTCTTTTGGAAATGTTCATTTAGACATTAAAACAATTAATTTGCTTAGTGGCAGTTGGGGTTTTTGTTTGTTTGTCGTTAACCTTCACACTATTAAATAAAGCTAACTGTATTTAAAGCTTGCAGTTGTGTATCGATCCAGAGGGTCATGTTACATCTAGCCCATGTGCAATCTGTCTTTCCCTCTGCAGATGCTCCAAGATGATTTGGCAGAGTTTGCAATTCAAATGGAAGAGGCAGAGAAGCTTGTTCAGTCCAATACCACGCATAGGCATGAAATGAACCAGCTGTCAGCTGACTCTCAAGCTGTGAGGAGATCATTGGAGGTAACATAAAGAAGAGTTTTTAGTTGCCTGTGAAGTTAGCAGTTGTCACTGTTCTTTTCTTAAAAAAAAAAAAAAAAAACTTCTACAATATAAAAATGTGCTTTGAACAGTTGATATTTTTATTTCAGTTGAAGAAGACATTCTCTATAACTGGAGAGTCCTGGAAGAGTTATTTGTAATGTGATTTCCCACGAGTAATTGTACTTTGTAATGTGATTTCCCACTAATGTGATTGCACACAGATTCTGTATCTATATAAATTATTTATAGAGAGAGTCTGAGATTTTTGATCAGAAAAGCTTAGAGCTGTATTAACATGGAGATCCTTGGACTTGTCCATGGATTCCTGGATAGCACTATAGCATTGAACCAATGTTTATTGGTGTGTGTGTATGTATAGATATGTAAAGTTATATCAACTTGTTTAGCTTTAAGTAACCTAAAAGTTAATGTGAAAAAAATATATATTGCTGTTGCATAAGTACTCATTTTGACCCAAGGCTTTCTATAGTTTGTAAACATAGCTATAAAACTTCCTTTCACAACAATCTTAGAAGAGCCTCTCAAATGATCTCTAGTTATGTAGGTCAGGATAAAATTACCTATAATAAAGTGTTAGCCTAATACGCATTGTGGATTTCTAGCTTCAGCTTAAGTAACTCCATTTATTGCTGAACTGGACCTTTTGCCAAAAAGCAAAAAAACATAGAAGAAAACTGCTTCTTTATACAGCTATCTCAGTTGAAAGAGTGTAAAATGTAGCTAATAGTTGAGATACTAAAAGGCTCTCATTCTTTATGTTTTTTTCCACTGAAAACAAAGGGAGTTATTTTAGAACTTAATACTCCCCCATGTGGTTAAATTCAGGCCTGCAGGTGTCTGTAGATAGGTCTTCCATGACATTGATGCTAAAGCTTTCGGGTCTCATTAATTGTTTTGTTTTGTTTTGTTTTGTTTTGTTTTGTTTTATTTTATTTTATTTTATTTTATTTTATTTTATTTTATTTTATTTTATTTTATTTTATTTTATTTTATTTTTATTTCAGTTCATGAGATTCTGTGCCATTAGTCACACTGTTGGTCCCACTATCTGATTGTGTTCAGTTGCTGATGTATTTTTATCATTTGTAGATGATGATACAGCAAAGTGAGGAGCACATTCAGAAGCACTGGGCATTTAATGACAAACTCTCCGACCTCCAGCAGTGGATCACAGTAACCACTGAGAAACTGGAGTCTTACCAGCGTGCTGACGGGGAGCGGAGCATCGGGAGCAGGGTGGCAGACCTGGAGGTGAGGAAAGTATCTCGGTGTAAGATGTTAAATATTGGCTTTGCAGCATTCAGATGTTGGGGAAGGGGCTCACAGCAAGGAGCCCCTGCCTGGGGAGAGCAGTAAGCGTTTGCTGCTCCTCAGACAGCTGTTGGTTGCAGCTGCCTCCCTGCTGCTTTGCCTTGTGCCATGGGATATGGAGCTAGGTAAAAGAAAAGAACAGTGAGATTCTGTTGAAAGGGCTAAAGTAACAACAAATGAGATGCAGTGTTAAAAGGAGTTCTTCCTGCCGGGGGATTCTCTCTGGACAATGCCCATCTTTGACTCTATGTATGAATCAACATATTGAACATAACCTTGTTAGGTAACCTTATACTGTATTGAATTAAGCTCTCCCACAGCTGCTCATTTTATCCTGTGTAGCAGTATTTTGCATGCTTAAATCACTCTGGTCGAGAACTGACTGGCAGCTTTTGTTTTCATAGAGAAAACCGAGAAATCTTATAGGGAGGCTACAACAGGGATGCACTGACAGATTCTCCCTTTAAATTTTGCCATCAGCTGTATGACCTGTGTCGGCCCTTTGCAAGAATCCACAGCATATTTTTTTTCCCGATAGGTATTTTCTAGCTAGTGTCAACAGAACCAGCATAGTCCTGGACTGAACATGGCCTTCAGTCTGACATAGACTGCTTTCCCAGGATACCTAGGAGTAACTGTAAGGGCTGTACGTTTCAGAGATTGCTAGCTGAGTTTCCAGATAAGGAGATCCAGCTGCACCTTGTGGAAGCTCATGGCCAGCTAGTCATGGAGAATTCTTCCCCAGAGGAGACTGCCCATGTCCAGGCAGAGCTAAATCAACTGAAGGAGTCCTGGCAGTCACTCAAAGACATGGCAAACAAGTAAGTGGCTGTGTACATCTTCCTGCTGTTACTTCAAAGGGATGGTCTTTCCTGATGCATGACCAGATATATTTGATGCTTTGTGTTGGTGTGTGCTGTGAAAGTGAACAGATGTGTTACAACAGTAGGGAAGGAATTCGAAATTTTATTTAACCGCTTGTAATTTGAAAACCATAATCTTAAAACACCATAACTTTGAGGAATGCAGAGCAACCTCTCAAGCTACCTTTTTGTCGCACTTGGAATAGGCAGTATGTCCTTAGGGTCTGCCTTACCCTCACGAGGCTGGTCTACATTGCAGAGAGTAGGACAGAGACCCGGTTACTGCTGTTGTGACTCATCTGCCAGTTCTCCTGTCCATTTCATCTGGGGACATCTCCAAGGACGCTGCAACTGCAGTGGGATATGTACCTTTTTTAGACCTGCAAAACTGCAGCAGTCTAAGTAGAGCCAAAATTGTTCCTAAGTTGGAAGCTGCAGCCATCATTTATTTTGGTCCCACTGCACAGTATCCAACTACTGTTCCAATTTGCTAGTCTGTATTAAAATTTAATACCATACACGTGTGATTGTGTGGGTATTCATACATAAATAGTTATAGAATAGGCACAAAAATGGACTGGTTAAGTTGAGGCAAGACTAATTGTACTGTTTGCTGGACTAGATGTTCTATTATCAATATAAGTTTTTTTGATTTTTTTTTGTCTTCCTCTTCCCTCCTATCCAATCCCCACCCCGCTAACGCAAAACAAAACAGACCAATGAAAATGTTGGAACTGGGAACTGATGCTGCTCAAGAATACTCCTGACTTGGTCTTATTTTGTTGATAAGCAGTTAGAAATACGCGTTTTTCTAGAGGTGTCCTCCACAGCCATGGTCAAAATGTGGATGTCTCATCATTAACTCTGTGGTGTGACTGCAGTGATATCTCTGCTTTTGTTTTCAAGCCTTCTCAAACAGTGGCAGTTAAATAAACCAGTGGCTGCTAAGAAGAAGAAAATAGCAATTGTGGACAGCAGACAAAAGTCTGGACCAGTCTTCCTTCCTGTAGATGTAGATTCCAGTCATAAGCAGGTGAGAGTGGACTCTGCTTTCTTGTCAACTTCACAAAAACAAATTTATTGACTCTATCTAATGAAAGTTAACAAACTTGGAGAGGAAGATCTTGCAATTGGGCATTCAGAAGATGCAAGTTACATAAAAGGCCTTTTTTTTTTTTTTTTTATTCCTGTGCCTCCCTAACCTAGGAGAGGATAGGAGAATGGCAAAGTAAGAGCAGCCACCTTAAGCTCCTACATGACTTTGAAGAGTGGTTACAAGGAGAAAATATCACACTGGCTGAAATTCTTACTCCGGAGTCATCTTCTGTGAAAGAAACTAAGGCTCGACACATCAAGTTGGAGGTTAGTTTTCAGAGGATGTAAATGGAGGTGAAAGTTGCAAATAGAAGTGAAAAATCTGTCAGAATTAAAGAAGCATCTTGCACTAGAAAGCTCAATAATTCTAGACAAGTTCTTCTTCTAAGGAAAGTCTGTCAGAGCCAAGTGGGAGAAGGGAAGGAAGCAGCCTGGTCTGTAACTGATAATGCCAAAGGTATTCTTTAAAATAAGCTGATTAAACCTGGTACCTGGTGTTTGGCCTCATTGTTTTACTTTCTGTTAAACAGAGTCAGATGCAACAACAATAGAAACTGTAAGAGTGAATGGAACAAATGTGTTCTGTAGTTCAGTGGGCCATTCTTTGTCATTTCAGGACCTCCAAAATAATCACAGATGTAAATGTGATAGTCCAGAGTACCTAACAGTTTGCTTTAGTGCCACTGTTATTTTAAGCACTAGGTTATGAAACGGCAACTTTCTCTTTTCCTGCAGGAACTCCAGTCTCGGGTTCCTGATGGTCAACGTCTCTTTGAAGAGCTTCTTCATCTTCATCCTGTCACTGGAAACTCTGAAGATCTGGAGGACTTACGATACCGATGGATGCTCTACAAATCTAAACTGAAAGAGGCCCTGAGCTCACCGGTAGGTGACAGCACTTGGCTCACAATCACTGTAGATCTCTGACATTGCTCTTTTTACATGTTTCTAGTCCCTTCAAGTGCACATATGTATGTGATTAATTAAAAAAATATTGATAACTACCACTAAAGGCAGTGCAGTAAGCATAAGTGCAAGCATTCTTGTGATAAAATCAAAGTCCTGCACTGTCTTTTTTATTATTAAGCAATGGTCAGAATATTTTTTGAAGTGGAAAGTTTGAAACAAAACAATTGGTCAGTGTCAAAGATGCACACACGTGAAGACTGTATGGTTGTGTAAGTGAATAATCTGCATTTGCAACTCATTTTGGTTGCATAAAGGAATCATTCTGATATTTCTAGCTTTTAGCCCAGCAGAACATTTTCCGTGGAATTCTTTTCAGATGTTCTTGCAGTAGGAATATATTCAGCATTCATTATTTGTCTCCTGATGAGATGTAGTGATCAGAGTAGCCGCTGACTGACTGAACTGACCCAGAAAGTTAGAAGAGAAGAACCTATTGCTATGTATTTTCTCTTTGAAATTTTCTTCATGGTCTAAGAATTTGGAATGGAGGACATAAGGACATATTTTAATATGAGACCAAAAGATTTAAGAACTTATCAAGGTAGTATACATAGAAGACAAACTGAGGATGACAGAATTCATTCCAGTCTGTAAAATATTCCAGGTCATGGTGAAGACTTTTGCAGGTTCTTAGTGTAAGTATACATAATTATTAACTAAGATCTTCTAACATAATGATTTTTATGACTGTTGAAGTTCAAAATATCTTAATTTAGGAGATTAGACTTATCAGTTGTACATTTGATACCCTTCACATACTTCGTAAAGAACTGTATAAAGTGTATACTTTGTATGGTATCTAAACTTGAGAACCTAAAATCTGAGGCATCAGAGGTTTTCCACTGTAAGAAACTTTGGATTCAAGTCCAAAGTTTGCCTAGAAGACAAATCCTTTAAATTGTATGGAAGATAAGCATGACTACTATCAATAAAGAGCATATTTATAAAAACTGTGTAATTGATTATAATAAGATATGTTTTATTAACCAAATACCTTGTGTAAACATCAGTATTATCAGTAGGGGTCAGTAAAATCAAGCTATTGCTACCAGAACTCTACATCTGATTCAAATAGTCAGGAACCTGAAACCATTTTAGCTGTCTTGCTAATGCATGTTAAAAAGCTCATTAAATAAAAATCACCTGCTGGTTCATTCTATCCAGATGACCATGAATGTGATGGAACCATGCCCTGTGAGGTGAATATTTATTTATAGGTTCCACCAGGATCTGAAGTTCATGCATTTGTTTGTGTTTTTTTTTAACAGACTCCTAGATCTTTGGAAGGACCAGACAGATTCAGAAAGGTATGAGAGTTTCCTATCCTTAAACTAAAAAAGTTTGATCAGGCATTTCACGAGTAGTTATGTTAAATTAGACTTTTTAAAAAGATTCTTCAGACTAATTTGGTGCTTTAGAGCCTGTCTTTGAAATACTTAAAAAAGAAAATCTATCTTCCCCACTTCCCCTATTTAAAAGGGAAAAAATACTAAGCTTGATTTACTTATAAAGTTTCAGTCTTGTGAAACTATGCTTGTTATGTTTCTAAAAGGTGAATGTCTGTCTTCTGGCTGACTGGGGGAACTCATCTTTCACACAGCTGCATGCTGTATGCATTTAATTCATTTTTCAAAAGCAGGTCTAAAGAAGAGCCTGTCCAAATCTCTGTCCAAAGAATTCAGGGAATAAGTGGGACTCTAGGCATTTTTGAAAACTTTCAGTCATTCAGTCCACACTTTTTCTAATGCACCAGAATTCCTCCCATGAAGGCTTTTTTCTTTGAAATAGTGACATCAGAAGCAAGAGATAATAAGCACAAGTTTAAAGAAAGCAAAATACTGACAGCTTCTTCTTAGGTCCAAGGAACATTTCTGATAACATTCCTATGAAGTCAGTGAATGTTTCCGTTGACCTCAGTAGTATTGAATTGAGCCCTTTTTTAATGTCAGGACTTCATCTGCTTATAGACACTGTTAGCTTCCACTTAATACTGCTAACTCACTTTCGTTTGTTTTTTAGAAGGAACAAAATAGAGCTTTATTTGCCCAATACAAAATAAACTGGATGAATAATGTGATGTATGAACATATCACTTAGTCATCTAAAGACAGAGTAAAGCCTTGATTTCTCCTATTGCAAAAGTTCTTTGGAAGAAAACAATATTTAAAAGGTATTGTACAGTGCATCTCTCCTGGATGAGATGAGCTGCTACTCTGGTGCTCATAGGTGGAATAGCATCTAACATGCTTCCCCTTTGTGAAATACTGACCTATTCACAGTATCTTTCACATACCCGAATAATTTTTTCCATAATTCAGCCTTCCTGATAATCTCCAAAGCATTTCCATTTTTTTTCTCAGCAGTCATCATTCAGTACTGTTGGCAATATAGTAAGATTAACACTAGATTTTTTTCAGGCTAGAAAACCAATGTGACATTTTAATTCTTGGTGTGGATACAGCCAAACCTTAGGCAGTGCTGCTTTCCTCTAGAAGAGACCTAAAGAATAGTCCAGAAGAACTACCAAGAACTACTCTGCTTCCATATGAATTAGTTGACTAGAGCCGTTCATAGCAAAAAAAGAAAAAGGGATAAACAGTAGACTTTGGGCATGATCACCTCTCCCCTGAGCAGTTAGACTGGGTGGGTGATATTCATTCCTCTTCAACTTCTCTGATGAGGCGTCTGATAATTTTCAAGGATATGGAAACAGCATAATGGGGGGCAGCACAGGTTTGTTCATAAGGCCTGTAACAGGCAGCACAAAAAAAGCGTTCTCTGAGATATGAATAACTACTGAACAAAACCAGAAACAACTCAGTGCAGGAAAGAATTAAAAATGAAATAGCTCATAAGCATAAATGAAATGGCTCTGCTAGCACCAAGTTATTTGCAGCCCGCACTGCCAACGAAGACAAATTGTGCTGTGGTTTACACTTTGCTTACATCAGTGTGACTTTATTGACTTCAGAGCATTTAAACATTGTCACTGCAATCAGAGTCCAAGAGCTACAAGCTGAGGCATCTCTCCCTGCTTCTCTCCCCCATTCAAGCTAAGGCTCTTACTATTATGTAAGCCTGCCTTGGCATAAGATCACTGAGTATCACTTAGGAGAACCAGATGATGTTGTTGATCCCTTTGGGTACATCTCTATTCAGGCTGAGAGAAAGGGAAAAGCAAACCATCTTTTCAGTTTATTTTAAATTCAGATTTCATGATTAAAATGTGGCTTGAAAATGAATGAAAGATTAGAAATATATTTTCATGTATTTTGAGTATCCTTCCAAAACCATGGTGAAAGAAACTGCCCTGAGAGAACAGCCGACTCCAGGAGTTAGTATCTGCAGAAATAATGTATTTTGGGAGGCTGCATCACTGTATTTGCTGTATCTAGTGACTTTGCCTGCAACTGGAGGTTTGTGGGTCTCTGTTTAAGGATCAGATTGGCTAATTTTCAGCTCTTTCTTGGTTTTGGCTTGCACAGAATCAGTAGAGGAGGCAAAATTCAGATATTTTAGACTGATCTTGCCTTCTGCAGTATGAAGTCCCTGTGACTCTCTGCTCATCTTTCACTTTTGAACAATGCCTTTTTTTTTTGCCACAGTGGTAGATCAACCTGGGGAAGAGGAAGACCCAGGTGCAGCCAACCTCATTCCACTGCCGTCGGGCTCTGTTTCATTCCTAGCCTGCATGGCTGACTTGGACAGAACAGAGGCTGCTCCTTTTATACTAATATGCACTTTTTTTTTTTTTTTTTTTCCCCTCTGATCCTTCATCCTTTGCTGAGGACGTGCCCCTAGCTGCTGGTGCCCCTACATGGAACAATGTGCTCCAGTAATGATGGCGATGTGAGCGACTTCTTGTTGATTAACAAAAAGCAGTTGCAGGAAATTGCACTGGCTGCAGTGAATTTTTAGCAGGTGCCAGTGACAGGGCAATGTAGAAGGATATTTCTGCAGGGCACCCAGCACACTCAAGGACATAATCAGCCAAATACTAAATAATAACTGTGTTGAATGTTACTTTCAAAGGTTGGCTTCCAGCTAACTAAAAATATTCTCTGAGAATTTTTAGTATAAATAGGAAGTAAAATGCTCATTATTTACAGGCCTAGGTAGCATTGTTTGATTTATTTTCTTGAGTTCTTGGCACAATTACACTTCTTTGCTAAACAAATGATGCTAGCTTTATTGTTTGCACAAACAAAGTCATTAGGATTCGTTACATTTGTGGTCAGCTAATTGCTTCCTTGGAGATATTAAGAGTAATCTCCTATAACACGTAGACAGGAGTGTGTAATTTGATTTTATTTAGGGACACTGAGACACCATTGGTCTGGACTCAATCAAATTAATGTACCCATTCAGGAAACTGCGTGTGAAGCAAATGCTGACAGAGTTTGCCAGGAAGAAAACAGTAGTATGCTCTGCTGTCTTCAACTGAAACTATGACAGGAATTTTACAAGGCAGAAAGTCTATTTATGAAAGGGCATAGCATCGCATGGATGTGTTCACATATGTGTTCACATGCATGTATGATGCCTTTCTGTTGAAAATATGTGGTCCGTTTGTTCTCCTGAAGTCTCGCTGGATGCTAGTCATTTTAAATCTTCTGTACCATTACAGCTTTAGTAAAACAGAAGACATACTTATGAAAAGCTATCTTTCCCTTTGTTTTTTCCTTTATATAACATTGAGGAAAAGTTTTTCTTCCGAATTAAAAAGGTTGGATGCAAGTAGAGATGAAGCCCAAATGCTTCAGGACTGTAGGGAAGTTGACAGCTAGAACCCTGCTTTGTAGGTCGGGCATAAACACTTGTCTGCAGCAAGGGACAGTCTTGTTCTCAGAAGCCCTGTCCCATGGTTTTTCATCACCTCTGCCTTCCCAGTTTAGGAATTGTATCAAGGCCAAAATGCAGGAATGGTGCTAGGGCCTGTTCTTGATGCTGACACTGCAAGGTGAGATGTCTTCCATAGTCTCAGAAACTGGGACTACGGGATTTTGCACTGACCCATTTTACCTGCCCCTTTACTAATCTTCCATAGGGCCTCCCAACTTTTTTCATGCATCAAGTGCTGTTCAGATCAAGAGAAAGTAATTCTCACTGCCCATCTACTGAAGATGGAGAATCCCAAATGCCTTGGCAAGCACTTCTTGTGTTTGCCAAGGTCTGGAGAATTACAGATATCAATGTCTTATACATAGTGCTGCATTAACAGAGCAGGTCATAGCCCAGTCAGGCCGTGGCCCTTGTCCTTTAGCATCTTTATCCCCAAAGCATGCCATGTTGTACCGACACGCAGAAGCCAGCCTTTGTAAATCCGTTCGTGTCAGAGGAGCATATGGCAGAGTACTTAGTTCTAAGCGACTTTGCAGCAAAAATTCTGAAATATCCACCATATGTTACTGATGAAACTTCAGATGCAAATTGCTGGGTTTCTCCTCCTTTTTTTTTTCTCTCCTTTTATTGTAAATGAAGTAGTTATCAAAGATTCTATCTTAACCAGCCATGTTAAGGTGTTCCCAAATTTCCCCAGTGGGAAAAACAAAGCTTGTAATTTGCCTGCATACTTACTTAATTACACGCATACACTTACCCTCTTCAGAATTGAAAGGAATGCTTAGGTTGGGAAGTCAAGCAATCCAAAGACAGAAGGTGGCAAAGCTAAAATTGCTTGTGTGACCTCAGTTAACCCTCCTTCGGCGCACGTATGTTCTGGTAGCTCTTTATTAAATGGCAAATGATAAGCACAGGACTCCAAGGGGTCCCAGACATGCTTACCCATTCCTCACTGCCGGTTATCTAATCTGGGCAGTGTTTGTATGTAGAAAGATCCAGTTCTGAATTTAGTGGCTCAGTGTCCTTTTGCGGACGCCAGATATCTCATGTCTGCAATATCCAGGTCTTGGTGCTATGTTGCATGGGAAGGAGCCACAGCTTTGCTCAAGAGCAGACTGGGCTCAACTGTGTATGGGCCAGTGGTACTCAATTCCCCAAATTACGAACTCATCAAGAAAAAGGGGTTCTTCTCTCTTGAAAATACCAGCTGGGATTTGCTCTTCTCAGAGTGGGGTGCTCATGGCTCAACCACCACACCAAGGGGTCATAAAAAGCCCAACTCTGCTGCTCACATAGAGGGAAAAGTCCAGTTTGCCTTGATCTATGCGAGCAGCTCCTGCAGTCCTAGGAACAGATTTTTTTTCCTTGATAGCAACGTCTGTAAGCAACAACTGTCTGTCTCTGTAAGCAGCAACTGAATTAGTACTAGCAGCATAAAAGGGACAGAACCCCAGTACTTTCCAGAAGTAAAATATCACGGATAATACAAGTCCTTCATCAAAAAATCATAGCATAATATGGTTCATAATAAAAGGGAAATATTTTAGAAGGCTCTTACTGCCCACCTGGCAGTTTTGCTTATTCTGAGAGGAATAATGAAGTACTAGAGTTAAAATCCATGTATTTAGTTGCTGCCGAGACCTGCCTATTGTTTACATCAAAATGTTCTTCCTCAGTCTCCATTGCTGCAGTTTAAACCCTTACAGTTAAAGTTATGTTGTGGTCTGCCCACGTTGAACATATAGGCCTGGATCTGTCCTATCTAACCTGAGGAGTCTACAGAAACATGGTGCAGAGTATGGATAGGGATTGATTATCCTCCATCTCTTCCACAAAAAAAGACTGAGACGGGTTCAAAGCTAACAAAAGGAGTTTGTTCTTCATGCCCCACTTACTCAACCTGTACAATTCCTTTTTAAGGAATATTAAGGGCTTTAAAAGTTCACATAGGTTCAAGGGAAGATGGGACACGTACCTGGAAGAAGGGTCAACTGAGTATTGCTGGTGGGGGAAGCCGCATCAGGCTCAGAAACCGCCTCAGCTGAAAGCAGCTGGAGGCTGAGCGTTAAGGGGGAGTGTTACTTAGGCTTGTCTGGGTGCCTGCCCGTCCGCTGTGATTGCTGCCAACAGAGGATGCGGGGCTGGGTAGGGCATTGGCGTGAACCTGCGTGGCTGTTTGTGCATTTGTGTGTCCATGTTAGGCCGCAAACCACTTTGTGGACAGCAGGAGTTTTCAGGCAGCAGTTCTTCTCTTAGCTTAGTCATCTTGGTGAAATGTTCTAAGATAAGAATTAATCCAGGCTATTTTATTTTTTTCTCCTGGCTCACTGATTCAGTGGTGCAAGTATGGCTTTTGTTAGGCATGCTGGTGACATGCGAGCAGCAGCAAAAGCCCATTAATAAGCTTGGTATAAGAGGCTGTATCCCTTTGCTCGCTCATACAGCTAGATTAACTGTGTGTTTTCCTGTATTCTGGAATGTGGTCAATAGCAAAGCACTTTAGCAACACAGAATATTATGTAGCAAATTCTAAAGTGCTTTTCTGCTATTTCCCATCCAAGTGATTTTTCATGGTGCATTTTGTAAGGAGTTATTAGCTGCAAACAGATTTAAGCGCTGAGGACTCCCTAGATCTAAACCAATGCTTGTCCTTCAAATGCCCAAACATGAATCAAGTACAAATGTGAATGTTCACAGCCAGCACCGTTCATTTGGTAACAAGCATGCATTGAGTATTACACAAAACACAGCCGTCCAGCTCTTGACAGTCCCTGTTTGTCCTTGTATTTTCAGGGAAAAGGAGGGGCGTTCATCCTTGTTGGTGAACTTTTAAAGTATATTTTCTTTTTTAATATCAGTCTATTCCTTTTCCATGTGTGTTTCAAAAACGTCTCTGACACTTTGGCCTAATACCCAGGTATTCCAGTTGTTATTCTAAGATGGTGGAAATTAAAGTTCTGTTGACTTCATTGGAGCTTTGCCAGTTTTTCTTAGAGGACTTAATTTCAGACTATTTTGTGAAGCCTAGATCTGACACACATACTGCATATGCAGAGGGTGCTGGGTAGTAGCCTTACTGAAACCAGTAGTCTAGAGAAGGGAAATTCCACTGTAGGGCAGGGTTTGTGGCTCCCACCTTTGATCTCACATGGAAATAAAGTGTTCTGTCTTTTTCAAAGGTGGAACTGTGTCAGACTGCCCTTTTCTAACCCAGAAAGATTTCTGAAGGGTTGGGAATGTGATTCTGGATGAAAGTGGACTTTTACATCACTTTCAGTCCAGCAGAGAGAAGGTCTGAACCTTGGCCTCCTGAATTCCCTTTGGTGCCCTAGTGTCAGGTCACCACAACTTGAAAACATCTTTATCCCACAGCACAGACCCCCCAAAATACCTTAGTAAAACTGAAGTGCTGTTTCTGTATTTTATTTATTTATTTATTTCATGCTCAGTAGATGGAGTCTGTTCCCAAAAGAGTCTCTGCTTTGTCCAACTGTATCATCTCAGCTATTAAAAGTTACTGTCTCTCCCTCAAAATTTCTGTCCTTAAATTATAACACCTTTGGTGGTACCACCTCTGAAACATTTCATATCACTAAAGTAATTCCAGCCAGCACTAAGGACTAATATAGGATTCATATGCACAAGAGCACCAGAACCTGGGCATATAAGTAATGAATCTATTTGTAAGGGTATCTGTTAAACTCCATGAATAAGTCCTTCCCAATCCTGACTTCATTTAGTTGTCTATGTGCATAATCCTGCTGCAGACTCTGAAGTTGATGGTAAATCTCCCATGGATTTCAGTGTGTGCAAGTTGAGGCCCTCATATATTAAGGATTTATCATTGCAAATTTGCTGAAAGCACCAAACCCTCACAGCTCATATGTGCCTCATCTTCAGTCCTGCAGAGATATGATACCATGTTTGTGATAACAGAGTCATTTCCATGGCAACAAATGGAGTCAGAAATATGGATTGTGACCTTGCTGTGTGATGACACAAAATAGAGAAGCTGGGCAGCAAAGACAAAAGTTCATCAGGTACAAATGCCTATAGCCTTAGCAAGAAGGTGGGAGAGAAGCAGCAGATAAAGAAAAAATGTTTCTCCTGCTCTGAAGTTTTGCCCCTAGGCAAAAGTGCCTCCATTGACTTATCTAATGCTAGAATTTGCCCAAGTATCTTTTCTGGTAGAAAGCACCAAGGAGAGCAGACGCTGGCTTGCAAATAAGGCCGTTTCAGATTAATTCGTTCTGGAGGATAAGCTTTGCATGGCAGATCTATTTTAAAGCTCCTTCCTGTAAATCAGAAAGTAAGACATTTGACAAATAGCACTGCAATCTCATCACACTCCTGAGAGTTCAATAATAGTGTCTGCTTTAGAGATAAGCACGGAGAACCGCCCTCAGTGACCTGCTCTGAATCAAGTGATGCATCAGTAGAAGAATTGGGGTAGGAACACTTGGAGTGACTGGTCTAATGCAGCTTGATCATCCTCACAAGCCAAAGACAATCCTGAATGACTTTTAGGCATCTGCTTCCTGGCTGTGGCAGGATAGAGATGAGACACAACTTGAAAGGGTCAGTATTTCCCAGTCATTCATGGGAAGAGGAGAAGATGGGTACAGCATCTGGCCTGGCAATGGAAGAATAGTTTCAAAGTGAGGTGTCTTTCAAAACCGACCCTAAAGAAAGGGCAGCTGTAATGCAGGAGTTTGAGGTGCTCCTAGGAAGGCTGACAGCCTCTGTCACAATTGTGTGTCAGTGGGATTTGGGCTTCTAACTCCCCGTTTGTGTTTGTGAGGACCTTTTGGACTGCCCCAACTGTTATGTAGTCATAGGATCCTACTCTGCATCAACATAAACATTAAGCTTTTTTATTTAGCTCTAACCTAACCTACCACCAATAGAACTACACCTGTTAGATAAATAGAAACAGACTCATCTATGGTTTCTGGAATCTGGAAAAGGCCTTATTCTGTATAGACAAGACAGTAAAAATCAATGTCCGTGTCATTGCCTTGTTGCTGCCATTTAGAGGAAAGAGAAATAGTCAGCGATGGCAGAAGTTGCCAGTGACAGCCCATTGGCTTACGCTACCTGCACCAAGGAGTGAGTGTTTTGTGGAATTACAGAGTCAAGCTCAGAAAGCTCTGACTGAGAGTTGCAACTGTTGTCCTGGCTCATAATGACTTTTGCATTGACTATAAACACATCCTCCATAGGTTTGCTCGCTCCACGGACGGATGAATTCCAGAGGAAATGAAGGATTTCAGACCTGGCCTCTAGGACTAGGAAAAAGGAAAGTCCCATTAAAACAGCTAGTTATGCCAAGCACTTTGGCTAGTGTTTGAGAACAGACTACAGTATGAACAGATGACTCCTGTAATGGAGCCAGGGCAGCAAAGCTTTGATTTGGTCAGTAAATGCAAGCTACACCCAGAGACATTCCCCAAAGGGTGTTTAAAGTCAGAGTCCCACCTACACCCTGGTGTTTATCCATTGCCTCCTAACCACTCGCAGCCCCAGGCTCCCGCAGCCTGAGTTTTTGATGACCTCTGTGAGTCGGTTACAACCCAGACACTGTGCAGGTCAGAAAAGAGAGAGCAAGGAGCTGTTGCTCTGAAGCCTCCACGTCTGCCTGATACTATAATTAAACCTCATCAGCCCTTTGGTATAATGGAAGCACCAACTATGGGTGGAGGATTTCACAGCACAACTGTCTTGCTTTGTAACTGCAACTCTATATTTGCCTTCGTAGTCAGGTGTAGAAGCACTTATACAGAGCTGCAAGAGACTTAGAAGTGTGCACAGCAAGGGAAGAGACCCTCTAAAAAGTTGGAAAGAATTACTACTTTCCCCTACTACCATTCTGCTTCCTTATCTCCTCTGCTGCTGTTTCCTATGGACTGTGCATGGTGGTGCTTTAGTACGAGGGCATTGCCTAGTGTGGCATCCATAAAAGCCAGAAGCCCTAGTTTTGCAGGCTCAAGTACAACCCAAAGTGTCTCTGATGTAATTTCCTTGGTGGAAAATGTGGATCCCAATTCTGCAAATATTCTGAGCAGGTATTTGTGAGGCAAGCTGATGACTTCTATGTTATAAATATAAATCATGTTTGGTGAAATAAATGGATTGATCACCCCTTTATTTTTTTTTTGTTTGTTTGTTTAACACCCCCTTATAGATAGTTGCATACAGCCTTTCCATGAAAAAACACTATTCAGTTGATTGGCAAGAGATATTCAAGAAACCTGCCAATGGAAATCTTATTTCTTAATTAATATTTCTTGACTCTGTAGCCACAAATCTATTCTCTCCTGATAGTGCCAATCCAGATTAAACTCGTAAGGTTTAATAAGATCCTCTAGATTTGCACTAGTACAAAGAAAAGTGATACATGACTCTGTGGCTGCTCAGCAGCGAATATGGCTTTAACACTCTCTTCCCAACCTGATGTGTTTTCCCTCATTCTCTCATAGGGCTGATTCTGCTTGAACAATATGGTTGAATAACTCATTCTGATGTTCAGAATCTGTTCTGATGTTCTGGTCTGTCATACTGATGTATTTGAAATGTGCCTGCCTATGGATTTCTTATTTTTGTTGCTGAGTTGCTGCTTGATTTTTGTCTTTCAGAAGCCCTCTGGAGGGGTGTGTGCTTTCCTGCGGCGCGCGTGCTGGGCCGCACTGCCACTGCAGCTCCTGCTCTTGCTCCTCCTGCTCCTGGCCTTCCTTCTGCCCCTGGCAGAAGAGACCCACAGCTGCACCCTGGCCAACAACTTTGCTCGGTCCTTCAACCTCATGCTGAGATACGAGGGCCCACCTCCAACCTAACTGCTGTGCATGGCAAGAGGTGAAGATCCCTGAACCACTGACTGCTTCTCTCTTGGTTTTTAGCAATTGCAAGTATTGTAGATTTTAGGGCTTCCAACAAGGCCATCATATTAACTGAATTTGCCACATAAATGCAGCATAATATTAGTCCACATTAATCAGGTATTTGTGGAAATTTAATATTTTTACAGTATTTTATGATTATTTTATAAAGTGTATATAGAGACTGTGTATGTACGTGTATATATATATACACACACACACACACATATATATATTACATATCTGGTCAAATTAATATCCACTGTTTGGGGATTATCCTGCAGTGTCTCTGTTTCTGCCATCTTTCAGTAAGGAATACTGAATGCTGTTTCTTGTTGTTTCATTTTGTTCTGTTTTAAAATCAAGTTCTTGTTTACAACTGAAGTCAAAGTAAGTATGAGAAGATGTGGGTTGGCACCACCGTGAAAACTGGAGAGCGGACAAAACTGAATCATGTTTGAACACAGTGGTCAACATTCAGCCTAAGCAAAATCTTAACAGTTCTTTCTAAAATCTTGAGCTGTTTTTTCAGTAGCTCAGTGTAAGGATTGCAGAAGGCAATGGAAATATTCCCACTGACTTCATTAGGAGTGGGGGCGGGCCTCCCCTTGTTCTCATTTTTTAACTTTTTTTTTTCCAATTATTGTGTTCTCCAGCCCACCTGAATCAGGAATACAGTGGGGGAAAAGCTGGAAAAAATTATATACCTGCAGTAGGGAAACTTTAAGATCAAGTAATACTTTTCTGAACAAATTTGTGAGGTCCACAAAACTCTACCTTGTCTTTAAAAAGCAAGGGCATTTTTTTTGCTTGTTTTATGAAGAGGCATTTGTGAATGGATCATAAAGCCAAAAGAGTTGGATGTAGCCTGACACAGCATCAGCAAAGCAAATCTTGGAAGTATTTTAATAATACCACTGTGGAAACAAGATTCCTTCCTAGGTTGTTGTTATAGTAGTGATCCATTAAACTCATGTGAACTGATTGCATCAAAGACAGTCAAGCAAGTTTATACAGTATAATCTCCCAGATGATGACAACTTGTCATTTATTTACCTAAGCTTATGCCTGATATATCATTTTTAATGTACAGTTTAACATTGCTTTTTCATGTAAACAAAATTCTCAGCTTTAACATGATGAAACCATTTTTGTGGTGTTTTACCTAATTAGACTTAGGAGGGAAATAATTTCTAACATTTTGTGCCATTTCTGAGGGCTTTACCTATTTTATCTTCCTTTTAGCCTCAGTGATACTCATCCAAAAAAAATACTAACAGAAGAAACAGTTACTTTCCCCATCCTAGCTGTATTGTGGGAGGAACTTCTCTTCTTGAAGCAGCATGTGGTATTCAACATTGTTTTCCAAACAAGCCCCAAATAATATTAAATCTGTTGTGCAGGTGAATTATTTAGTAGCTGAGGGACTAGAGGGGGAAGTCACTTTTCTGTAACAAAAAACTTGCAAATTTTGCTAGAGCAAGAAGGCTGGATAGAAGAGAGGAAGGCACAGAAGCAAGGAGCTTTTTTTAGGCACGGAGCAGAGGAAAAGGGATCTGGAGAGCAGGCAAAGGGACCCTAAAATCCGAAGGGTGAGGAGACATAGAGAAAGAGAAATAAGACATTCACAGCTAAATATGGAGGGAAAGAAGGCATGCCCTGTGTTTTCTTTCTTGAAGGAGCCAGATGGAAAGGAGCTATAATTCATCAGAGAATGGAGCAAATTAATTCCTTCTTTGCAACTGTTCTTTCTGGTGGTGGCGGATGTGCCTCCTTCTTTCCCACAATTAGCTGCTCAAGAGCCATGCACATTTTTGCAATGCTTCTATAAAAAACTGCTGCCAGTCCTGAGGGAGGAACCCTGAGGCTGCACAGCAAGGAGCTAATCATCGTGCACATCTCCATTTCAAATGAAATGCTCCAGGAGAAAAGAAACGTGGGGGAAGAGGGACTGTAGAAGCCTGCTGTGTGGTTGTTCATAGGTGTGCGTGTGCATGCAGTTTCCTATGGCACAGCTATAGCGCGCTGCTCTGAGCTTTGCTTAGCTGTTCCCTTGTGCTGCAAGTAGAATGCCAGTGAGAGAGAAAGAAGAAAATAATGAGGAAAAAATATAACCACTAGAGAAAATTAGCAGAGAGATAGATGAGTCTTAGCCATGAAAGCACAGAATCTCACATCAGTTTCCTTTCTGACCTTTCTAATCTGCATTTTTTTTGTGTGTTCACAAATACATGGGACACCACAAAAGTATGTAACTGGATAATAACATTTCCATGGAAAGGATCATAAGAGAACACATGAGAACAACTGCATCATCACCTGGACGTTTGAGGGCTTTGACAGGTTTACCAAAAAAAAAAAAAAAAGAAAAAAATAAATTAGAAACATACTTTTATTGCTGAGTTTGCATTCAATTTGTTCTGTAAGTCAGTCCCCAGTCTGTAATCTTGGAGTCTTTTTGCTTTAAAATTCAGTAAATCTATTCTCTCATAAACTTCAGATAATTTAAATATATCACATAAGTGATGAATCTTTCTACCATTTTGCAGTGGAAATTATCCAAAGCCCAATGGTTTTCATCTTGCTTTGGACACTTTCATTCTTCTATAAATGTCATTGACCTCACCAGGGTTTGTTTCCTGACTTAGGCAGATGAGAGATGAAATTAGGCCCTTTATTTATCTAACAAGGAATGTAAAAAAAAATCACAGAAGTAAGTTTTAAATGGAAATCCCAAACTTGCTATATTATTAATTCTCTGATTTAAGAGTTTGAACTCCTGCTTTCTAGGAGCATAAATACTAAAACAGGCAGTGGTTTGGACAATGAGAACAGAATCAGAATGCCTGATTCAATTTCCCAGAACGTGAGCAAAGCTCAAGTTCCTTAAAATGCATATTAAATCATTTACCATTAAACCATTTCCAAATCAGTCATTAAAATCTTGAGTGTTATTCTTCAGGCCTGAGCCCTTATTCACACATGATCTGGAGGTTATGTCCTGGCTTTTATACCTCTAAACTCCCCACTTGCACCTCTCTGACATCTATGCAGGACATGTTTTATAGCTCCACTTCAAACTGGGGCCACTGCCTTAAGACATTCTTTGCTGAAAATCTAGGATTTGCAAAACGAGTAAGTGTCTGCGTTCGAGTACTCATGCTATCTTATTCTAATCCAGATCCAGCCACTGTCAGAGTGCTAAAATCCTAAAATAGACTAAACACGTTTGAGCTTGTAAATAGTGCATCTGTCTCAGGCCACGTAGCCTATCCTGCACGCAGATACCCAGCCTGTTCACAGAGCAGAGCTCTTGTGCATCTGTCCAAGCTTTTTCTGCCTGCACTATTGGACCCAGTGTTTGATTGACCCTGTTAATAACCCTCCAGTGTTAAAGCAAAATCCTGCACTCCAGTGCCTGTGCATTCAAGTAAGGATTTTGTACAGCCCCAAGGGCAGACTTCAGACTCAGCCTTTGGAGTGAAAGCAAGCCTAATTTATATATTGTAACTGATTTGGTAGCAAGACACTTCTAACAGAATTTTCTATGACTGGAGTACAGTGAGGTAGAAATTTGCTGTTGTGCCACATGCCCATTAATAGCCCTTTTTGTGATTTAATCTAGCAATTTAGATTGTATTACATACTATTTATATATGACCTCTTCAGAAATTTCTGTACGAAAATCATATTCTGTTATATGCACACACATTACAAAAATCATATTATTCTGAGCACAGAAGCTTCAGAGCAATCATAATAAACCTTGGGTTATTTACCCTGGCTGAGACACCTATTAAACTCAAACATTTGGGGCTGAAAAGAAAGTTAGCTACTAAGCTAACTAATAATGTAATCATAATGGAAGGATTTCCAGAGCCCTTAGAGTCATTTGCCATTTCTCCTTAATCCTATTCATTGGGATAGTCAAAGACTGCAGAGAGCACAAATGTCTTCTAAAAAAATCATTAGATATGCAGATTGCAATCACAACATATGAGAATGAGTGATGTCTTCTGCATAGCTGCTGTAGGACCTCAGGAGTTGGCTCAGTCTGATCTCTTCTTCAGTATTAAATAAGAAATGTTTTACTTTGATGTGTGCATACAGATCTCATTAAAACTAATGAGATTTGAAGAGTGAGTTTATATATAGGAATTCTTTTAAATTTTGTCAAAGACAGAATACATTTTTCTTTTTCCTCGAGCAAAAGATAAAAATCTGTATAGCAGAGATTCCCAGAGCAAACAAAACCTTTGGGAATAACTAGAGATTACAGACTGAAATTTATTTATTATCCACCCTAGTAAAGTGGAGAAATAGTCTTGCCTTTCCAGAAATGCTGGTATGGATACCTCAATAAACATGTCTTTGCTGGGTCCATTCTTGTCTTTTCAGGTCATAGATTATGTACCCAACTGGCTAAAATAACTGATTTAGAAACTTTATTATCCACTGGTAGTATCAGTTGCTAGCTTGCAACTGAAAACATGTTTGCCCAATGAACTATATCAACTTCTCCAGAGTCGCCAGAGGCTGTCAAGGATATTCTTCGTAGTTCTCAGATCATTGACCTGCTCTGAGTCATTACAAGTTTATTGCATTAATCTAGCTGTCAGTTGTTGGCAACTCTCAGAAGCCAGTTTATTAAAATACTAAAGATAACATTGTCAGTACAGGCATCATGATTCATTCAGAAACCAATCTTATTACTTTGTCATCTTTAAACATAATTATAAATGGCTTCTGCTAGGTTATAATCAAATTAGTCATAAGTGTTGCGTAACAGTTGCATTTTAGTCTCATGACTTTTTGATTTGCAAATATGTTTAAGAATTGTGCTTCTTTGTAAACTTGGTCAATGGTAAAACAACAAATCTAAGAATCTTGCAATACAGCATTTTCCAAAGAGTATACAGCGTAACAGAACATATATCATACAGTTGAGTTTCTTTTAATTATTTTTGATCTATCCAATTTTAAAAATATGTATCTACAAGAGAGCTATCACTAGATCTGGTGAGGGAAGATAATGGAGAATATATCAATTAAAGCAGGAACCTAAATGGCACCATTGTTACCTAACAATTTTAACATTTGCCAAGGTTTAAATAATTATCCTTGTAGAGTATCTATTCTTCTATTAAATCACAAGCAAGACTGAGCAGCATCACTGACAGTATAACAACCCAGTGGAGGCAACAGGAGACATTTCAGTCTTCAAAAGGCAACCTGGTTTCTCAGTGCAGGAGATGAACCTATAGGTTTGACCTTATCCTTTGTGCAGCCGTCCTGGCATGATGAGAGCAACCCAGGGTCAATGGCACAGGACACAGGGCTTGCTCTGTCAGGCAAAATGTTGACAGCGGCCATCAGTTTCACCTCTCTGTGACTCTGGAAAGAGGCTCTCTTTGGGGTGAATCACTCCAGCTGTGATTTGAACCTTGGAGGTGCTTTTCCTTCTCCATCAAATACAGAGGAAGCCATTAAGACAAACCCTCCAGAGGCAGATTAAATACAGGTAGTAGCTTTTGGTGCCCCAGGAGAAGATGCAGGAAATGCCGTTGAAGATGGAAAGATAATCATGAAGGTCTCTGTTTAATCCCTAGGAATCAGAGGCTTATTGTAGAAGTGAAGTAAGAGGTTTTTTGTTTCTTTCCAAGTAAATGATAGGTTTGACCATTAGCCTTCTGGATATTTGGGGGTGATCCTGTTCAGTGCCTTATAGAACACTTGAGGCCTTCTGATTTCACTACCTTTTTTAGCAATAAGTTCCACATCCTACCTATTAGTTGTTTAAAAAACTTACTACCCTGATTTTTGAAACAAAAATCTTTTGCTTGGTGACAGGGAGGACGTTGCTTGGTTTTGCTTTATGAGCCTCTGCTCAATGAATGCAAGGAAACAGGAAGAACAGTGTTTTCTCCCAGACCATTCATTGTTTTTGCTTCTTTTATCACATCTCTGCTTCTGCTTCTGTCTCCTTCCAGTGGGAAACAATTCCGGTCTTTTCTGCTTCTTTCATATGAGTACTCCCCCATGTTCTTGATCATTCTTGTTACCTTTCTCTAAACTGCTTCCAGTGTTGGTGCTTCCTCCACAGCGAGAGTGAAAAATCTGGTCCAGTTCCAACAAATTGAACCATCTATCGGCTGCCCAGCCACTTTCCTCCTTGTTACTCCATCTCTCTATCCCTTCATCTTCCCTCGCTCTACCTTGGCGTCCATCCCTGCCATAGCTATTGGACTTCCCGATCTCAACTGCCAAACGCTCCCCATTTCCCATCGCTCCCGCCGTGGGTTGTTTAGATGTCTCATCCTCACGCCTGCATCCAGCACACCTCAGTTGGAGCTTGTCCCTTCAGCCCTGCACACAGACTCACCCCCGTCTCCCTGTCCCTTCGCCCGCTCAGGAAGAGTCTCTGTGTCTGTTTCCCTGGCACACAGGACCGAGTCTTGGTTTCAGTGTGACCAGCGCTAGCCATTCCCTGTGGCAGTTCCTGCTGCAGATGTTCTGCTTCAAGGCCCGTTCCCCCATGCTCATGGCAGATCAGCCGTGGTAGTTATCCAAGGGGACTCCAGCCTTTGCAGCCGCCTCTCCAAGCCTCCTGGCTGTGGCTTTCCCTTATCTGTCTTCTGTGTCAGCCGGGGCCTGGTCTTAATATTCACATCTGCAGATCAGAGCGCAAGGGTGTCACTTAGCAAACAATTACCGCTAATGAAAGCCATTAGCATTGCTCATAACCTGCCCAGACTCTTTTCTCTGGTTGCCTCTGAGCGGGTTTTGATGGGTAATCCAATTACGGCGTGCAGAAAATTGCCCCTCGCTCACGAGGCGGCGGGAGCCGCGGCGGCCGCGCTGTTGCCTCACGCTGCCGCCTAAGCGCTACCACGTGCGGCCGCCGCGCGCCGGGGCCGCCTGCCCTTGAGCTGCCGGCAGCGTTTGAATGGCGCTGTTATACATCATATTTTTTTCCTTTAAATGGAAAAAAAAAAAAAAAGAAAATGGTCACTTTTAAGCAACTGATTTCACAACTCATTTATCAAGCACTTTAGCAAACCATTTATTTTAGCTCCTTTTTGTTCACGCAAAAGCTGTATGTTAAGGAGGGAGAGGCAAGTTTCAAGAGCTGAGGCTGGAGGCAGGCGGTGGTGCCACCCGCTGCTGCCAGCGCCTGCCTCAGGCCTCCAGCTAGAATTCAGGGCGAGGATCTGTTATTTTTCCTACTGTAACCCCCTGCCTTCAAAATCAAACTGTTTCTTTTGTCAAGTCCAATATGCCTTGAACACCACAGACTTGGTTTCATTGCAGAGATGAATGCCTCTGCATGGTACTTTCCATGCTGTGAAATATATATATATAGAGAGAGATGTATATATATGTAATGGAGAGTGTAATTATTCTTCTGCTTAAAGAAAGGTGACATTCCAGATCAATGTAACTTTCAAGTGCAGCTTTTAAAGGGAAATGTGTCTGGAAAGGAAGCTGGGAGAGTTTAGAGGTATGTGTTTTAATGACCTTTAATGAGCTTTAATAAGCTTGGAGTTAGGGCCTCATCCTCTGAGGTGAAAAGCAGCCAGGATGATTTTCCCATCAGTTTCTCAGACCAGTCCCTGTAGAAGTTTTTAACCTGATAATCATAGAAGGAGCAATGGCTGTTTCTGAAGGTATTTGGATGTTAAATGTGCTAAATATCTGTCTCTGAATACTAGCTTCCATTTTGTCCTCATGCTTGATTGGAAGTCCAAAAACATCTTGCGCTCTCAGGCCCTGACTCTCCCTTTTTTTTTTTTTTTTGTCTCAGTCGACTTTTTACTTTTGATCAGTCTCATTCTTTCCATTTTTAATTTGTGCCTATTCAGTTTATCAGGTGATTCCAGGAGGGCATATTCCACCTACCCAGACTCAGAGCTCCCTTTCCAGCAGTTTTCCTGTGTTTACCTGGGGGTACTGCAGCACTGTGAAACAGTTACACAAGCAATAACGAAGTTGCTGCATTTATGATTCATTATCTTTTGCGGGCTGCAGAACTGCATTAACGTGGAAAAGTGGAAGGAGGCCCCAAAGCTGCACTGCTCCTTCCTAGTGACTGCAGCGGTGTAGGGGACCTGTCCTCACTTCGCAGAGCAGCTGGCTGTGCTGGGCCCGACTTAATTAACGGGGCTGGATTATAAACAATCTTGGATCCACTTCACCATCACTCCATCAATCTTGCTCCCATCACTTTGTGTGCTTTTGTTTAGTTTTAAGCTAGAAAAAAAAAAGCTATGAACCTCTTATCGGGTACACGAATATCCCATATATTTCACAAAAATTGAAACGAAATAGACTCTCAAATTGAACAGAATTATAAAGGTCTAATTAGCTTGTTAAAAAGTTAATAGGAACAGCCTGGGGTGAAGTTTTCTGTAATCAAACCATTGTCTGTTTTTAGTTTAAAAATCACTGAATATCCAGATACATTTTGCCACTTTGTTAGAAACAAGCTGATAACTAAAACATGAGTCCCCCAGAATGGGAGGTTTGTCAGTGTGGATCTAAATTTCACCAGTATGTCCTATATTTTACCGCTGCTCCTGAGCACTAAGGAAATCTGAGGCTGTTCACAACAGGACCTTTTCTTGCGAATGGTTATAAAATTCTTGAGAGCTCTTTCTCTCTTAGATATGTTTGCAATGGGGAGGATCAGAAAACTTCATGCAAACCCTGTGGATTCTGCACGTTTAAAACCCTGGCTTGAATTTAGGGTCCCACCTCAGCTTCTTGTAAATGTTAAAATTCAAGTAGAACAAAAATGTTAGCAGTAATTACAGCACGAGCATCTCTTGTTTATGTGTAGTAGCTGATAGCAGAGCCTGGAATAACAATCTATGTTTATATATGTGCTGTTCAGTGTAACAGTTGGGTACAAAATACTTTTTAGTGTCACAAGAAAACAACTGGATTGATGTCACTTTTGCTTGTATGAGCATAATTATTTGCATTGCAGGGACCGGTTCCACTTTTGTCATGTTATTTATGCTTTTTAAATACATTTGTGATAAATTAGGCTCATTTATAAGGTAAACAATACTGGAGCCAAACAGCTGTCTCTGTACATGTGCTTGTTATCACAGCTGATATCAAGTCTCAGTCAGACTCCTTGTCTTGCTTGGACCTTTCCTTAACCTTTCTGGCTTGATTCAGGAAAATGTGGACCAGTCTATTTTCTTATTAAAAGTGTGATTTTTTTGAAAAACTAAACTTATTTTTTAGATACTTTCTTTTTACAACTATTGAGGCAGAAAGACTGTAACAAGCATATTTTTCTAAACTGTCACTTGCTTTGTGCTGGGAAATAATATAGAGATATATATTTTGTTCTACAAAATTTCACATAGTTTTGGAACTCTTTGGTTTTCTTATATATCCTCGTATATATCAGAATTATCTAAAGATGCTATAAGTTTCTATATACTGACTCTTTATGAAAAAATATATAAAAATGTTACTGCATAAGAAGACTGACTTTTTTTTTTATTTAAAAGTACTGGAGCTAAGCGGTCCTCAGTGTTATTCTATACTATATATATACAGAAAGAAATCAGGTCATTTTTTTTAAAACCCTGGATCTCGTTATGTAACACTTCCTAAAAAGCCTTGATTGAAAGATATGAGAATTATCCAAGAAAGGTGCCATTTTAGGGCCTTATTTTTTATTTATTCGCACTGTTTAGGACCTCATTTCACAAGTACTCCCATGAAATTTCACTGGAAATGTTACAAATAAGAGCCTGTGATGTGTGAATAGCCAGGCAGAATAAGAAAGACTCTTTTCTAATGAAGAACAGAACCTTTTAACTAGAGTGGAGGTTATGTTTGGAATATTTTAGGACAACACTTCAGTTCTCTTCTGTGCTATGGGTTCCGCCTGTATATTCTGGATTTATTCCATAGCTGGAATGCCAGATTAAATCAATTGAAGCCCCATGCACAAATGAACATAATAGAAATTTGCAGTGAAATATTGCAGAAAATGGCCTTATTTCCTTCTTTGAAACAAGAGGTTGTGTATAAAGGCACTCGCAGCCTTGGCTTCTGTGCAGCTTTGAAATAGAGCCTGTTGGTTTGTACCTTGATCATGGTGTAATATGGAAGAACTTTTGCTCTTTGCCTGGAAAAGAATAATATTTTTTGAAATGAAAGAATCAGATTCTGCAAAACTCTTCTGAGAGTTAAGAGCAATTGGGACCTTCTGGGAGCAGGCCACATTACTCTGGAAGTTCATCCCATGATGACAAATAAAATATGATGTGGCTTTGCTGTTTGCAGGTAGGATAAAGAGACTGCAAATACATCATCCCCAGCCCTGGCCTTGTGACTGTTTTGTGATGCTTTACTATTATGACTGAGCTATACTGAATCGGATTACAAAATCAAGTATTTTATTGCATGTGCCCTCTTTTGTAATGAAAATGAAAAAAATAATTGTATTTGACATTGCAGTTATGATGCAGTAAATAAACACATATGTATTTCTTTTTAAGAGCCTTTGAATTTTTCTGGAGGGTGGCCTTGCATTTTCGCTGGCCTGATTTCCTACCATCAGCAGATTTGTGATGACCTAGAAACACCCCCGACAAGTGAAGCGAGGGCAGCACTGGCTGCAGCCGCCTGCCTGCCTCTCTGCTGAGGCGTTGCTGGAACATGGTTGTGCTGGACGGACCCGCTCCATCTAACCCTGCAAGATACAAGATACAAGACCGTGCTGCTGTCTGCACAGAACTCAACAGGCCCAGAGAAAAAGTCCTGAAAAGTGCTAAATCATACTATATTTCTGTGTGATTTCTTGGGACTCTAGCTTCTGAGACTCCTTCTCCGGGGTCCCCTCAACCCCAGACTTCTAAGACAAAGGGGCTTTTTGTTTTTTCCCGTGCTCAGATTTGAAGGTAACTGTGATCACCCGCAGTGAGGCAGCAGCGGAGCCACTGCCGGCCTCTCTGAAGATGATCAGGGCAGCCCCTGTGTGCGGGTGCACGGCTCCCCTTAGCATCCAAGGGATTGCTTGTTTCTTTCTTTCCTCTTTAAGAGCTGGTGTCTGCTGGGATCTCTGACAGTGAAGGACTCCACAGGCAGTTACTTCTGGAAGGGAAAAAAGCACTGAGCTGTTCTGAGGTGATCTATGGCTAGGTACCCTGTAGCTTCTGCGAACGCACTGATCTTTATCGAGCCTTTGTGGCTGCTCCAAGTTTTTTGTAGCATGTGGTCCCATGTCTTCCCACAAGCTGTCTCCTGCTAGGCCCCAAAATACAGATACAAACACGTGAGCGGCTCAGGGCTGTGCGAGGATGAGGGCAGCAGCTCGGAGCCCTCCCAGCAGGGGACAGGGGAAACTGCACTGCAGAGCTCCAGGAACAGCAAACCACGAGGGCAGCACGGTTATGTTGCCATAAGTGCTATAATCAGTGCACAAAAGAAATTTCTGACTTTTTTTTTTTGGGGGGGGGGGGAAGTATTTTCATTTTGCAAAGTACTTTTTCTTTGCAACCTACCCTTTTGTGCAGCTAGAAACAAGGCTTCTGGGGTATTCGTGACCTTTATGTATAGCTGTATATCAGGCCAGTTCTTCTGGAACCATTGAAGAAATGGGAGGAATTAGTTTTGTCCCAGATACTGTAAAGTGACCCAGGAGACTCATCCAGCAGGGAGTAGAGAAAAGTGTCAGAAAAGGGACCAAATTTCACACTTACACGGTGAGTGAATTTGTTGTTGACCAGGCTCAGACTGCAAGCAACTCTGCAGCAGATCTGTGGGAGATGATGCAGTCAAGGAGAATTACTCTAAACGCTTTTAGAGGACACTGATGTACTCCAGCCAGTTGTAAATCTCTAAGTCATACAGGACTGAAGAAACACCTGTTTTAGATAGCAACCCTGCTGTGAGAGGATGAAAGTATCTCTTCAGGCTGCAGCAACAAAAGGTGGCAAGTTCAATAAATAAAAATAATAGGGTAAGACCCTCAAGTGGAGTAAATCAGTGTTAGCTGCATTGAAGTTGTTGGAGCTAAGTCAATTTACAGTGGTGAGGATCTGGCTCGTCGTCAGCTGGCATTTTAGAGAATGCCTAAAACCTCTTCATCTTGCAGTTCTTTTCTCCCTTATGTCCATGGCACTAAATCGTGTCCATATAAAAGTCCTCGCTAATATAATGAGGTCATTTCGGTTGTGAGCATTCATTATATGATTAGGTAAAATTAAGGGGGAAAAAATGCCATTAGCAAAGTCTTAAATAAAAAAGGATGGAGCAAGGTTACCGAGTGAGAACTATTTTAGTAAAATTGAACGCAGCCCCGGGGAGAGGCTTTGTGCGGAAAGGGACTGATGCTGAAGGTGATGCTGCACGTAGGGGCTGAGCACTACGGCTCTGAGAGATTAAAATTTGAGAGCTTTTCTAGGTTAATATTTCAAGCTTTCTAAATTTCATTTTTCGATATACCATGAATGCAGCCCTGGCTTCCAACTGCAGAAAAAACACTCTGATAAGCACATATTGCTGGGGCAAATGAGACTGAAGTTTCATCCGGTTTTACTGTAGCATTCGTGGAATTAAGAAGGATTGTAATATAATCCTCTTCAATGAATAACCCTAACAGATGTTATCAGGGTTGCTCTGTACGCGCTGTGGACCTCTCGCTAGAACTCCCTCTGTGGAAGTCCAGTTCATAAATTGTCCTAATGGGCTGCTTGGGTCGTCCTGCTGCTGAAGCACATGAAAGAGCTGTGGTTAACAGCGCCCTGGAAAGCCGGCATCGCGCCCATCTGGTTTGCATTACAATGCTGCTAAATATTTCATGCTTTCTGTTTTACAAACAAATAAGAGCAGAACTAATCTTTACATTTAATGGTCCTTGATTGACATTTCAATGGGAAAAAAGTTTTGCTTTATATATATGTATATATATATTTACTTCAGACCTTGATGTGGCTCTGCAAAAGCTCTTAATGGAAGATAGATCAACTCCCTCAACTTTTCTGGTGGGCTTTTTATGGCACCGTCAATACAGAAAAAGATACGCGGGAAACACAGATGATGAATGTGCTGTTCAGTGAGCTGGGATTTCGGTGCTTGCGAGGAGATAACTCGATGAAGTGCAAACAGAGACAGGGAGCAGACGGTGACTGCTTGTCAGCCTTGTACAAAACTATCTCTGGCTGGGGCTGCAGGAAAACACAGCAGCTATTAGTACCCCCTGCCCTTTCGCAGCGCCCTGTCAGAGCATCCCCGAGCGCAGTACTACAGGCGAGCCATTAAACTGCAGCGCGCCGAGCCTGCTTCAGCACCACCGTTTTATTTTACAGCAGGAGAAGCTCATGGTCCTGGGAGGATTCACTTGGCATTTTAACTCCCTGAGTTCCCAGTTAGGTGCACGAACAAGGTATTCCTGTGCATGCCCTGGACGACCTCGTGTTTCTGGTGCCACTCCTGCGATGAGTTGTGCACGGGCGGGATGCAGGGGGCTGCTCCGTGCAGACACATTAATCCGCGGCGCAGGGTTCACAGACGGGTCAGGAGCCCGCTCGGATGTGCAGACTCCCCGCAGGCTCCCGACGCAGAAGCGTCGACCAAAGTGATGTTTCAGGTGGTTTCCTTCGGCTCCCGAGCAGGCCCCACCGGAGCCGGGGCCCCTTGGCTACTCCTTCCCTGCTTTAATGGCTGCTTCAGCTGTTTCAGGCCACGTTTGGAAAAATACCTCCGTGAGGTTTCCCACAGCTGCCCATTAGGCTGTGTTATCCGTGAGGCCTAATTGCAGCATGGGATGTAAGGGATAAAGCACCAAAATATTCGATCTCTCAGCCTTCTGAACGTGGCCTTGCAAGGGGGTGGTGGTAGGTCTGTGAGGATAGTTAAGGGCACATGCTAAAGTTTACTGTGCAATAATGTTTTTAATAGTATTTTAAAATTATGATTCTTTTACTGCATAACAAAAAGCAAGTTTATTGACTTCCCTCTCAGGATGAATTCTCTGTATTTGGCCTCTTGCATTGTAACATGAAATTTTCCCTCAATGGAGGAAAATGCATAGCGCTCCCCATCCCTCCTAACTTACCCTCCAGTGCTCACGGGCCTGAGCTCAGGGGCAAAGCACGTGTCAGGGCCTGTCCTAAAGCTTCCCTGAACACACTCACTATAACCTCTGCTGAACAAGTCATCCATGTAGCAAAATTATTTATTGCTTTCTGTGCTATTTACTTCTTATTTATCTAGCATTTTCCTGCAGACGCTGTCAGGGCATATGGCAGAGTTTAACTAAGTCTCAACAGTCATCCCTGAATTAAGTTTTTTGCTAGTAAAGGGGACAGTCATCTTGAGCATCTTACTACAATTGCGAGTACACAGCAGTTCCACTCAGGACTGTAAAAATAACTGATAAGCGCTGCAGTTCCTAGTATGCAATTATTTCCATTGTGAAATTTGACATTCCTTTTAAAAATTTTCAAGGACAGGAATAGCAAATGCCGAGTCATAAAAGCTTAGGAAATGGGTGAAATTCAGAGTGCAAGGGAACATTACAGTGTCTGATCTGCTGTCTCCGATAATGCCCTCACAAGACAAGGGTCTTTTTTTTTTCCATTCCTGAACAAATGAATTGCAGCATGTATGAAATCTCCAGGGGCCATCTGTGACTGTAATTCATTTACCCTCCATATTATGGAACAGATTTTCCAGTGAGTTCAAAAATCTGGGGAGGGGGAGGGAAGAGTATGATGAGAAGGATCTGTGATCCATATCTAAAAATAAAAATATTATTCAATTGTCATATTTGATGGATAAAGTGTCTAACGCACCCGGCGAAGTTATAGCAACTAGATAAATATGTTTAAAACATTTAATTTTGATACATTAAGAATGAGTTGGAGCAGGGACTTATCGACGTTGAAATTAAGCAGACCTTTCTAAGTTCCTAAAAGCCCCTGATAATGTTTAGCTTGGAAAAATTTTTGCTGTAGATAACTTGGAAGTGTAAGGGGAAGTTGTGCTCCGTGCACAGCAGAGCAGTTCTGACAGGTCGGGACCAGCAATTACCTTTCTTCTTCATGTGTTATTTTCCAAGCGCCAGCAGCCCATACCTGATTTGCATTAGACCAGACGAGGCCCCTAGGCAAACTTACAGATTCTTGGCTTCTGCTTTTAAATTGAAATTAGTACGTTCGTTTACGACCATAGCTGCTACGAAAATATTTTTGTATACAGGGCGCTCTCAGTATTTCTGTAGTGCTGTTAACATTCAGTAATTGTAATTAGTAACACATCCTCGTGAACAGCCAATTAGTTATGTGGGTGTAAGTGCCAGATTTCCTTCCTGAGTAATTCCAAGGAGGTCACTGAAGTTATAGAGCAGTGAATTCAGCCTGCAGTGGCCAGCAGGGCTGGCATTTATACTGCGTGGGATGTTGGTACCCACCGAAGAGGTGCAGGCTTTGCATCGGGGTCCAAGCTGCTTCATGTAATGGTATCATGCGGAAGAGGAAAATAATGCAAATTTCTAAAATGTGTTTTCTATAAACAGCTGTTTATAGAAAGCTATGTCTGAAGCAGTTATGTCTGAAGGAGGAAGATGTTTCCTTCCTGGTAGGGGGACGTGACTGAGGAAAGGCGAAAAGGAAAGAGAGAAGCACAACCACCCAGACAGGTTTTTAGCTCGCTGAGAAGCTGAGGTATCCCTTCAGGGCCCTGCATTGAGCCTTTCACCCACGGGCCTGGCCCTTGTGAGCACCAGTGTCAACCTCTTCCTTCTCCTGAGTCAGGGTCGAAGCACCTCCCTTCCGAATCCACATCCACGCAGAGGTAAAGATCACGTAGGCAAACACTTCCCTGCCCTGAGGCTCCCTGCCTCCCGCTTCGCCCACACGGGTGCTGAGGGGCACAAGCCACGGGGCATCCCGGGGCTCTCCCGGGCACCGGTTGCAGCCGCCCAACTCCAGTGCCTGGAGCGGGAGTCGGAGCTCTCCCTTTGCGCACACGGAGCCAAGCGTGACTGCTCGGGGGCCGGATTTAGCCTAATACTGCTAATATTGCTACAGTGCTGCTTTCAGCATGATCATCACAGCCTATTAAAGATGAAGGACTTGGAGATCCTATTTCTCTTTTGGTGCTTTCATGCTTTCAAATTTATAGTGGATAAACTACTGTGCCACACTGCTGAATATAGCTTTTTACTTGAAATTATACAATTATACCCACAAAATATGCAGTGACAGGACCCTGTTTATATCAACAAAATTGCATCTTTTTAGCAACACAGAGTATTTATTTTTCCATTGGAGAACTGAGCTATATTGGCAGAAATGTGCTTTCAGTGGTACAGTTGAATCTGTACTAGCTAATTTTCTTTAAAAACAAACATATTCCATCACAGTCATGACCGGGAGCGTCTGCAGCATTGGCCTTGCCCTAGTGAGCATGGGCGCTGGGTGGGAGGCTAGTGAATAGCAGCAGTTCAGGTGCTGCTGCCGGCCTTGCCTCTGCTCGTCCCTCTTCAGACACCTGCGGAAGATGACGAGACGTGACTGCTTCAGCATCATCATTTAATTTACACAAGGAAGCAATTTGACCTCAGATGACTAAAATCAAATTTGAAGAAGAACAAAACTATCATTCACTGCCCAAACTGTGCAAGCCAAAAATCAGGAAGCAGAAAAAAAAAAAAAACAAATGAAAGATGCAACAGTTAGGCTGGAAATAACGGTAATGACAATGACCAGAGCTGAGGAGGCTGCCGGCCCCACAGCCCCCGCTCACAGCCAGATGGGCAGCTGTGGGAAACCTCACGGAGGTATTTTTCCAAACGTGGCCTGAAACAGCTGAAGCAGCCATTAAAGCAGGGAAGGAGTAATCAAGGGGCCCTGCGAACTCGTGCCCGGAGCGGCCATGGGCTCCCCGGGCAGGGGAGAGCGGGTGGCAGCGCCTGAGGCCTGCAGGGGACAGCGGCGCTCAGGAGCCACCCCAGCCCACTCCTGTCTCTGCGAAAAGCAGAGTTCTCTCTGCTAAAATCTATGTGTTCTTGATAACTTTTCCGATCGGGAACTGCATGGCTTGTGGCCACATCACCTGCCATGTCCTTGCTCTGGTGTCCCACAGGCCATGTCCTTGCTCTGGTGTCTCACAAGTGTCTTGATTGTCACGGTCCCCCACCATGGCTCACCTGCCTGCCCACCCGGCCTTAGCTCCCTCTGCACCTCAGCCTGCACCTCCAAGCACCCAGGAAAACTCAGGAAACCCAAAGAGAAGAGTCTGTGAGAAAGAGACGTGTTGGTTAACTTGCTGTGTTCCTCCTGCTCATCTGGGGGGATCTGCCCGGAGAGGTCTCCAACCTTGGAGATACTCAAAAGCTGCCTGGACACAGTCCAGATGTAGGTGGATTCCTGTGTCCCATTACGGAGGGTTTGGTTCTCTAAGACTTTTTTTTCCTTCTTATTCTTCCTCTCTACTGTGTCTAACATTTCAGAGAGGACAAAGGTACCTTTTATCCTTGTGACTGAGGATGCTGAGGGGGGAGATAGCAGAAGGAGAAAGAAAGTCAGACTGAAGTTTACAATGCCAGAAGTAGTCGCTGTGCTGTACACTTGGGACTTTTTCCTCCTGTCTCATCAGAGTTGTGTTTCACCTGATGATCTCCAGAGGTTCCTACCAGTGCCAACCATTCTGGGTTTTGTTTTGGATATGGACAGTTATTTTAGTTGAAAGGATTCTCAAAATGCGAGGTTTCACGTTTACAAAATATCCCATGCCTTTCAGAGGCCCCAGGCTGGGCCAGGCTGGCTGCCACTGAGACCGGGGTAAGCTGCGGCCACGTTTTTAGAAGAGCTGCTCCTGATCCTGTGATCAGCAACCCCTAACGTGGATGAATGATTCACATCTTTGCATGATAAAAGCCTTGCCTTGTCTGACTGATTTTGACAGTATTTTTAACTCATTAACCACCTTGATTTGCTGAAAAGTAGAGCTAAATGCAGCAATTAGAAAGAACTGGAAGAGTGCCACAGTATTTTGTGATATGAGTTGCCCATTAGCAGCATTAAATTCAGTTTCACTGCTGGCATTTGAGAGAACCAACTCCAGAAAGGTGAAGCCCCTCCTGGTGTGGCTTCACAGTTAAAGTATCGTGACGAGAAAACTGCCCCTTGAAGCCAGGGCCTCCTCAGGTTTAGGACGCGGCAGTGTGTGTGTTACTCCAGGAGCTGCTCCATTTAGCACATGGCTTTTCAGCCATGGCTAATGTAAAAAGGAAAGGCCAATGTATGCATTGCTGGATGCTTCCTCCAAAACAGCAAAAAACTAATTAATTTCTTATGATAGAAAACTAGGTCGAGAGAAGAAGACTTATATTAAGGAGAAGATAGAGGGAGAAATTCATTTTCCTTCAGTGCTACTTTCTTCCCAATAAAAATCAAAATTGATATTATAGAAAGGTGTGTTGGATCGAATTAATGATGCAAGGCATCATTGTGAACGCACATTTTAGGCTATCAGTGTCTGATGCTAGAAGATGTATTGCTCTGCCCTTTTTTATCTAAGCCTGCCTAAGTTTTTACTTAGGAGAAAACCTGGGTTTATTAAAAATGAAAACTAGTTGTGCTAGGGTACAGGCAGTTCTTGTTATCATTTTGTGCAAGTCCACTGATAGAGGAATGTTCAGGGGATGTAAGAAAACCAGATCTTTTTTACCTGTGTCTAGGAAGCTAAAAATAATGTTGGAGTGCATATCATGCAGCACCAGACTCGGCTCAGATTGATGGAGGGAATACTGTCTCCAGCTGGCAGAAAAAAAGTCCAAAATAAAGATCGTAAAAATCTATTTTTTAAATTCACAATACCAGGGCCTCGTGTGGCAATGAGAGCTGGAAAGCTTCGCAGGCAGCGTGTTCCAGGTGGTTGGCGGGGCAGGGTCTCCCCGCTCTTAGTTGAGCGGTGCCAGGGAGCCAAGGCCAGACCATGGTCATGGACTGGAGGAGGGAGGCAGCTGTCTTGGAGGCCAAGGGGTTAGTGGCCTTTAAACGTCAAGGAGGAAGCACTTCTGATTTGGACCAGGCCGTCAAGTGAAATAATGGGGTATAGGATGCGGTGATGGCGACAGCATGGTGGAAGTGTTCCTAGATAATCGTTGAAAGCTCTAGAAATTATGCTTTAATGAAGCCAGGGTATAACAAGGAAACTTTTAACTGAAATGCACTAAATTTTGTTAAGTCCAGCTCTAGGAAAATTATTATTATTTTTTATATATATACAATTTTCTTTGGTTTTGAAATAAGATTATGATCTCCTTTGGGGCTGTTGTTTTTGAGTTTGTTTTCTGAATTTAGGAATCTATTACATAAAGCTGACTGACACCAATGGTCTTCACCAGCGATCTTGTATCAGCATTGCAGGCCTACACGCAAAGCTGATGAAGATGTGGGAAATTGTTGTTTTGTAGATATGGTTCTGTATTTGTGCAGTATCCTTTGAATTTATCTGAATGGTTTCAAAGAAAACATGAATATGAGACAGGAGGAAAAAATCCCAAATGTACAGCACAGTAATTATTTCTGGCATTGTAATCTTATGAGTTTGATTTTCTTTCTCCTTCTGCTACCTTTCCCCTCAGCATCCTCAGTCACAAGGACAAAAGGTACCTTTGTCTTCTCTGAAATGTTAGAGACAGAAGAGAGGAAGAGTAAGAAGGAAAAAAAATCTTAGAGAACCAAACCCTCTGTTATAGGACACAGAAATCCACCTACAACAGTCAAATCACCTTTGAAGTGGTTTGAAGCCCCACAAAGAGGCTTGTTCCCTTATTGCTGGATGTTCCCTCAGCAGAAGGTACTGCATGTGAGTGGCTAGGACTTGGTAAAGACCTGCGGAGTGAGAGATCATCTCATTTGTGCTTGGTTGATTAGATCTCCTTGGTGAACCGCAGGTGCTGGCCTTGGGTAGAATCAAGCTCCTCGTTCATACTTCCAATTTGCCCCTCTGCTGTGGGAAGCTCTCTTGTGTGGACATACACATTGGCACATGTGAGGACATGCACATGTCTCGAGAATAGAGTAGACCCCACTTCCTTTGCTGCTTTTATGCCAAGACATGTAATGCTTGTGTTTAAATTCCGTCACATCGTGCAAATCTCTTCTGTTTCTACCGACCAAAACCAGCTGATATTTCTTCTTTTGTTTGAAAGCAAAACAAGACAATGTTTACTTTTATTTGTAAGACTGTCACAGATAATCTGTGGGATGGAGTCCTCATTTTCCATATACTCTGAAACCTCTGAGTGTCACGCACAGCTGCTGGTACTGCAAAAAAATGAAATTGAGTTGCTTAACTCAGACAAAGGCAGACAAAAGTTCTGTGTATGTTTTCCTGAGACAGAAAGGAGGAAGGCATGAGGAGAAGAATCTTAATATAAAAGAAATGTGAGGATTTTAGAGACTCACAGGAGGATAAAGGAATCTGAAATCTGCCAGCAAAGAGGAATCTGTTGCCTTCTGAAGCATGGGGATCTAATTACTGTTTTTCCCCTTCATTATAAAGCAACTATTGCAGAACATAAATGACCTTGTAGACTCACTAGATATTCCTGCCAAAAAGCATATCCATTATCAAGTAATACATTTTCTGCTTGTATAGTTCCAGTGTGCTCTTTTGAAAAGCAGTAAGTTCTCTTTTGACTCCCTTATCACATTTCAGGATGCCTTTAGTCACAGGACTCTGCTTATTCAGTAGTTCATGTCAAATTTACTTCAGTTAGCAAAACTAAAAGTTCTTTCAGAATTGCTTTCCTGTTCCACAGTGAGGGAGGTGTCAGACTTGCTCCTGCTCTCACTAAAATACATTTGAGGTTTGCTATTAATTTCAGCAAGGCCATGAAGGCATAAAACAATACTTTTCAAGACCAAGTCTTCTCAGAGCTATGCTAATTCACACCATCTGAAGTGTCTTTGTTTAAGAAATTAGCAGCAAAAGAAAGAAGAAGATTGGAGTTTAGGAATAGTACTTCAAAAAAGTTAGAAACAACTGTCTAAGTGGGTCTGCAGAACCTTAAAATATGTTATAATTCAAAAATCCTATCTGATAGTGTAGCTACACAATTTGTGTATCATACCTACATCTTGGGTAGGGAACAATAAGATGGCAATAATGTGTGGTAGGTGGTAAGCAGGAATGCAGACACTAGCAGCAGACTTTCCCAAAGTACTTATACCTAGGTTTCAAAGATAAGCACACTAGGCATTTTGAGTATGACTGTACCAGTAAATTAGGTGTTTCCAGCCACGCCAGCTTTCTGGCATTGAGCTCAATGGCATGCAGCAGCCTGCATTTTGAAGGGGTCAGTCCTGGCTAGTGCTCCTGAGCGGCACCCACTTTGGGTTGGATTTGGTTTAGATCTGTGCTGGTTTAGGGTTGTGCTTGTTGGTGCGGGACAAGAAGACCATGCAGACTGGTTAACTACACACACCACCAGTGTGAATGGTCACTGTGAAATCCAGCAGTACAGACATAGCTTTAGAGTCTCTAGTTCAGGTACTTACATTGGCCTCTGGTGCATAAGCCCAAATTTGAATGCTTTGTTTCATGTTATATGAAGTAGCACAATAGTAAAATATTGTAGTTATGCTAAGAGTGAAAAACATCCACTATTTCTGGCATAGAAAGTGAGCCTTTTGTTTTCGCAAAAATAACTCATGAATGGGACTTGTGCCCTTAAGAATGTAGCTACACTTTTATTTAAGAAAAGTTAAAATTGCTATTGTTCGTGTGTCCCACATTCTAGTTGGCTGTAATGAGACTGACGTTTTTATTGTTATTATAAAGCAATCAAGCATTTCAGTCCCACAGAGATGAAACACCAACTGTCCATCTGTAATGGTTTGCATTTTGATGGAAATTTGCAACAAAAGACAGCATAGTTTCAGAAAAGCAGAAAGTGGTTTTGCTTTTTTTCACCAAAGTTGTTCCTTTTTAGAACCTGCCAGTGATGACAGCCTCCCTGACAATGTTGAAATGTTCAGTGTCCCACAGTCACACCAAGATGATTAAAGGCTGTCCCACATGCCCCGTGCAACCTAGAGGAAACCATGTTATCTCTGTGATTTTGTGGTTTCCTTGAATTCTTACACAAAGGAAAGATAAAGTTGCTCTGGACAGCATATACTGAGGTTAGGTATTTCTGGCTTTCTCAGCCTAGAAGCTCAGTGTCGTCATCGAGGTAGTGGTTAACGCATCTTCTCATCTTCAGTCTTGCTTCTCACCCAGCCTCTTTACGCATGTAAACTGCCTAAGCCTTGAGCTCGCATTAGTACAAGTTCAAGCTGTTTAACAGGCTACACAAAGTAAGCTTGATGTGCAACAACCCAGTTCATCAGCAAATACTTTGACATGATTAAGTTTGCTATTAACTTCTCTTTGTGGATGGGGGAAGAAAAATCTTGCAGGATCTGAAGTGACCCATGGCTGGCTTGTTATGTTCACGGAAATAATAATGACTGTTTGCTTTCCCCTGAGAAGATCCCTTTCAAGATTTGTACTCCCACTCAAGAGAGACATGACTTGCCCAGAGTCACCCAGGAAAACAGTAACATGAGGGCTTCAGGATGAGAGCCACCAGGCTGGGGAGAACAGGCTGTACACAAGAACTCCAGGATTTGGGGGTTGGAGAGCTTTTTCTGAGCCCAGGATCGCTCTAGAACTGACATGACCTGGGGCAGATGTGCAGTTAGCACTGCTGGGAGTGCCCTGGAGACAGAAACAGACATTTGGATGCCAAAACCTGCTGTGGGAGAGCTCTGGGCCTGTGGCTGCATGAGCAGTTCATGGGGTGAAGGCTGTTTCTGGCTCACTTGAAGGAAGCGAGGGGCAACCCCCATTACTCCCATAGCAGTGGGGCTGAGGGGCAACCCCCATTACTCCCATAGCAGTGGGGCTTCTGGTGAAACATTTAAAAACACTGTCACTGATTTATTGGGTCAAGCTGTTTCTAAGTGCTAATTACAAAGCTGTCTGTGCTAATCTGAATAGAGTGGGTAAAATTAAGCATTTATAGCCTTCATTTCTATTTCTGTAGATCAGTTCAAATTTCTTGTCCAATTTGAGTATTATTGGCAAAAGAGACAAAAAAATCTCTTTTGAAATTAAATTTGTCCCTAGTGTCCCAGTGTTTTTTTTTTGGATCTGTGTGACTTCTGAGAGTCCTTTCAGCCTAGTTTTTAACATATATGGGCTTCAGGCAGATCACCTCTAGACTCCAGGCAAATTAAGGGCTTATTGGGCTCTATTTTCTTTTCTTTTTTTTCCCCTCTTTTTTAGGCAGATTATAGTACAATATCAGATAGTTTCACCTTTCTCTATCCCTAGTAGGCAGCTTCATGCTGAAGAAGGGGTCTTCTGGGTAAGGCAGTAGACTTGTCTGTTATCAACTATTCTCATACTCTGCTATTGGTTTCTTGTGTGATCCTACACCAATATCAGGGTCCCAGAATATAAGTTTTCCCTCTCAGAAATAAGGATATTAACATACCGGGATGTTAAATGTAGAAATCTATTAATATTAGTAATTGTGAGGCTAATAATGAAATAAATGCCAAGCAATATCTGTTAACTAGCTCTAAACTAGTTTGATAGACCCATGTCTGTCAGCATCAGAAGAAACAGAACCTGTTTTCAAACGAATTGGCCTCTTGTAGCTGGTTGATGCTTTTAGACTGAATTACACTAAAGCTGCAGCAGGTGGTTGTGAGAGAGGAATTTATGCCCTTTATGCCCTTATCACCGGAAAAAGCTCAGTCAGAACTACCCTTTATTAGGCAGAAGATATGTATCTCATCTGGGAAAAACAACTTGGATGATGAGTGGATTTTTGTGTCTAATAAATCACAAACTGTGATCTGAACCTCTCCTCCAATAAAATATTTAAAATAGCACTTTGCTGTGTGGATTCTCTGATGTCTTAAAGAGACAAGCTGATGACATATGATATTCCTTTTCAGAGCTGTTAATTGTGTCTTTCTCTTCTACCTGATCACTTACATAACATGGGCATTATAGGAGCTTCATAGCTTTGTGACCTCTACTCCTCTGTCCAATCTGGTTGGAATTGGTCCTTGAGTGCAAAAGGAGGAAGGGTAGATGGAGAGGCAAAATACAACCACAGATGTGATTGCATAAGAGTTTTTATCCCAGCTAAATAAAAAATAAACTAAACAAAGAAAAACAAATGAAAACTTTAAAAGATTGTGTCTAGGCCTGAGATGGATTTGTTTTATCCTCAGTATTAGGCATCAGTATTTTGCTTTCTGCTCTCAGAATGCCTGTGGGGTGCCAGGTAATATACTGATGCCAGCGGTGATTACACTGATGTGAACACTGGCTGTCAGAGTCTGGACTGACACCTCTGCCTTATCTATCACGTGCAGCACTAGTATGCAGGTGTGATTCTTAGGCTTTGGGCAGGAAAAGCTTCTGGTTTGACCCTGCTTAGTTATGTTGCCAGCTTTCTTCTGTGTGTACCTGTTCAGGGAACGAGTTTGCCACCATCCTCTGATTAATATATTCTGATATCACAAATAAGGATGGAAATAGGATTAACACAAAACACAGATGGGAATTATGATTTAAAATATATAATAAATTGGGATGTTGAAATTCAGAACAAAATCCTCATGGCTGGGCCACAGAGGTCCTGGAAAGGTCTAGCATCACTGTCTTGCTGAAGTGCCTGCTAGGCTACTCCACTCTTTCTCCATAGGACAATAAATCCATTAGCCTGTAAACCAGTAAATTCATCTGTCTTCATTCCTACGCATACGTCCTGTAGAGCATGGCATAATCCAAGCAAAAACCATCTGATCAGCTAACCCAAGAGAGGCTTTTTGCATATGTGCTATCTGCTTTTCTTTGCATACCCAAGATCTAAAATTTCTGAGTTTCGCAGAGGATCCTGAACAGTTTCCATCCCACCTGCCACATGCCCCAAAGTTTTAGTTGTATTACTGAGCAAAATGGAGATGACTGGAGAAAAGTACCCAACAAAAGGCCCTGAACATGAGCAAAACATCAAAAAAGCCAGGAGATGTAACTCAGCCAATGCAAACATGTAAGAAACTGTGCAAGGGCGCAGAAGAGAAACCAGATTGCTGCTGAAATAGCTGGTTAACGTTTTGTCTGGAAGCACAGCTTCAATAAAATAGGTAAGGAAACCAGCTAAGGACCCCCAATGGCAAACATATTTATTGAGAATCCAATAAAAGTCTCAGTACAAATAGCCTGAAGGACCTGTAGACACAGCCTCTGCTGTAATAAAAAAGGCAATACAAGGCATCAGGGAAATGGTAAGGGAAAAGGGCTGCTCCATGAGAAAACCAAACAAGAATCCCAGAGCACGAGGCCTGGAGACACAGGCTGCGATGTAATAAAGTAACTGCCATTAGGGAAAAAGAAAGAAAAACAAAACATCTAACAAAAGCACAAAGAAGCCCCAGATACCCCAGCTAGGCTAGAAATGCAGTGCAAGTTGCCATAAAAACACATGGGAAAATAGGAAAAGAATAATGGTTGCAAAGTGATCAACCCCTGCAGGTACCTAAAGGCGGCCTGTAGGCAAAAGTCCACAGGAAGCAATGTCAGCTGCAGTAAACTCTGAGGGTGCCTAGGAGACAAATCTGTAAAAGGTGACAAAACACGGGCCTCTGAGGGACTAAATATGTGCATTGGAGAGAGATTTGCATTAAATACAAACCCCGCATTGCACAGAGCTGTGAGTTTTGTTTTATTTGTCTTGGTCAGCAAAACTTTTTAATAGGTATAAAAAGAGATTAGAGAATTTCTATTACAAATGCAGAGGAAAAAATGATTTCAGAGGCAGACTGTTGACTCAAAGGATTGAATTCATACTTGCATAGTGGGAGTTTTCTTATGTTGTAAAATCAGCCAGAAAAATGGGCAACTATATATCTTCAAAGTTATTGTCATGCTAAACGCTGTTAATAAAAAAGGCAAATAAGGAGACTGAGGAATAAGTTAGATTTTTTGGTGTGTTACAAAGGAAAATGAATAGGTTAAGAAAGAAGGTGATTTTCATTTCCTGGCTTCAGCTACACGCTCCAGGTCACGGCCGTAAAAGAGCAGTTCCCGGCCACAAGGCAAAGATCAGAAATTTCTTGGCTCCGGCGCTTGCTGAACCTCTGCCCTTGCTGGAAATCAGCTGCAAAGGCCGAGGCTGGGCAGGCCGAGTATCCCTGGCGCCCGGCCTCGCTGCGGGCTGGGGTGGTAGAGAGCGGCAGCAGAAAGCAGACGAGGACAGGATGAGTCTAGGCTGCCATTTCACCCATCCATCCCGTCCCATTGCAGGCTACAACTCAGGGAACTCCCTGCAAATAACAACACTGAAACTCGCTGCCAGCAGCTAATAGAAACAAATCATAAAATACACAAATAGGAGTGTGTCGGACAAAGGTCTCTTGGCATCGATCCTTGTGTGCTTCAAAACCACCTTCCTGACCACAAGTCCATTTTTCTGCCTGATAAAGTCTTCCTTGTTGCAAAAACATATTTGCATATGCCTAGAGCTGCCATAGGCGTTTCCTTTGCTGCTCCTGATTTTCTGGTCAGTGGTCAAGGGCAGCATATGCTAGTTCTGCCTGTGTTTGAGCAAGGGCACCCTCAAAAAATGCAGCTGTCAGCTGCTTTCCAGCAGAAAGGATAAGGTTAGAGGAGCTGTGACATGCACTCCTGGTGTTGAAGCACATAGCGCTGGACCTGGCAAGTTAATAAGCACTTTCTGTTTGAGAGGGATCATTCTCTCCTGGCAGTAGGCTTTGTTGTTTAATATTTGCACCTTGGATGGGTTGAAAAATTGTTGGGAAGGGGAAGAGAAAGTATGATTTTAATTTTTTTGATGTTTGAGCGTCTTTGATGAAAATGTATTATTGCATGAAAAATATTCCTGGAAACATATAGATTTTGAAAAAAAAAAAAATCTTGCAGTGTGTACAAAAAAGTATTTCTATTTATGTCCAGAGTTTTGAGTTTTGCTCTTTTTTTCTGATTTAATTAGCTTAGAACTATATTAGAAGTTGGCATAATAAAAACACAGTTTTTTGCATACAAGTCTCTGAACTGAGAAACCTAACACTGACAGAGAAAAGTTAGATCACATGAATCCACTTGTCATTTTTTCCATTACACTGTTGGCATACAAGGATGTGCTTTTGCAACAATTCTACTTACACCTGTTTGTTAGCTCCACTGCTTGTACCAACCCATCTAGACTACTAACATTCCTAAAATATATCTCACTGAGCTATGCCTGGACTGTAATAATCCAATGATTTGCTTGGCACATGGTACAGCCTGGTATTTTTAAGACAGCTGAATGATTCCTGCCTAGCAGGTAATAGACTGCTCCTTATAGCCTAGACCTCTCCAATTGCCGCCAACACCTTGGGCGAGATTTTGCTCTTTTTGAGTTATTCCCAATCACTCCCTCCAAAAGAGACTGCGAGTTGTAACTGTTTCTTCCACTTTGTAGTCTACCTGATGTGGATCTATCAGTTCCATCTGCTGTGATACCGTAAAGCGCTCAGAGGACGCAGCGGTGTTTGCAGTTCATGGCGCTATACGTAGAGGGGGGCTCTCATCACATCCCGTTTGGAGGCAGGAAAACCTGCAAAGACCAGGTACAGCCGTTCTGTCTGTGGTCCAAAAAAGAGTGGAGCGCTGAGCTCATTCCAGGAAGCCTCTTGCTAATCTGGAGCTCTCATGGGTGTGAAATATTATCAGCTGTTAGAGTTATTAACCAGTGTTAACCAGGTAGGATGTGCACTGAGCTGTGTTTAAGGTTAACTGTGCCATTAAGGGCTTACAAACTCAATTAAAGATTTTAGTGCTCAACAGTTAATGGTTAATTTCTGCAGATGTCCTGTTTCCAATTACTACTCAAATATAATGGAAGCAGCATGGCATCACACTTCAGCTCAGACAGACTGATTTTTTAAAATCTATTTTATATCAGCAGAAGGTTTCACTTAATTATGTAATACCCAATGTTTAGTATTCCTGGAGTGTCTTTGAAATCCTTCTTAAATCCTAAGTATTTTCACCTTTCTTTCTCTATTATTATCACTATTCCTTACTTTAGTTACAATTATCAAGCCCCTTGGTAGGACAGGGACGCGATCTCAGCATTGTGCTGAGACGGGTTGTTGTTCGACAGGGAGGAACAGGCACTGGCTAAAGACGTCTGTGCCCCTTGGCCCTGCAGTTACAGAGTACTTGAGGCTTATCTTCCTTCTGTATCATTAGAAATGTGACTTGTGGATCTTGAAGTGTCTCGAGGTGTTCCAAAAAAAAAAATAAAGAGAGAGATTTGAGAGGCTAAGTTAAATGCTACCGAGTTTGGAAAACTTTATGCAACAATAACTCTTTTGTAAAACTGGCTCCATTAGAGAGAATTTCACTAATTCTGCTGATGGGACATTCATACACCCAGGTGAAAACCGGGTATTATCAGTAAAGAAAAAAAAAAAATAAATCAGTTCTTGACTAGTAAGACACGCTCATAACTGGAGGATGCGTTTTTACAAATTCATCCAGTAGGAAAAATTAGTTGATCTCTACATATGTAATTCTGATATATCTCATGAGAAAGATTCTCAGTTCAACAAAGAACATGAAGAAGTATCTAACTATATATATTAGTAAAGCCATGCTTATTATTAAGCTTAAGAATAAGATTAAATTGAAATTAAAAATCAATTATCTTCCTAATTACTTATGAGTTAAAAATTAAGTCATTTACATACAAGGTTGAACTGGAGGCTTTGGGAGAAAAGGAAGAAGGGAGATGCACATAGTGCTACGCTTGCACTGAGATAGACTCAAAATCAGTTCTAGCCACAATCAGTTTTAACCCTTTGATGATTGGAGTACTGTGTACTGTGTCCAGTTCTGGGCCCCACAGTACAAGAAGGATGTGGAGCTGCTGGAGAGAGTCCAGCGCAGGGCCACGA
>JAWLRI010000448.1:5960035-5974412 GCA_034781795.1 Crypturellus tataupa
AGGGGGGTTGGACTAGATGACCTCTAGAGGTCCCTTCCAACCTTAGGCATTCTGTGATTCTATGATTCTATGATCATATTGGAGTTTTCTCTGATTTTTTTTTTCCCTGCATGGAAACTCAGAAAAGCACTCAAGTGGATGGCAAAATGCCTCACAAAAACCTTGTATCATTTGGCAACCACCATGTTCCACACTTAATTTCATTACGGTATGCTGAATGCTTTTTATTTTTTACAATGGTTTTGCACCTTTAACAACATGTTGACTATTGTGTTTTAAAATAACTTGCTCACTTCTTTAGGAATAACTTCAGTGCAAATTTCATTTAGAATTGCAACACCTGGAGAAAATCAACATCATGTGACTTGTAGGCACTTCTAAACAGGAAATACTCCATTTATTTTTTTAGCTGTGTTTGTGTAATAAAGTCTAGCATCCAAGTGTGAGCAACACATTTTCTTGTTTTATTAAACAGCATGAAAGGATTTATTACTTCTCCACTGAATGCACTTCTGGCACCAAATGGAGCTGGATAATAATTGTCAGGCACTGAGTTTAACATTACGAGAAAACACCTTTAGTGGAGTTCAGAGTTTATTGTATAATGAAAAATACACCTAGATGGTGAGGCTTCCTTTGAGAATTTGCTTGGTGAGTGTAATCTCAGGTATTGCTGCTTAATAAATTGGATTCTTTGAAATAAAGTACTGAAATAATATATAAGAAGGTTATTTTTCTTTTCATCCTCCAGCCCTGTGAAGTTGTTTGAGAAGGAAAATAAAAATACAGGGAACAGTGAACTTTTCTCTCACTGCTCAATAGGTTAGGGCTGTAAGATGCCCTCAAAGAGCAACATATCATGCTGGGAATTTCCTCCCACTCTCCTCTGATCTCTCTGAGCTGCACTGGCCGTTCCTGTTTGGTGATACCGTCCTGCTCCTCCTGCTAGGCTCCAGCCAGGGCAGCGCTCAGACACTTCCCTCTCTCTTCCTTTATTTTCCACACTGCAAAAGAAAGGTGCCCATAGCAGAGCAAGGGGCTTGAAGGAGGACTTGGCTGAAGAGGGAAAGTTCTCTGGCATTTTGCAGCTGTGACTCCTTCTCCCACCCTGAGGAACTCCTAGAAAACCATGAGAAGTGGGAGAGATGTGGTTAAAATCCCAGTGTGGCTATTCAGTGAGAGGGACAGAGGGAATCGATTTGCAGGGCTCTGCTCTCTAGTTCGCTGCACCTTGTGCAGTCGAACATGCCAGTGCAACGTAGCTGTGAAACGCGAGCAGCAGAGCTTTGCCGTCCCGTGACACTGCCACAAATGACTGCCCAAGGTACAGCTAAGGCAGCGGCCCCGGTCCTGGTCCTGGCCCCACGGTCCTGGGCTAACAAGTTCTCCCCACAGTCTCAGTGGAGCGGTGCGACTCTCAGTGCGTGATTAGCTTTGCACAGACAGGAGACGGGCAGTGCGTGTGCGGAAGGTTTCCAGTTAACTACAGGAAAGGGAAAATGCTTTATGCAGTCCTCAAATTAGGGGTTCTGACTAATGAAAAAGCTCTTCCATTAAACGTGTCCCTGCGTGCTGGGCTCTGGGCTCCGGTCACTGTGACGTGTGTCAGGGCTGGCATGACGGGGAGCAGGGCAGGAGTGACCCTGGCCGCTTCCTAATGTAAGGAAACACAGGGAAAGCTTCTTTCTGAGAACTGCCTTAGTCTTTCTGTTTTTACATCTAGCCTCCCTTTTGTGGTTTATAAATGAGTAGCGTGGATTATAACCAGAGCACTTTTTTTTTTTTTTTCCTTTCTGTAAAGTGCCTATCGTGTCCCTGTGGTGCTGTTTTAACAATGAAAAGCAAGAGCGCTCCGTGTAAGCTCACCTGGAGCGCCTGGGTGAGAGCGGATGTGCAGGAAGCAGCCAGGAGAGGGCAGTGGTGCCCAAAGCTCGGCCTGCGCGTGCTGCGGCCTGGCCTGCGCCGGGCCTGGCGCTGGCACCGGCCCGGCCTCTGGCTCCCAGGAAAGTAACACCGCACTAAAAATATATAGAAAAGATGCACGCATGTGTACGTTGAGGATCTTTTTTCCTGCATCAACCACAGTGACTACAAGTTTGCTTAATCAGCTTGTTGGCAGAGCATCCTTGTTTCCTTTGATGTTTAGATGATGCGTAAATCACTGAGCAGGTAGAACACCATCTGCCATCACCATACCACATGACAGGTAATTTCTTAACAATATGCAGATTTTAAGGCCAGAAAAGACCTCTATAATCCAGTCTCCTGGCTGAAATGGTTGTGCATCATGACCCCTGCCTGCTGGGCTGGATGCAGCACAGCGGCTTCTCTGGGGACCTCCCTTTGTGTTTGTACAGGAGGGTGGAGGAAGGCGATGTGGGTGGGAAAGAGGGGGATCTCCTCGCTCCCATCCTCTCCTCCCTTCCTCACGGGGCTGACAAGGGCTGCCCTGCTCTCCCATTGCATTGGCCTGGTCCTTCCTACCTTGTCATGGCATGTGCGCGCGTAGAGTAAAGAAAGGAGCACCAGAGGAGAAGAAAAAGCGGCCTCCAACCAGGCTGACACTGCCCACATAGAGAAGATACCAGTTGAGAGCCAAAGGGAGATGGGGCACACATGACAAAACTTGACTGCCGTAGGAATACATCAGGAGCAATGCTCTTCCCTCGCTTGTAACCCAAGAAGAGGGGACCTCGCCTGAAGGTAAGGGTCATGAGATCAACGCCAAGTCACACAGCTAGACTTAGCACAAAAGCTGCTCCTAGGACAAATTCGGAAGTTCTCATTGACGAATTTGTTACCAGATCTGTTATTGGATCTGTGCCCAGGTGGCAATAATATCCAGAGCTGTATTCATTAACATTGCCCACAAAATTGGAAGCCGTGTTAAACACAATATGCCAAGTTTTGTGCCAGTCTCTTTAAGGAAATAGGAGAGCTACCAATACAGGGGATGGATTACTTCATCTCTGGGCGGCTATTGCCTCCTTTGATGCCCCTAGCATTGGTCACCTCACACTTCCAAGACAGAGTACTGACCTCGAGGGCCCTCATGGCTCATCCAGGCTGGCAAATCCTGTACCCCATTTTCCAGAGTGAAGAAGAACTAGTCATGTAGGTTTTCCTTCAGTAATGTTGTTTTTGATTTGTTACTTTCAGTTGCTTCTTATGAGTTTAAAAGATCTTTTTCACTTGGATGTACTTCAAAATCCCATTGGCAATACAGGAGATACCCAAAGTGAAACAAACTGGAAACAAAAGAAGAATTTGTCTAGTAGTCTGTGCTTTCTGATCTCAATGAAGGAAACACACAAAAGCAAAGCCAAAAAATATAAAGTAGGATATATTTCTAAAGTTGTGTTTTTGCAGACTAATATCTTGATTCTGAAAACAGTTATGCCTGTAATTAATTTTACCACCATGAGAATCCCATCATGGCATATTTGCTGTAAGCATTTGCATTTTTATAGCAGCAGAGGCTATAAGATCATTCAGTTCTACCTTGATTATGAAAATGGCAAGATAATTACATCATTGCGAATATATGATCATAATTAATAGATATTAAAAGATCAGAAGCCCATTACGAATGAAGAGGTAATTTCTAAAATAGGGATATTCTCCAACCAGTTTGTTTAACAAAATTCAGGTCAGGAAACCTTAAACAGCACTTGCAGTATATAATACAGAGTTTTAAATCAATTCGGATGAGATGGTTTAAAAATGATTTGAGATGTATGTAGTACAGCCTCAGGGATTCAGATTGCATCTCTAGGACTCTGATTGGAGCATCCCCTGGTTTCGAGCAGCAGAACAAAGCCTGAGCCTGATGAAGGCAGTGGGAGAGGGCTGTGGTGTGACAGGCACCCAAGCAGCACGATGCAACACAGGTCACGGTAGAGCAGGACACAGTAGCTGTGCAGACGCTGCCATGTGCTGCTTCCCATATCTGTGGGCTCTGCAGTCAGCACCGCATGCAGACTATAAATGTCTCTGTGGTGTCTCCACAGGGCAGCAAGAAAGCTTGCTGCCCTGTGGTGTTCCAGGGCAGCAAGCTCTCGCTGCACTAGGAATTGCCTCGCTTGGAGTATTGCCATTACGCACACACATACACGCGCCAAGTGACTCCCTGATCCATTGGAAAAATGCAGCTGGGATTACGGCCATTGTTTATTTTTCTGCTTAGTCCACTTTTTCATAAGAGGTCTCTCCTGTGCGGTTCAGATGGTGACTCTAGTGACTAGACAGCTCGGCCTGGAGACTGCTGCCACAGACAGAAAAGCTTAGCCGGGTCACTTGTATTGGTGAAAGCAGGGCTGGTAGGAGTAAAAATAATTCAAGTATTTTAAAAAAATGTCTCTTCTCCCAAGTTGCAGCACAAATATCTCAAGCTGGCACTCTTACCCCATTTTAACAGACTGGACATTATTCTTGTCTGATGATTCAGCTCAACAGCCAAGCACATGTTTACATTTGAATAAAGGCAGAGATGGAGGGAGGGATGAATGATGGGCAGAAGTAGTAGTAGTTCTTCTAAGGCAGACCAGGACTTTGGAAGGGTTTGGGGATAAGGGGCAGAGATAACCATCTCAGGGCTTGCCTCACAAGATTATTCTCAGGAGGAGAGGTAAACAGCAAGGCCACGTGCCATGTGTGACAACGTCAAAGCAAGGCATAAAGAAAGAGCCAGCCTCTACGCCAAGTCCTCTTCAGCATCACCCCAGGCAGTGCATGCATATCTCTGGAATACCATCACCCTTGTGTCTGGGATCTGTATGGGAAGAGGTTAATTTTATTTCATCTGCTATGGCATAAAATAAAAGCTCCTGTTATTTTTATTTATTTATTTACTTTTAATTGTGTCAAGAAAGAGGCACGCTTCAAATATTTGCGTAGGCTGCTTGGCAACAAATTGCATGTGGTCTTTACAAAAACAATGAGTTCTCATATAATTTACATTGCATTTGAACTAGCTACTAATGGCTCCTGACCAGTGCTCAATGGCTGTTTTGTGGGAAGAAAAACAGCGTGAGACATGTTATATTGTGCATTGTTAGCTGCTACCCCAGCTCTTTGAACAGGACTGAAATGCCAGAGGTTGAGGATCCGGGCCTGGATAAACTGAGGCTTTCACAGGGCCTAGAACACCCCATGCGACAGACTTGTTGCTGGCTGGGGCTACATGTGGAAGGTCACTACATTGGGGGATAACCCTTGCACACAGTATCACGCTCCCTGATGTAACTGCTGGTTGCAGGCCAGCCATGCCTTCTTTCTTCTCAGGAATTTAGCTATCATCACCACATATTTCCTTCAGAACTGACATCTATTTGCCTGCAAAGTCAAAGTCACCGTTAAACAGGACCTAATGTTTTTCCTCTCAGCTAAGAGCTGACTTCTGCTCAGCCATGAAAGAAAGGCAGAAAGAAGGGCTCTGCTCAAAATCATTGAAATCAGCTCAGAAATCATGAGATTTCAATACAAACTGCCATCTTTGCTTTCTGGCCTTATCACCTTTAAGCTGAAGCATATTTTTGGGGGTTTCCTCAACTACTGCTGAAGCCAAAAACCTAATTTACACACCCAAACATTGAGTATATTTGTAATTCCTTTCCCTGCAGAAACTGGACTTTTAAAAAACATCACCTTAAACTACAGTGAGATGTAAAGTGTGAGAATTTCTAGTACTGGGTTTGCACCCCCTTCAATAATCCAGGATCTACGAATACGTCCTACATTGATGGCCCTTGTGAATGTTTCTAATGAGAGCAGAAGGGTTAAGCACATGCTGTGCTGGCTGTGTTTCTCCAGAGGGTATATAAAAGAGAGCTGCATAAAGACATATCCGATATCCTGTGCATGAAAAGTAACCTTGATCAATGTCTCTCCACGTTTACTAGTGGAAACACAGCCATTACCTGCTATTTATACAAGCAACGATAAAAACACATGGCACCCTGAACATGCTCCATGTGAAGGCATGTGAGTCTGTCAGCTCACAAGAGCTGGGAGAAGCAGGACAGTGCAAGCAGCAGCGTCCAGTCTCACAGATGAGAAAATCCAGGTTTAAAGACATGACCTACATATGGTCATATATGCCTGAATACAGAGCTAAAGCTGAACTAGGGTCCAGATCTTCTGAATTCCATTGCTCCGAATAAATGACAACGGCTTGGTATCAGTGCATAACTAATTGTATGGGTTTTTTTCTTTTCTCTCAGAATATATCTGAATGGAGGAAAGGAGCTTTCTAGAAGTGTCTCACAGTAGCATGGCACCCGCTCGCTCTCTGCATTGCTGAGACTCTCTCTGTAAATGTTCCGAATATTTGTGAAGCTGCTCGAGAGACGGGCGTGAGTGGCTCCTTGTGCACGAATACGTCAGACTTGCAGAGGTGGCGCTGAACGAACGTGGACTTGCTCACGCGTTGCCTTCATCGGGGAACACGTCTGCCAGCGGCTTTGTGGCTTTGTGAATGAGTTAATTAGTTCCTAGTGGCTGGGCAGTAACTGCAACTGTGTGACCACGTAGCAGCTGCTGTTACTACTTCGGCCTTTCGCAGTGACTTGATTTAGAGGTAGAAATCTTGAGGGAACAAAACTAAAACTCTGACGTTGTCTCAGGAAGAGCTAAAAAACAGAAAGAAAAACAATATGTTTTAAGATGAGCCTCACAGAACTAAAGGCAAAAGACCATTATAAAGATCCTGTGATCTGGCTTTTATATTACAGACCATTATACTCTCCACAATTAATCCACTTCTGAATAAGCCGCGTTTGCTGGCTATGGCTTGTCTTCTAGAAAGGCATGCTGTGTCTCTGAAGACTCTTAAGACAAATCATCGCTTCTCTGGATGACTGCCTCATTATTAGACTCTACTAATTTGGATTTGTCTGGCTTCAGCTTCTGGTCATTGTTTTTGTCTTTCTTTAAAAACTCTTTGATACATCGTACTTTCATCTCAAAGGGAAAATGAACTGTAATCATGAGGAACCTGGACATTTTTGATTCTTTATTAAGTAGCTCAGTGGTATTTCAGCAATCATTATAAGTAAAATCTCCCGAACAGCTAAATATATTTGTAATCAACTGTCAAAAAAAAAGGAACAGGACGCGTAAAAGCGGATAGAAAGTACTGAAGACAAGAGGTCAAAGTCTCTAGTGTGTGGCATGTGGCCACGCTTTTACTTCATCCTGGAATCTCTACAAGCGCCTGTAAAAAGTTTGTTTGAATTAAACATGGTAAGTCGCAGCCTTGTATGAACACATGAGGCATAATGAAGAAAATCTGTGAATCTTCAAGCTCTGGACAGTTGGGAAGCCTTCCAGAACTTATCAAATCTGGGAATTTTTCTTGGCAGATTTTTACATTGACAATACTATAGTCCTGGAAAGAGTTATTTCCTAGAGAGTTATTTCCATTTCAATCCATCGTTACTGTGTTGATTTTGGCAGCTACAAGTTTGCATGAAATACCTGTTTTTCTCACCAGTTCTTCCAAGGGGAAAGCTTTAGGATATCTTCCATCCCCCATCCTCATTTACAGTGGTTGAATTTTGTGGCATGATATCATCTGTCGGTTTAAGTCAACGCAGTTATAACATAAATGGATTCATTCCTGAGCCTTTTTTGGGAGCAAAGTACCAACATTTCCATCTGAGGCAACTTAGGAATATTTGCCAAGTAGTAAAGCCGCATTATCTTCTTCCTTAATTGCTGTTTAGTTTTGTAGACAAACTATTAAACTAAGAAAATCAATGCATAAGTGCATAAACATCAACAAATTCCTCAGCCTCCTCAGCTCTCATCTCTCCAGTCTGGGAATGGGGAGAGAAAACTTTAATGAAATCTCCATGATGAAACATTGACAACATAAAAACCCTCAGAGCATGGAAAGTTTGTTTTGGTGCCCAACAATTAAAAACAGCACTGTTTGTTTTCTCTAACGCCTTTTCTTATTACTGAATGGGCAGTACTACAGAGCAGGCAGTGACCTCTCATTAGAAGGACATCCCTGCAGCGATGCCTCTGTGCAGCTCAAGAGCGAAGGTCCTCCTGACCTCAGCAAAGCAAGGGTGTCCAAATTAGCTCAAGCAGGTCTCGACTGTGTGTTCTCTGACATCATCTTAAAAGTGATTAGCGTTTAATGTCATATTGACTGGAGTTTGACAAACCCCGACAGACACTTCAAGTTAATTGGGATTAGGTGAAGAATCACCAGCCTCAACTTCTGCCTGCCTCTTACAGTAACCATAGGACATGCCTGTTGGTAACACTCTTCAATGTCATCCTTTGAAACATAGTAAAGCAAAACAATGTAAATTATCAACCTCCTTCAGCTAAGGAATAGCTACTGGATTTTAGTGCTACCTATTTTCAGCGGCTAGCTTCTGGCAGAACCGTTATATTAAATATTCAGTGAAATACAAGTGGGGTTTGAAAATGCCTGCTCTTAAAGTGCTTGGAGCCATTAGTGCATCTAATTCACCAAATTCTCTGCCTGACAGATTAGGTATCAGAGCCTCTCACCTCCTACCTCAAAAATATTTTTAGCGCAAGATGTCTAATATATCAGATTTAGGAACTGTCCCTCAGTCCAAAGTACCTGCATTTTCCTGTTACTTGCAAAGCTAATGTTGTTTGGTAAGACCAGGGAAAGAATCGCTTCTCACCTCTCTTTCACAGACAAGCTGACTTGACCTTGGATGTAAAATTGAAACCACTTATTCAAATGGAAATAAACAAATAAAAGAAAGGTTCAATTTCTTCTGAAGGGAGCTGCATCCGCAAGCAGTATAGCTGAATACTGCATTTGGAAAATATTTGACATCTGCAGTGTTGTGAAAGAGGTCAGGTAGTTTAAAAGGAGTCTTCTCGTTCGCTTGCTTATGAGAAACTACTTCATTTTGTTATTATGATGAATTACCCAGAATAGATTACACATAATTCAGTCCCCCACAAATATTTTATTGCAAAAATATGCAGGTTGTCTTCTATAATATAAAATATTGTTTCAGGGCTTGTAGATTTTGTTTCAGACTGATTAAATCAGGAAATTACACAAAACTGCAATATACAGAAGATTTGAAATCTACAGATGGAAAGCTCTATATAAAAGCCAGCAATATTATTATTTTTATAGCAGTTGCAACTACAAGGCTTAAACATTGCTGCTGTGCCTCACATTCTAGTATTCGTGAGGTAAAAAATAGACCATGCATTCTCCATTTTCAACTGGAAGCATTAACTTTTAATTGGTGTTGGAGACAGCTGATTTCTCTGAGCAGTGCCACTCGTCTGGTTTTATAATTGACAAGTGTTAAGTATTTGCAGGTATGTCCAGAAACTGGTATTTGCCAGTGAAAGGTATTCCAGAGACCTTGACTTAGAGTTATTGTGTATGCTGGGGAAATACTCCAAGTTGCTCCAACCAAGATATTGCGGGCAGAAGGAAAAATGCAGCCAGGGGAGCTGGGACTGTGCAGTAGAGGGAGTTAGTCCGTGTGGAGCTCCCCGTTGCAGTGCTGGATCGTCTCCTCCACACCACGTCACCAGCTTATGTCGCTCTACAGGGTCTCAGAGTCAGCACTTACCATCTACCAAAATATGTGCCCACCGGTTCAAATGGGATGAAGACAACAAAACTGGGAACAGGTTGTGGAAGAGTTGAAAACTCCCAGGAGATTCTCTGATCCTCTCAGGGTGAGCGCCTGACTTCACAGGTTTTCTTCTGGCTTTTAGGGATAGTGTGCAACATATATATCTGCAAAATGCTCCTCTTCTTACTTCTAAGCAGCACAATCTTTGCTTAGCATCTGCTGGAGCAGCAAAGCTCCATAACATACTTAACAGGCAGAAATGTAGCCTGAAGGTCATGAAATCATTTGATCACACACAGCTGAGGGCAAGTCAGGCCCAAATGAGAAGTATTACACAGCACTTCACGGCGGGGTGAAGTACCCTCACTGCATCCTTCATCCACCAGTAACGGACACAGAAAAGGGAAAAATAATGAACAAATTCCGGCAAACTACAGGGACTTTTTACTGTGTTGAGTCCTCTCTGAATCAGTAAAGGGTTTTTCCCTACTAAATGGGGAGATTTTGAAAGAAAGGCCCATGGCAACAGTACTAAACCAGCTCCAAAAGTATGTAATATTCAAATGAGTTTTACATAACTCCCCTGCTTCCCTTCCAGCCTCCAGACTGCCTGAAAGAATGGCAAAACCCAAGCTGACTGTAAGAACCCCGGCCTCGAGGCCAGGGGAGGACTTTTCCCATTGCCTCCACAAAATAAAGCACGGATGTTTTCAAATAATCACACCTTAAACTAAACTGCACTCACCAAAGCAAACACACTAATGAGCAGCAGAAGGATCAGGGCTGAGCCCACCACACTAAGTGCCTTCATGCAGAAGCACAGGAAAACTGCATGGAAAACTAGTCCTCAAATCACCTCAGCTAACTGGAAAATGCATTTTACAACTATGTTGCTACAAAAAATCCTTCACCTTTGCAGCAAGCAAATAAAGCTAATTCAGCTACACCTATCCCAGTTAGTAGTAACTCCTGGCACTTTTCTGAGAGTTTGTGAAGAAACAGTTTTTACAGCATATAAAAACATTTTAGTGAACCCCACAAAGATTGCCTACTGACATTAGATTGCAACATTTGTTATGAACCAGTGTGGCTCTTCAGTGCTGCCTGGATTTTGGATTTTTGGGAGTCAAGGAAGGAGGAGGCACAGCAGAGAAGAAGGGAGCCCTGTCAACATGTAGCTTTGGTACCTGTTCCCAGCAGTATCTCCATGTGAGGCAGACCGACAGGCATCACACATCCTGCTCTGTGAGCATCTAAAAGGCACACAGATTAGGACTGGTTTAATGAGCCCTCTTTGAAAGCTGGCACTCATTTCACTGATACCAATTTTATCAGTTAGTTCATTGCTTTTCACTGGGCTTTCACTGGGGAACTAAAGCATCCATTTCAATCACTGTGCCTCTAAAAAAAAGTCTTAAGGCACCCATATTATATAGCTTATTTATTTTTTGTGCATGACTATCTACCTCCGGACACAAACTACTTTTCTTGAGTGTTGCTTTGCAAGTCAATTTTCCATGGTGCACCTCCCATTCTTTACATGTGTGTGGGCAGAAGAGCCAGACTAAGGGGCTGTTGCTGTAGGACAGGGTAATAGACACAAAATCTTCACTTGCACATCCGGCACAGCTAATGAGTCTTTTCTCATGGCTGGCACTCCTGGCTGGTTCAGACACGGGCTAAACAGGGAAAATGAGGTGCTGATGAGACTACGGTGGCATATTGATTGCCTTGAAATGGAGTCACCAGTCAGGTCAGCTTGCACTGTATCTCTGCAATATGAGTTAAATAATAATTTGAATTGCTTTCTGTGTGTATAGACTTCAACTTTCCTCCCTTTTCCTCATTCGCCTAGAGGGTAAGAAATCCTCTGTTTCTCAGGCTTTTCTCAAGAGGACTTCAGCAAAACTAAACAGATACCAAAAACTGACTGAGATCCTTCTATTCACTATAGCCCCTGTAGCACCTGGGGGCAGGTGTGTCGTAAGCGAGGACCCAGACATCCTCCATCCTCTCGGGATCACAGTTTTCCTTGGAAAAGGTGTCTGAGGAGCTCACCCAAGTGGTGCCACCGTCTTAAGGACCTGGATGCACCCATGGGACGGACAGTTCTGAGCACTGTGATAGGGAGTCACAGCTCACGAAAGCGCCAGGAAAAGTACATGGGACACACTAGGATGAGGCTGAGTATATATTTTCTTCTCAAACTGAGAATTCAACTTTTAAACTCATTCATGAGCAAGATATATAAAGAAAACATATACAAGTGATATAGTAAAAGCTTTTAACCATCCTTATTCTGCTTTACACTAAAAGAAGAAAAGGTAAAGGTGATACGGAGCAGTGGACAGGAACATCCTATTAGACTCCTTCCCTTCTCATATATGACCAAAATCTTTTTTTAATAAACCTGTTATTGCAGTTCAGAGTCTTTGCCAACTGTTTACAGTGTTACCCTGAGTAACAAGTCTGAGCCAAGGGATTTAATTAAATGCAACCTGCTTTTTCAGTTATAGAAATGTCCTTAAACATCAAAAGGTAAGTGAACTTTAATAATAAAATCTTAAATCATTTTCTGTTTAAGAGAAGTTCTTTACTCCTCACTGTATATAATCAGCTACTCCTTAGTAGGTATATAGTATTTTCGCAGGCAATTTCCCACATGCATTCACAGATTTTATGACAAGCAACATAACGTTTGGAGTGCTGGCTTTATGTGAGGATCTCACTATTCATATTTTCTTCTAGTGCTAATTCATAGAATAGTATTTGAGAGAAAGGAAGCAGAAGCTTAAAGAAGAATGCTTATCAAGGCCCCCCTTTTTGTATCACTGTTTTTTTTTAGTATCCTCCCAGAGTCCTAGCCCTTCGGTGTGGAGCACTTGGTTCTGGATACAGTGATTTTTCCCAGCCCCTCGGTGGAGGCTCAGTGCCGGGCCGGGCAGGCCGGGCCGCGGGACGTGGAAGCGCGAGGAGCGGCCGGGGCTGCCTGCTCGCCCGGTGCCGCTCTGCCCGCCTGCTCTCCCGCGCTGCAGCAGGATGCAGACACCAGATGTTTTCCTACGTAGAACGGGTTAATCCCCTTTCTCCTCCTCCCAAATGGGAGCTTTAATACCCATGTGCCCAGACTATTCATCATCTACAGTGCCTGAAACCCAGCCTGACCCTGAGGCCGAATTCAGCTCCCAATACCTGGCCGTCCTAGGAATGCTGGGTGCCAGGGGCCACCCTGAGCCAGGCGGACAATGGAGCTGGGCACGGGGGCACGTTGAAGACAGAACCGTGTTACATATAACACAGTGCAGCCCCAGGATGTGCGTGCAGAGGGCAGTGAAGCGGAGCTGCCGAGGCCCCTGCAGGGCTGCCGGCCGGTGGTTGCTGTGTCACCACCTCCGACCTTTGCTCCCGCCGCTCCACCCCAGCGCACACCTGGCGCTGCAGAGGGTGGCAGGCTGCTCCTGATTTATGGAAAGCTGTGCCTTACATCCTATGTAAGGTGGTCCCTGCGAGACAGCAGTGCAATGCTCGCTGATGTGAAGCCCTTCTCCCGCTTTTTCCACAGCGCCCCCAGCTCAGTTGTCAGCTCCACCTCTATACATGTCACTGATGCCTTCAGCCCACTCCTCCTGGGAAAACAAAACAAAAAGCAGAATGAAACAAAATGAAACAAACAGCTCTTCCTGGAGCCAAAGGAAGTCAGAGGGGCATTGTGATATGTACAAACAGGACTCGGTCTGATGCACTTTCCTTTTCACGGGACGTTTCTTCTGTTCTTCGTGTTCATGCTCATAAACTTTTTGGCACGGCCTTTGTCTGCATCTGTGTAAACCTCTGAGCCCTGATACATAAATAGTAATAAAGCTGAAGAGAGACCCAGGCTCTTGCAGAATAGACTGCAGGATCGTCGACCGGTATTTGTCATAGCAGTGACAAACAGTTCACCTAATAGATGCTCCCCAGCTGACTTGGACATTTTACCATCTCCATCTGATTTTGGGTTGTGATAGAAAAATCACCAACAGGCTGTGGGAAGGGTGCTGCATTCCAGGGCAGGGTGAAACAACCGGCTGCGAGGAGAAAGCGTGTGCTCGGGATCACATAAACACTTCCAACTTGAAAGAGCCACAATCTCTAGATCCCAGTTTGTTTATATTTAACTTTGTAGATCTCAGCTTGTGTGTTTTGCTGGGCTCAGTAATGATACTACACTAGTCCGACTGGATTGTGTCAAAATTTCTGTTTACATTATATAATCTTTGTGGTTTGAAAAGAAAACGGACACGAAAGCACAAACAGTGATACCCTGTACTGGAACGCCTTGCGCATGCAGGAAATGCTCCTGCTGTTCCCCAAGTTTTCAGAGCACAGCTCTGGGTATTGCTGAAGAGCGTGGATAATCACTGTCCACGCTGACGAGAACACAGCACGAAGGAGGACATTCAGGGCGAAAGCGGGCTACCGCGGCAATCCTTGGGCCGAGGGGGCTGCTGTGGGTGTCCTGCTGGAGCAGAGGGGGTGGACGAGATGGTCTCTAGAGGTCCCTTCCAACCTCAGCCCTTCCGTGATGTGCGAGGGGACACGGGAGCGAACTACGGGCACGTGTAACCGCACGGTAGCGCTTCCACGCACAGCGGCGCGTGCTGGACGGCCCGCGCTTCGCCCTTCCCTCTCCCGCTCCCGGGCACACGGTGCCTCGGGGCCCCCCGCGCCGCGCCAGGCGCTCGGGAGGCACCGCGGCTCCCGCGGGCCGAGGCGGGAGGCGGGAGCTCCGCGGCGGG
>JAWLRI010000448.1:5974665-6052854 GCA_034781795.1 Crypturellus tataupa
GAGCCCGCGCCGGAGCCGCCGGGGCCGGGGGCCGCCGGGGCCGGGGGTCGGGGCCGTGTTTGGTGCAGCGGGTGCGGGAGCCCCCGGCAGCGCCAGGAGGCTCTGCCGCCCGCGGAGCCGTGGCCGGGACCGAGGGGTGCGTGTGTGTCCCGAGCCGCCGTCCACGTCCCGCGCTTCTGGGTGGCCGGTTGTGATGGGGCAGCGGTGCGAGGCCTCCCCGGACTGGCCGCACTTGGGGCTCCGCTCTCTTTTGGAGCCCAGTAAACTCTGAGCCGGCGTCTGCCCCGTCACTCCCACGTCAAGGAGTGGAGACACCCTCTGAGCCAGCATAGGGCTGTAGGTCCCATCGGGGCAGTCGGGAAGGCAGCAGAGGGCCATCCCGGCACTTGCTCTACCTCCAGCTCCTCATACGCTGCTGTGGCACGAACATGGGCAGAGCTTTCGGGTGATTCCTCCACGAGGTACTTTCCTGCTCCGCCACAGGCTGTGTTGACACAAAGGACGCGGATGTCCAGGTCTGGCTGTGGCTCAGCATCAGTACTGTAGTTGCTCCAAAGTTACGTTCGCCCCCTCCAACTACCTGCGTGTGATTAGTGAGGGCAGCGAGAACTCACGAAACAGTGAAAAGCAGCCTCATTTCGTAGGCATGGAAAAAAACTATTTGTTTAATGCAACATACCAATCTTCTTAATCAACAATGTGCATAATACTGCCATGTATCTCCACATCCATAAAAATAATAGTCTTGAATTACAGATCATCATCTCTTCCTGTTTATGCATAATGATATTAAAGCACTGATTACTGGAAGAGACAGTGCAGTCGCTGGAAATTAGTTTTGGCTTGGTTTGTTTATAGAACATGTATAATTTATCTGAAAAGAGACCAAAATTAGCCATTCTTCCAGCTCTGATGTCTTGATAATGCAATTAATGCAGATGGACTCATTCCACAACATTTTGATCTGCATCTTCATAACTTCCAGAATTCAGAGTCTGATGGGAGTCAGGGCTGGTGAGTTTGGGCTGGACTCCCCTCCTGTTTTGTCAGTCCCTCACTACAGATCAGCCTACGTTTCTCTGGCTCCTGCCCCCATCTCTTTTGATTCTGTGTGTTAGCATGGATGGCCCAATCTCCTGTTGCTCTACATTGAAGTGATTAGAAAGGATTCATCTTAAATTCATGGGCATTTGTTTTGAGAAGGAAAAGATATGTATTCTTCCAAAGAATAATCTGTCTTTTTCACTTTGCCTTTCAATCATTTGTGTAAGAAGGAGTTAAACTCTTTTCCCTCTCTGCAACTAAAGATGCATTTATACAGATGCATGCAGCCTTCTCCAGAATTCCTATAGCCCTGGAAGAGAACGTCATCCTACAGGGCAAATTTCTCCAAATAACATTATGCTCAGGAGGAACCTTCCTCTGCCTTCTTAAAATGCAAGAGGATTTTTTAAGAGGTGTATTGTCACCTTGTTTGTGCTACTAAGAAGTTTTAAGAAGTTGCATGTCTTGTGTGGGCTATTTTTTGGGGGAAAAGGCATTTGTTTTGAGGTACCGCTCCAAAGTAAGTGATAATAGCTATTGCTTACAGTATATATGATTTTTAACACATAGATCTCACATTATCTTCTGGAAGTGAAAACATTTTGCAGATGGTGAGTCTGATATTCAGGCAAGTGTGATTTTGTGATGCGAGGCCTCAGTGGCAAAGCGTGCTGCTTCTCTTCAGTATAGATGCTTATAAAATGCCAGCATATGCTTTTATGTGCATATGTGGCAAAGAAATGAAACTTACTTCTGTTTTATAATTCAAAATTAATTTTCTGTGAACAGTGTGGTCTGAGTCACCTCTCGTATTGTTGTGTATCAGCTGCAGCTGCAATGTGCTGGAAAGACATGACGCTAAGATGAAAAAATAGCCGAGGATGAGGCCGGGTTTCCATCAGCGCGGGCACCGCTCCTGCAGGGCCCCGCTCGGCTGGGCCTTGCCGAGGACCCCGTGGCGAGGGCGACTGCAGCTCTGCTGCTCGGCTCCTGTGCACGCTCGCGGTGTCCCCGTGGGTAGAATGCTGCCTTCCAAGGGAAGATTTTACATCTGAGAAGATGCAACCTTGAATTACCAATCCTGATCGCTGGGATTGCTCGTGTCAGCAAGGGACTGAGAGGTGTCTCAGATGCACAGGAGTGTGTTCTTAGGAGAGGTGGTAGGCAGCATATATAGATAAGGGCAACACATGAAAACACTGGCACGTCTGCTTGTAGGGATGGAGACTGCCCGTCTCGCTCTGCTGGCGCTCTGAGCTGGCCAAGCGTGAGCTGCTGCCGGCCTGGAAGCCAGAGCAGTCAGGCCGTGCCCAAGCCGTCCTGCCTGTGAGCTGAGGGAGGAGCGTGCGGTCGATGAGCCCCACGAGACGCTGGTGATGCCCATGAGAAACAGCACCACTAGAGTCTCAGCAGCCTACCTGGCATGACGGTTTCTGCCAGCATCATACAGCCATCTGCTGTAGTAGTTTCCCATATTCTCCTTGCCTTTTTTTTTTTTTGAATCAAAAGTATTCATTTATCGTGGTAAGTTCTTCATCGTGTCCTAACTCGGCTATGGAGTACTGATCACATAAAACACTATCTTCAGTTGGCATCTGTGGTTTCAGTCTGTTACGTGTTCCTTCTCTAGTTCAGAACTTTGAAAAAGCATCACTTGAAGATCCAGGAGGCCACTTACTGGAAAGCATCTGCTTTCATGCACTTTTGGCAGCAGTATCACCCTGCTGAATTGAGTATTTTTGTAGATGCATGCACAGGGTACAGATATATGGGTTAGTAATCATATATTCTATTAGAGAACTAATTGGTCAAGTTATGGCATGTACATTTTTTCCCAGCTTCTTCCCAGGAAACTGAGAGCCATTTGCTAAACTGTCTGGACTTGAGGGAAGAAATAAAGGTGGTTTTAAAAACAGAGCTGTGGCTGGATGGGTAGACACAGGCACATGATGATTTGCTTTTATTCACTGTTTCATTAAGAGTCAAGATTTTCCATTTTATTTTTCCAGTGAAGGAAGTGGTAGTTCAAAGCAGGTAAGTGATGCTAAAAGCTGTAAGAACCGCTTCCTTCTTAGGCAGAAGTAATTTCAGGGCAGAGGAAGTAAAAGCGGCAATGTGATGGAGAGGGAGATGCCAAGGGGGAATAGGCAGCAGGTGTGTTGACACACAAACTCACTCCAGTTCTGTTTGCTTTCTAAATGCATTTGATAAGCTGGTTTTCTGGGGCTCTTTGTTGTTTTCCCATAGTCCCCATAATGAATTTCGCTACACTTTTAGAGAGAAAAATGGAAAGACTGCACAGAATGTAGGAGTGCATCATCAAGCACTGGAATGCTCAATAATTAATTTCCTGCCAGCAGGGTTTTTTTTTCCCCCTCTTTTTTTTCTCTTTCATTATAACACCAGCAGGAACATTTTGTTACAACAGAAGAATATTTTAAAATCTTTCCTGCTGGAAGCTTGATTTAGGATCATCAAAAATACACTCCCTTGTATGGCGAATTGCATTCACTGGAAAGAGCCAACATCCCCAACAGGAATTACTCTTTTTTAGATGATATTTTTGTCCTGAATTCAGTACTTTGCAGTAGTCTGAATGTATATTTAGTAGCATATGTCTTTCCTTCCATTTCCTGGAATGAAGTATGCAAAGCAGAATACTTCTATACTCAGAAGTTTCATTCTGAGTATATAATTATTTAAAAATAATTATGTTTTTATTTTTTGTTTCTTATAAGAATATGGACTGGGATGGTAGAAGTGTGATCTGTTGACTGGAGGACTAGAAAAGGAGTCAGAAGTGCTGTATTCTTTATCATTTTTCTATGCTTTTATCCCAAATTCCCTAGGCAGATTTTCCTTGATTTCAGTAGATTTAAATAGTTTCCTGAGATGCAGACTTTCTTTGCAGACATTTGCATGGCCTGCAAACATATATGGAGTGCTACACATGCACATAATATAGTGGTGTCAGAAATAATGTTAAAAAAAAAAAAGTGATCACAAGCTGAAAGAAGCTGATCAGTTCCAGCCCCGTCGGCTCCCCATCGGTACCATAATGTGTCATTTGGAATGAATCAGTCACAAACACTCAGTACCCTTTGGTTTGATCAAACCCTTTGGTTTGATTATCTTCCCATTTGGATTCTTAAGATGAAGATTTTTATAAGTTCTGGACACTACTAACTGTAATAACTCTTTGAACCTCAGCTTCTTAGGACTTTGAAATTGACGGTCTCAAAGCCTGTATTTTAAGAGGTGATACATGCTCTTAATTTCTAATAGATTCAGTGGAAGTTAAGTATCTGAATGTCTTACTTTTAGGGGCCTGTGCTTCTCTGATTGGACATCTACTGGCAGATGTTCACAGTCAGCAGTTCTTGCAAACATTTTCCTCTCTTTATATTATATACTCTTGTCTGTTTATGCATATGAAGCATAATACTGATGACTTGTGCTTAAGTACAGAGAGTTATCTTTTTTTTAATTACACGATGCAGCAGTGTTCAGCATTTTTGATATAGTTTGATGTGCCTGTCAAACACATGGAAATTTTATAAATGGAAGGAAACTCTTTCATTATGCATCCATTCATTCAGACAAAAGTAAGTGCTATACCTGTTCATTATTTTAACTCTTCTGTAACTTGTTCCTGTATTTATTCTGCCCGTAGACATGTTAATTTCAGTGGAGCTCCTTGTAGAGTAAGATGACATTTAGAAAGATTAAATTGCCTGGAGAACCCTGGATGAAGTTCTACAGAACTGCAAAATAATATTATTCCATATAAAAATAAAGTTAAATAGGCCTAGGAGTTTTAAATGTGAAACCCAAAATAAAGATTCAGATCCAGGGATAAGAAACTTGCAAAGATAATGCTGGAAAAGTAATTCTTCTGGTGTGGCTGGTCTCTGTAATGGCAATTTTATGACCTAGGGTATTTGTAAGCAATGACAGCAAGGAAGCTTTACCTGTCCAAAATGTAGGAAACACTGGCAATAAAATAAAGAAGCAGGGAGAGGAAAGAGAAAGTGCTGATTGTGTGTGCAGCATGCAATTTTAGCAAGGTCAGTGCCTAATTTCTCTAACAAATTAGAAGTCTGGACTCTCTGTGCCACTGCATGAATGAAATTCAAATCATGCCCAATAGCCCCATAGTCAAATGAACTCTAACACTGTTACCATCGCAGTTCTTCGAAGAGAGGATGTTCTGGTTCAGCCTGTGATTCCCAAGCATGGAGCGAACTTGACGCATGGGATTAATCTGCTGCAATCACTCACCAACGTCCCATTTCGTTTCTTTTCCTGGCGAGTTGCCGTTAGTGCTGAGCAGCTTTGGCCTAACTTATGAGAGCTGGTGAGGTCTCAGACTTGCCAGAAATTAAATGCACAGCATTATTTAAAAAACGACAGTCTTCAAAACATGGTATTAGAACTATTACTGATTAAAAAGAATAATGTACTGCTAATAGTTTTAGCTGCTTATTTATTATATTTCCACTCAGCTTGGACAGAAATACAATCCATTTGTTTTCTCTGAGAAATGAAGGCTATTTCACTTGCATCCTTAATATTTGCAGAGTTTACTTTGAAAATAGTACAAAGGAATGACTTTGCTTCCTTTCTTCACTTGCTTCCTACTGGGATAGGAGAAGCAACCTTGGGCCTTCTGCCTTGTCAGGGTCCATGTAAACACTGATTTGGTTGTGTCCTGTACTATTTTGCTGCTGCCAGGTAATTATTAAGGAGAGATGTCTAAAGGGGGAAGAACCAAATATTGTCTGTCATGCAGACATCAAAATCTCAAAAATTATGTATTCAGGAGAAATTACCAGGTAATTAGTTGCATCTGTCATTGCTCAGGTGGTAAATGGCATCACAGAACATTTTGAGAAATAAGAGTCTTCTACATTTCTCTCTACCTGCTATTCTATTTTTGTGTCTCTCCACTTAAGCACAGGAGTGGTGGGTTACTGTAATGATCAGTGGAATTGCAGGATAGATTTTCCTTCACTGTAATGGGTGCCTATTTCCATGCAAACAGATGAGCTACACTTTAGCTGTACTTTGAGATTCTCTAGCCACAGTCACAACTTTAAATCCGCTTCTTCCAAGAAGACTCATCATAGCAACAGCCTGATCCCAATGCCTGGGGAAATGCAACCTGCGGGCAGAGAGGATTTCTGGTTCTACCACCAGAAAACCCCTTGAATCCAAAAAGATGTTATCAATAACACTTGAAAGATAGCTATGATGTCTGTACCTACTACCTAATTTGATGGCATGATTAAAGTAATGCATAGAGGGATGCTCTTAATTGTTTTTGACTAATGCTGACATATGTAAAAAACATATTTTGTACTGCAGTGACTTTAAAGTTACTCTTGATATCTATCAATATAGTTCAGACACAGAGAATCTATGAACAATGAGTTACCTTGTTTTTATACCTGTTTCCTTAGCATCTTTTACTGTCTCTAGTCAGAAATAAGATCCTTCTAGATCAATATCGCTGATTTGCTTCATTATGGCAATTGTGTTTTTCTGTTTTGGTAGTATAATACTAGTTTATAAAAAAAAAAAAATCACAAAAATATGTGCTACAAGATTAATTTCAAATAGAAATATTTATGTTCCAGTCCTTGTATCTTTAAAGGACAGATCTCTTTGGATCTGAATCCTTTCCCAATTAACATGGGGAAGGAGAGCATTTTGTGTATCAGGCTGGGCATGCGAGTCCCCTGTACTGCTCAGTGTCCACTAAAGGAAGCAGTTGGTTGGATTTACACGTGATCCAGAGCCTGGTCCTGCAGTACAAATCCTCACTCATCCCGGTCCTGCCTGGGGCAGGCAAGTCCACCCGGAGGCCTCCTGCAATCTGTCGGGATGCTCTGCCTGTCCCCAGCAGCTTGCCCAGCTGGATCCAACTGCAACATCACAGCCTTAAAATACACGCCGCAGCCCTGAAATGCACAGAGATTTTAAGTACAAGACTTTGTACTTAAGACCAGACTTTGTCTGGAGGTGGTAAATCGGGTGCCACCAGAGCGGGGCCTCCTGTTTCAGCTATGCTTACGTGAAGCTGGGATTTGGGCCTGGCACCTTGGATCCTACCAAGGTGCACAGGTTTGTTCATAAGGGGCTGATATTCACTGTGGAGCAGCTGCTGCAATCTCTGGTTAACAAGGAGCCCTTAAAAGAAGGTATTTTGTACATTGCACCCACAGGAACCCGTTTACGAGGGAGACTGAGCATCAAACGAACAGCCTGCATGCGTTTGTTTCTTCCCCACCCACTTTACCATTGCTGTTAATGGTCACACGGCAAGTTACCCATCTCGTAACTCTGAAACGTTTATGTTGAGCCACAGTTTTATTCTCTCAGCCTATTCTTCCAACCTTGTCTTCAAAAAGCCAAATAACTCTATACCTTGATGAGCAGACACCTGTGTTACTCCTACATCATGAAAGCCTCTATCACAGCCTCAACTTCCACCGTTTCAAGGGACTTAAGCTGAAGCTTTGGGTTGTGCTGCAGCTGTGAGTTATGTGGACAGCCTGCCTTGTTGTTGGACACTACTAGTTAGATATAAGTACACTGCTGTTTCATTTTAGTCTTTGCAAGTAATCCCCTAATGCATATCATTTTTGTTTGTTTGTTTGTTTAGAGTATATATCCAGAATAATATTTGTTTTCCTAAAATATAGCATTATCTTTTGACTAATCATAGGACAAGAAATGAGGAAACTTGACTGATTCTTTCCCATACTCTAGTTTTATTTGTTGTGGTGCTTTGGTCATTGAAAATATCACATGAAGATAATGGTGCTTTCACACTTTTACAGATTGCGTAAAACATTTTTATAATGATCTGGAGATTGAAGCAGAGCTCTTAAGTGTCCTTACTTGAGTGTTCAGTGAGTAAGCAATATAGCCTTTATTTAGTAGAATATCTTCTGTTAACTGGGCATAGCTTCTGGAAAGCATGTGGTAAGATGGATTTCGCCTCATCAATTCTACCTTTTCAACAAAGTACTTAGTAGACCTAATTCTGTCACAAATCCTGTGCGATTTCAGCAGGTATTTTTCAGTGTAGTTGGCAACACTTTTCGTCCCTGTCCTTGTTCTTACAATCCCACAGCTGGGCAGGGGCCTTCCTGTCCTTGGCGGTTAATGCCATCGTGCTACATTTAGTTCCTGTTGCTCTCTGGTTATTTTTTTTCTTTAACGACTTTGTGGAATCAGGACCAGAGCAATTTAAAGTTACAGGGACCCTTATGCATGTTCTTCTGTTTCTCCCCATTATAAAGAGAAAGTTTTAAAAAGATTTCATGTTAGCTAAAAGGAACAACTTCTCAGCCTTCTTAGAGAAGTTAACACAATTATTGACCTTGGCTGAAAGAAGACTGCGTGTGAGTTTTTTGCTGGCTAAGCTACGTTTCTTCTTTTGAAGGTAGACAGTCTGTTTGATGTATTTACCGTTGGGCTTTCACAACTTTAAAACATAGTATGTTTATCAAAAGGATCAAAAGGAATGGGAGACCTAATTGTCTTCAAAAGCTGTGTGTATCGAAAGGAAGCACTGTGTTTTGGTTGCCAGTACAACTAAGCAACACAAATAAAATCCTTCATCGATAGTGCTGCAATTGACAGTATCACTCATCACGAGTTTATTTTAATTTAAGAACCTTGAGGCTGCACCGGTTTGACTACACTTAAGCCTGTGGAGAGGGCAGCCAGTGTCTGCAGAGAGACAGCGCAGGCCTCCTGCCTCGTCCGGTGAGAACCAGCAACTCCGGTGCTGCGAGGTGTAACCTTGAGGTTGGGAAGCTGATACCTGTGTTCCTCTCAAGACTCTTTTGAAACCAATGAACACAGCCAGTTATATTTAGGTTTTGCTTTAGCTCATCAGATCTTAGGTGCCTCTGAAGCCCTTGACTCTCCATTTATTTATTTATTTGTTTGTTTGTTTTATTGCTTGTTTTATTGGTGGTGTGTGTTTTTGGCTCTGTTTCTCTCTTCCCACAGCGGCCCAAAAGCACTGTTTTCAGGCATACTCAGTCCTTCCATGCGAATACTGAGGATGAAAGTCAGTGGCAGAGGTGGTCTGGACAGCTCAGCAAGCCCAGATAAGATCACTGCTTCATGTCACTCAAGCCTGTAGATGGCTTTGTCCTTCAGGCCCTTAATTGTAAGCCCAGTGTTCACTTGACCTCTCATTTTCTCATCTTTAATGAACCAAAACTTGGAGCAGTGCGTGACTGCAGAGCCGTTGCAGTTCGGGCTTTACAAGCCAGAGTTTCTGCTCATTTTGTTTGTCACACTAATGATCAGGTTTGGAGCCAGGCCTCCGCTCAGGAACCGCGTGGAAAACACAGCACAACGTGCTAACGTGGTTTCCACATGACAGAAGGATTCATGTGGGCTACCCACTTCATTTTGCCTTGAGATGCTGCTCCGCGTGTATGTTCTTGCACGTGTTGCATTCCTGCAGAGTGACAGGACGACTAGGGGAGGGGAAGGAACATTTGGTAATTGTGGATTTTGCAGAGAGGGTCCAAGCTTGGGTTCTGCTACTGAGACAGTAATATCGATACCTTCAGGCCTATTTTCCCACAGCTTTGGATTCCCCTTGACTAAAATTCAAATGTGTTCTTAATGCATACTAACAGAATAATCTCTATTTCTGTAGTGGTTGAATGTCTCTTGGTTTTGATGTGTTTATCTAAAGGACATCCCTACTTTTGATTTGGGTAACAAAAGCACATGAAAGTCAGAGGCCTCATTATGAAGTTATTTGGATAGTCTAATGACATAGGTTTTGTGGAAGAGCATGGAAAATTTTGGTGGGGCAGAATCTTGATCTTCTCATTCCAAAGTGACCATTCTAACTACCTGACCTATTTCTTCTCTTTTATTTCCCCCCTTAACCATCTAACAGTGACATCTATCTAACAATTTACATGAATTGTAATACACATATGCTGTCTTATCTATCTTAAACTAAGCTAATTCACATCAAGCTCCCAACCCACCTTTCAATCCAGTGTGTGGAGTTCCCTTGTTTGAGGTTGAGAAGTTTTGTCTCAATTTGTTCATGCTTAGTAGTGTTCACCCTAGTGTACCCCAAGTGGTGGGTCAAGGCTAGTTGGCAGCAAACAGCTTTTGTTTAGTTTTTTTTGTTATTATTTTGTCTGTGCGTGTGTGAGTAAAGGCAGACCAAGCAGTTTTCTTTCCCTGAGTTTATTCCAGGAGTTCAGTTTGCTTTGGTTTGAGTACGTATTGCTGGAAGGGGGGTAAAGTACAGCCAGAGAGGAAGGAAACTTGCTACTAGAAGCCAGATAATTATACTTCATGGTATACTTCATCTCCAGGAACTGTAGCTTCTTACATAATAAAAACTTTCCATTTGCATGCATGAATGAATGAATTGGATGAAATTTTATCCCAGGCTGAACTTGCTGTCAAATCATACTCTTAAGTTCAGTTCTCAGAATCATCCAAGTGTTATTTTAACAGAGTGGTACTATATCTAAGTGGCGCGAAACATCTGTCTGAAAACCTCTGAGAGTGCTCAGGGGGAGGTAGGGAGGAAGACCAAGGGAGAGCTTACTTAGGGCATGGATGAGACATCGTAATACTGCCCAGGTGCTGAGAGATCATCGAAAGATGTCTGTCTGCCCTGGGCGACTATAATGATACAAGGTGATGTACTGTGAGAGAAGGAAGTCCAAGAGTTAACAAAACCAAAATTAGAAATAGGACAGTGCTCAGATTCTTAAGCCATAGAGAATTGAGGTGAATTAATTAATTGCCTCACCTTGAAAGGTGGTTGGTAGCAGAATCCTTGCAATACCGAGACTCTAAGTTGCCTTCACTGTTGAAGTTGGAGTCTTGAGGAACCACAGCTGGATAAATATCTGATTCTGACTTGCTTCTGGAAGACTTCTTTTCCTCTTCTTTTTCTTTTCTCTGTTTCCCAAGCTCTTTGATATCAGTCTGTGGATCCCTACCTAAGCTTGCTTTCAAGGCATGAGTAGAGGAAAGCACAGCTATTTAGCCTCATGTTTCTTCAGAGATGAGTTATTGATGGGTAAACGAATAATTGGCAGGTGTTTTGCTGCGCCCTTTCCACCCACTTTTTTAATCTTTCCACCCACCGACGCACCAGAAGTGTCTCAGAAGGGACCTTCATGGGCAGAGCTGGTCCTATGCGGCCTCCCCACTGCAGACTGCCTCGGGCTCTGCATGTGCGTAGGAGCTGATCTGTTGATTAAGTCTTCTTGGGAACCCCAAAGAACAATAATATCCTGTTGACTAGGATTTTACTATTTATATCCATCTGCTGAGCAGCCGCCTCTGCCTGCTCACCAGTGTGTGAATCTCTTTGGACCACATAATCTGTAGCATGGTTGATAATATTATTGTTTTTTAATTGCAAGAGGAATTTGTTTGGGGGACTTAGAAAGGCAAAAGCATTGATGAAAAAAAGGCTTAAGCTTTTCTTGAGTTGTAACTTAGCTTTTTAGATGTCATGAAGAAACTATCATCAGGAAGCTAACCCCAGAATAGGGGACATAAAGATGGAGCGATATAAACCTGCAGCAGTGAAAGGAAGAAAACAGAAAGAGGTACAGGTATGTGTGTGGAGAAGTGCTGACATATACCTGTCAGATTAAATTCAGAATCCCACCACCCACACAATTTCACAGCTGTTTATTCCTTTCTTTTCTTTTTTTTTTTTTTTCTGCAGCAGATTTTCAATCTACTTGAGCAGAAAATGTGTTATCTTCTTCTAGAAAAACCCTTTCCTGGCTTCTAAATGTGGGGGATATTATGTCAAATTTAGACAGGCATTTTCTAGGCTGCTTTTTAAAAAGTGAGCCTTCTAAGAGAACCTGTACAATTCACTTAAAAGAGATAAAATACAGTAAAATCTGTGGGAGTCTGCTGGTTTGAAGTGAGAAGAAAGCAATTTTTTTCACTGGGAGCTTTTTATGAAGATATTCAGGCTCCCATCAAAAGCAAAAGTGTTTGTAAAATGGGGCTTAGTTAACTGGCATGAAGCCCTGTTGCTCTTGCTCCCCTATGGGTCATCCCACTCAGAGCGAGACCTGGACTGAGGCAGACGCAGCCACCGCTCCCGGGAGGCGCTTGAGCTGCTTCAAACCGTATGAACGTGCTCACGTGGCCTCTCCTCGCTTCTGTCTCAGTGCCATTCTGCATGCACGTCTACGGACATGCCTTCCAGAGACCTTTTTTTTTCTGAAGACCTTTCTGGTATATCAGCCACGGGAATGTAATGTAGCTCTTTTATTTTTTTCCTCCAGTTCTTCTTTTATGCACTTTAACATACAACCACTTGGTTGAGCTACCCTTCCTCTGTTGTTGTACTGGAGAAGTGGGTGTTCTTGGAGAAACCCATATGTTTTCTGAAGAATTAAACCTCCTTTTTTTTAAACTAATTAATACTTTTGTGAACATAGAAAGTTTGGAGCACTCTTGGTGCCACCTGGATGTCAAAGTTTGCTCATCTCTCCTGGTTCCTTCTACCTTTTCATATTACTGATCCTGAGAGTAGATGGAACAGAGTAGATGGAACACCTTTAAGGAAATACACGTGTAAATTTGCCGTAAAAATGTAACCATTCTAATCATCGTGCCTCTCTTACCAGCTTCTTGAACGTAGTAAGATTTAGGATGGTACAAATAGGGACAGATTTTGGTTTTTATGCTTCCAACAGTTTTACCTCTGTAACCCCCTAAGACAAGCTGCTTTATGAAAGATCATGATCTTCATTTTGTTAATATGTTTTTAAGTTAGTTTTGACAAGCATTATATACTGTGATAGGGAGAAGAAAAAAGGTTAAATAGAGATTCTGAAGCAGAGTATCAGTGCAGGGATTGGGCTTTTCCGAGGAGGGAGAGTGGCAGCAAGGGGAGGGCTGCGTCAGTGGCTCAGCAAGCACGGGGAAGAGGAGCAGGAGGATGGCAAATCCTTCTGCTTTAAACACGTGTCCATCTCTCTTAAGACACTAGGAACGACCCTAAGTGGATTCCGTAACAAATTGAAAACAGCAGTAGAAAAAGCTCTCGAATATCCTTGAGGGCAGAAGATCCCCCCTTCTGGGGGCTCTAACAAAGCAGAAGCAGCTAGCGGCACTCGGGAGGCATTACTGGAAAATTGCCTGGAATAGCGTATTCTGAAACTAGAGAATCTGGATGGGAGAGGCGTGAAGAAGGAGGTAGATGAAAGCCTATACTTTTGCCTGCTGAGATGAGAAAATCCAAGGGCGTTAGCTGAGGACTGGGAAAGGGAGGTGGTTTCAGCATAGGTAACTAAAAAAGAGTTTGCTGCTTTGTTCATGACTTAGATCCTCTAAATTTGCAGATGAGCAAACTTCAGTAACTGTGTAAGTTGTTACGCTTGCCTTCATCCTCCCTCTTGTCATATTAATATCCTTGCCTTCAGCTGGGATCTGTTCTTGCACCTACTGAATTTTTTTGCCATTGAGCTCCGTGGTGCCAAATGAGGCCGCTGCAGTTGAGAGCTGCTCGGCTGTGGCAGTCTCGCCTGGGCAGGGTTACGTGCTACGGCACCGAGTGCACGATGAAGATCCTCAGAGGAACCTAACAGGACTGCAGTCGATTTATACAAGTACTCTTGCCTGCAGCCCCAGAACCTGAATATTCAGAAATATGCACCAGAATCGCCTCTGGTGGTAAACAAACCGTTGCTGTGTTTGCATTCGTGGTGCTTGTGTTACAGATGCTGCGATCAGGCCAGTCCCATGCCCTTGTGTGTGCCTGGCATGCGGTCAGGAATGCCAGCAGCAGCTCTGTGCAGCAGTGGTGATGTGGAAGCCCCTAGGTTCATATTAATACTGCTTTAATGCGTGTATTTGCCTAGGTGTAGGAGGCATTATTACAGCTCCTGGCCTGTTTCTCAGAAGAACAATTAGCAAGTCCGAAAGGTCTTGCTTCAAGGCTCTCACAAGCCATGAATTAAACATTTAATTCTGTATCCTGCATTCCATTTCTGTTGCACACTCTTTCTGAAGATCTTTTAATATCTTCTTTTTTTCCCTTTCACTTAAAAACTTGACAGCCTAGTGCCCAGAGCAGGGGAATAAGAATGCTTTCTCATCATCTCTTCACAACATAAAATTTCCTTTTTTAAATTCATGTTAGAAAAACTTCGTCACCTAGCAATAACATCTTAAGGCTGCTCAGTACCTCCTGTGATGAGGGTCCTGAGGGCCGGCAGGAATCTGCTGGGCTTTCAGCAACAACAGCTGCTGCCTGCCCAGTGCTGTTAAAACACAGACTGAGCATTGGTTTGGGGTACCGTGGAGCAGTGAGCCTGGCCAAAATTACCATCACCGCCACTTTGATATCATGCAGCTAAGGAACATTGTAGAATGCATCTACATGACTACCCTCAAAACTTGATCCAAATTAACTTTATTGAAAGCAAAGGACTGTGGATGTCGCTGTCACTCATGCTGCACCAGCCAGAGAGGCTGGATGGTGGGGCGAGGGGCGCAGAAGCACAACTGCAAGGAGGCCGCTTGTGGACTGACGCACCAACCATGTGTTTTATGCCAGGATTAATGCATTTGAAGCTGGGCTCAGTCACAGACACAGCAGCTGGAACCTGTGCCAGGAGATGCCGGCAGAGAAGCGGTTTAGCTGGAAAAGCTGAACACAGAGCCCTGTCTTGCTGGAAGTGAGGCTAATTTGTGTGTAATTCTTGTTTCTGCTTTTGTCATTGCCTTGAGGCAGTGAGGAGGAGTTAGGTGGTTGCCCTAAACAGAAATAGGCTAGGAAAGAAATGCATGAGTATTTCCTTGCACTTCTGTCTCAGCAAGAAACTAGCTGTGGATGTCTGAGTTCTTCTTAATAACAAGGATGCTTAAAAAGGGCCACATCTCTGTGTGTGATGGGTATGTTTACTGTGCAGCTGACAAGGCAGAGTCGTGTATCTTAATGTGCTTGTTTCCTGGAAGCAGTTTATTAGTCCTCTCTGTGTGATCGAGGGAACCTTCTGCTTCCCTAGACTCTTAGGGATATCTCTACCCAGCCCTGTAGCTACACCTTACCTGTTTGGAGATCCACAGGATACAATCATTCCTCCAACCTCTCAGAAAATGCTGTCCTAATTTAATGTCGTGACAGTGATTGTGGAATGAAAAATGGCTTTCAGCGCTCAGAGAATTGTTGCTGCAGCCTCATAGGGGTCCCAGAGGACTCCTGTGAGGGAGCCTGCTTGTTCCTCAGCCTGGTTATCCGCAGTACAGACCCACCTACACGAAAGATGTTAATTCTGAGCAATGTCAGCTGGGAGGTAATTTGGTCCCAAGGGCCATCATTTTGCTGCGAGGGATTCTCCACGGATGCCAGGTTTGAAGTGTGTGGGGGTGGAGGAGTTTGCAGAACCAGTGCCCACGATGGCCAAATTGTACAAGCTTTTATCTCCGGTACTGATGTTGCCGTGCTTTTTTGTACTGAAAATCTTGTTTTGTGGCAAACATCAGTTATACTCTGAGGTTGCTATATGGCTTCCAGTAAATGTAGAACTTAAATGATAGGATGATAAATATTTGAGCAGTGAAGTTGTTGCCATGATATTAGCAAGGCAAGATTTGTAGGGAGAGGTAATGTCTTTTATTAGACTGATTGATAAGTGGCTTTGTTGTTTTTCCAGCTACTGTTTGCTGACATATTAAAAGCTATTACCTCACCTCTGACTTTTGTTTGTGGCATGCTTATTTAAATAACAGAAATCAATGAAGCCAGTCCAGTGCAAGTGATCATGCTTCCAGAGACTTTAAACTATAAAACAAATTCAAGGTTAATTTATGTAAATTCAGATTATTGGCCTTGTATGTGCTGGTTTTGTTCTTTAATTTGTGGACATTTACTATAAAAATTATCTGTGTTCTTTCATTCATACACGGCAATCACTTGAAAATACATCGTTTCAACAGCATGACTGCACATAAATAGGGTTATGGCAGTGACTGACTGGGAGTGACCCATAAGCAAAAAGCACAGGTAGGGTCAAGCCTGACTAATAAAACAAATGCAGCTGCAAACCGTGAAATTTTGTCCTTGTGAGGTAGCAAAGGAATGGGTTAAACTAAAATTGTAGGCAGGAGAACACTGGGTGCTACCATAAACAGGGTTTTCTGGGGTCTGATCATCCCTGAACAAAGTCACACAGAAGTGCTTTATGATACAACAGCACCATATTACATGTGACTATACATTTTGCAGTCTTGTTGGTTATTTGAGCATGCATAATATATTGAAACAGAGATTTCATTGCTCAAGATGTAAATAATCTAAATCATACAAACATTTTCCGTAGCTCATTTGACTGCATAGGGTGAGGCCTATTTGAAGTTCTTCCTACCTTGGCTTATTTATGCATGAAAACTACTTGAGGAGCATTGCAGGGAGGTGGGACGAGTGAACGCTGAGACATACTTCCCTGAGGTGAAGGTTTCACAAGCCTTGGCCAGGCTGTTGACTCTGTTGTAGTATCTATCGCACGTTCCCAGGAGCAACTGCAGCAGTGAACTCATCTTTCCTGCTCTTGTGAGGTCTAGTAGAGCAGGAGAAGTGGAAATATGCCTTCATTTTATAAAGCACAATTCCATTTACTAAAGAAAGTTCCGTACTTGGGAGAACTTCAGTGCAAAAGTCAGGAAGGTAGTTTGGACTGCTAACTAGGAAAGTATTTCTGCAAATATTTCTTGAAGACGGTATAGGCTACTCATCTCTGCAGTCACAGTGACTGCTTGCAGTACGTGCTGTAAGATCTCTTATGTTGATGCAGTCCTCATTAAAGCAGCGTGTTTCCCATAGCTACAACTTTTAATGACAAAGATCTCAAGTGGTGGCACTTTTCAGTGACCTGAGGCTCTCTCTAACATTTTGGCTTAATGGGTGGCATTTGTCCTAACCCCTGTCTGCAGACTGTGTGTCTTTGGCTAATCATACCTTGGTGATTTTTCAGTATCTTCAGTTTTGAACTTTCAAAAAAAATATATGTATATGCTCTATGTACTGCTGGTAACCTGTCTGTATTATTGGTCACAAATCCATCAGAAATTGGTCAGGGTGGGCCATGAGTTGAAAATGACTGTTTTCTGTCAAGAACAGAGTGGCTGCCCTCGCGAGGTTGCTGTTGCTGTTTGCTCGAGAGCCGAGTTACACTGGATGCTTGATCTGCTCGCACGAGGTCACCTGGATCCTGTCCCATGTATATTGAAGTCTGGCTTTAAAATAGTGCCCTCCATTTTCTGTTGTTGTTGTTAAATAGTCTTTCTCACTGAAGGCTGTGATTTTCCCCATTCCCAGTGTTATTTCCCTAAATATACTCTTCTGTTTTGGTAAGCAGGAATGTGAAATACTAATATTTCAGACTGTGAAGACAAGGGGACCATCATTTGCTGCAGGAGAATTAGGCTGAGTTTCTGACTCCCCTGTAACTCCAGACACAGAAAACGATTTGGGGCCACTCACATGAACACAGTGTAAGCCCCGCTGCCACTGGGTCGGCCGCTGTGGCGGGGGGAGGCAGAGGCTGTCGTGATTTCCTTCTGACAGAGTCAACAAACACTAATCCCTTTCTGTCAAAGATGAGGTCCTCCCCGTGCGGGAGCACTTGGTCATGTCAGCGTGTGTTTATGTACCGCGCACGTCGGGAAAGCAAATAAAATTGAGCACAATGTGCTCTGCTGAGCCCTCCTTGCCGTATATCAATGCAGCCTTATTTAGGCAGCTCGGCTGTTTGTTTTTGTTTCATTCTGCTTGCATAAACTTTCCCTTTTGCTCCTGTGGTGTTTATAGGAGATGGTGGCCCTTCTATAAATCACAGGAGGCTCGTGCTCACCCTGTCTGCCCCAAGAGCCCCCCAGCTCAGTCTCGGGTGAAGTTTGTAACCCAGACCAGGTGACCAAACAAGGGCCCTTTCTTTTTGGCCACCGTGATTTCTGAGTTCAGCGGTTTCTCTTTACCTGTATTTGAGTTTGTTGTTTTCTTTCCTCGGGCAGGTTCATCACCAAGTGCCCATCAGTCTGAAACTTGTACTTACTCAGCCAGGTTAAAGTTGAATTCCTCTCTATAGGAAATGGGACAAGTGAGTTAATGAAATCATGGATATTGTAAGGTTGTTCATCTCTGAAATGTCATATGAATGTTTTGGCAAGGTGCTCTAATTTATTTGGCAAAAAGATCCATTTACATTTCCTGTGAGACGAGCAGCATTTTGCTATGGAGAACAAGGAACAATTCCACTAAATCTGAGTTTCCTTTAATTTATAAAAAGGTGTCAGTTACTTTGCTCCCTTGTCTCCCTCTTGTCCATCCCACCAGTTTGAAGTCATAGATTTTCATTAAATAACTTCTAAGAATGGCAGAGGTCTTGTTTGCAACTTGTCCTTGTAGAAGCTCACTGCTTTTCACAGCAGAGCACACAGGTGTGGAGCAGAGGACAACTTCAGTCCTTCCTCTTGGGATCTGAAAAACATCTCTTTCTCACATTTCAGAGCTAGATTTTCTTAAAATGTGACTTTGCTCTAAACAACCACTCAAGTGGTATTGCCAAAAAACATCCATGATGGTGAAAAGCCCACACAACACCTGTTTACTTAAATTCTATTCTTTTCAAGAGCAGCCTCTTGAAAAGAGGTCTCTGTATAGCTTTTACCATTACACAGTATGCTACATAGTACTCATCTAAACTATCTTGAACGTGTCTGGAGACAGACTGCTTCAGGGTAGTAGCTACATACCTGAGTACATGTGTGTGTGTGTGTGCACGGATACGTAGTCTGGATCAAGCTCTTTTTTGAAAGCTCTGCTAATAATTAACCTTCAGCTTGTAGTAACTATGCAGCATAATGATAACCATATCATTGGCTCTTGACCAGATGTCCTCAAGGATATTAGGCAGATACTATACAGCATATCCATTTCACACAGTGTCTGTGTACCGGTGTCTGTGAATGTGAATGGATGTTTAGTCCTCTAAATTAGGGACAGTTTCCAGTATCTTTCTTCTTAATTCTGTTATTTTATAGACATATCTTAATTCATCTCTATTTTCATCTGTTATGCCAGTTTGAGGTTTCTTCTTACACAGACTCCGTTAAAGCTCTTCCACACGCTTGTGTCCTAACGTTTGCATTAGTGTGGTGCTTTTTCATGTTAAACTGGGTGAGAGAAAGTCCAGACCTGTCTGATCTAGATCACTGGCTTCTCCTTCCAGGTTACATGAAGGTGGGTAAGCAAAGTAGTAGTTGGATTTCACTATTTATCTCGGGTTCCTTTAGGCCTGTAATGTGCAAACAGGCAGTGTGCATGTTCCTTGCTGCTGCTCATGGATGCTTTGGCAGCTTGCATAGGAAGCATTACCAGCAGGCACAGAAATTAATGCAATTTTGCTTTAAATATCATCTGCTTTAAATATCAGTGGCTCGTTCGTGTTGAATGTTTATTTCCTGTACCCTAACTGCATTCGCACAACTGACTGCCATCGGAGCCGAAATTCTGGCACGCACAGATTGGGCTGCGGGGCTGCGTAATTGAGCTGCCCGATTAGTGTCTAGCTCTGGCGGCTAAAACTCAGCTAGGAGAAACTTTCTTTGCAAGCCAAGGGAAGAAACTAAGGCAAACTGGTAAAGGGGGAAGGGAGGGCAGAAAAGTCTCCTTGCTCCCTGCCTGCTATTTGATCCAGCGCAGTGACCCAGGGTCTCGCTCTGCAGATGGTCCTTCCTGCAGCCCCCAAGCTGCTAATTTACAGCCTGTCCTTAAGTGCATGTGTGGAGGAAGGGGAAAACTGAGCTGAGTTAATCTCAAGTTTCTAGGCAACCAGGTAATTCTCTGCAGCCGATCCCGACAGGGAAATTCCTCTTCTCCTGCACCTCTGCTTGCTGCCTAGGACACCTTCCTGGCTGGTTTCTCCAAAGCTCGGGCGTGGAATTGGGTACGCTGAAGTCAGAGTATGGTTATTGCTGCAAATGTCTTGGGGGAGGGTGAGGAACCACAGAAAGGATCTCTGTTAATGGTTGCTACATCCTGCATGTGACAGGTAAGAAGATGCTTGCTGTTAAAGGGGGAATGTGAAAAGCTTAAATGTTTTATCCAAGACCAAAGTGAAGGTCACTGTCACAAGCAGGATAAGTGCTGCAGGCTCCTCCTGCTCAAAAAAAAATCCAAATTTCTGAATGGTTTATTGCAAATCCTGCATACAGTGAAACCACTATTTTCTGTGAAATTCTGCTGGTGCTAAAAATGTCTTAACTGTGTTTTCAATCTGTTTGAGCTTCTCAGAGTGACTGTAAGGGACCAGCCTTTTATTAATAAATTACTTATGGACCTGATGCTGTAGAATAAGAGTTAGAGAAGCAGAGATTCAAGTGAAATCTCAGAGCTGTCTGAAGAATCTGGCTGCTGATTGGGGCTCCAGAATAACAATTATTAGGCTTATAAAGACCTCTTTTTGAGGAAGCCCCCATGAACTATACCCAAGCAATTACACTGTTGGAGCCTAAGACTGCTCAGCTGCGCTAATAAAGGTCAGGTGTGGTGAACCCAGAGGTGTGCTGGAGCGGCTTCAGGAAACGGGGCTGTTAACCAGACTCACCACTTAACTCCCAGTTGGGAACCGCAGTGGCTGCTCTTGGGAAACATTTTTCATTCATTTCCAAGTGTGAAAGCTGTCCTTTTAGACTAAATATAAATACTGATTAGATTGGACTCCTTCCCTCCTCCCTCCCCCGCCAAAATACCAAATTAGCCAACAGGAGGGAATACAGTTAACAGAAATGGGCATGCCTTAGCCGTGCAGGACGGAGACATCCCCTGTGTATGGTCCGGACCTTTGGGCTTGCCTGATGTTCAACAGTCTGCAACTCAGTCAAGAACTGGTCTCTGTTGTCCCCATTGACAAATATGTGCAGTTGGCCACTATTGTAGATGAGATTCTGGCTCGCTTGGGCCTGATCCAGTATGATCCAAGACGGATCGCTCTGCTGAACAACACCTAATAAACCACACTGCAGGAGGCTCACTCAGCTTGGTTAACCAAATGTTGGGAGCAAATTTCTTCAGAATAAGTCTACAGAGCCAGGAAATGATTCATATGAGCCTGTAACAGGCATGTGATTTTACAGGAAGAATTGTTAGAATAGATAGACTTTTGATGATAACACTTCAGTGTTCTATGTTGTATTGGTGGGAAGGGTACTTATGACATGGACTTGCCTTTGGTTAAAGTGCTGTCCTAACCATGCATGGGGCTCATACTGTGTATCTTTGCACTGAACTGCAGTAAAGCCACAGAATGACGCTTGGGTAAAGTGCAAATAGCCTCTCTTCCCCCATCATCTCATGGAGAGCTTAAGCACTCATTGGGCTTAAGCCTCCATGGGACAAAAATGTGTATCCTTACATTTGACTGGGCCTACTTTTACAGAGTACGAGATCATCTAGCCATGACTATCTGGCTATCCTGTATGTCAGTGTGTTGTGTTGGCAGGGGCACTTTGCGTGCTGTGGCTTCCCACGGATTTTTTGGAGATGGAAGAAGAACAGACCCCAGGGCTGCATTGGTCTGCACAGTAATTATTCTAAGACAGGAAACGTTGTCAGAGTAGATTATTCAAAATTGCCAGGAAATCTTACAGTCAACTCATTTTAATCTGGGGTCTGGATGTGTTTATCCGCTTTCAAATAGCTGCAGAAGTGCACATGTTTCAGGGTACTGTTTCACAGGCTTCCGCTGTAGGTTTGCCTGTGTAATTAATACCTGTGCAACAGATCCTGTGCCATTACATGAGCCCATGTACAGATAACAAGGAGTAGAGTCTGGCTGATTTCAGGCAGTCCACTCAGAGCAGTAGGAAGCCCAGTGGATTTCTTCCTCTCCTGCATCTTTGTTGAGGATCTGAGTACGGAGAGAGATGAATTGACAGGAAGTGCCTGAGAAGACAAGGAGGAGATTAAAGCTGTTGTAAATTTGATTTGAGAATGCAGCAGACTGACACCACCAGAACTGTGTTTAAGGTAGCTGTCCTGTGTCAGCTGTGCCTGCTCCCAACACCAATATGGGCTTTCATCTGTCCTTAAATTAGTGTTAATTACACATCATTAATTTTTTCAAGCAGCAAAATGCAGCTGATGGCAATTATCCCTAATTGCTAATTTGTGTACTTACACCTGAAGTGTAAGTAAGAGTTACACTCTTCATCTGAATGCCATGTCCTCAGTGAAATCAGTTGGTAGGTTTATACTATGATTTATGACTCCAGCTTTTGATCACATGCTAATAATTCTGTTAGTGTCTTCTGGGAAAGCTACAAAACCTCTTTGTACAAGTGCCATGATCTTGAAACTGTGGCCTTATTAACTGCTAACTAGGCCACATGTTGAATACAAGATGTTCTTTGGTTCTGTAAGTAGAAGCTAGAGAGGCTGTGGTTGTTATGGGAAGTACCCGATTAATTATTGGAAGATGCGCCTGAACATGCACCTGAAGTTCTGTTGGTCCTCCAGCCTATTTCCAGCAGTCTCTAGTTCTACTGTAAAACACTATTGTCCTTTTTCAGGAAGCTAAAGGCCATATAGACTGCTGCTCTTAAACTGACAAATTTATGGTGCTGTTCAGTGCTGACCTCTGCAGTCCTACGTGTCTGAACTTTCTGGGCTGTGATAATTTAATTCTGACATATCATGGCTTCTGTTCCCCCTTTCAGGGCATTTTCATTCCTGACAGCATAGGAAAGATCCAAAGCCGGATTCTTCTGGTGGAATTCCTCAGTGTCTGATAGTGCAGACACGGTCTGGATGAGCAGATTGTTAGGTGGGTTCAACCACCTTTGGCTGGACTCGGGGATATCAATGGTTGGTGTCCAGCTGGCCACCTGCAGCGGGCAGAGCTCGCGGGGCGCAATGCCATTCTGTTCACGTTACTGTTGTGAACAGAAGCTTTGATCAGAAGCTGATGAAGGCAAGGAGCGCCCTCAGCCACGTTGTTAGTGACAAGGAGTTAGGGGGAGCAGCTGGCAGTGTGGCAAACGGCAGGGCCCCTGTTCCTACAGAGGGTCTATGGGAGGACTGCAAAGACAGTGAGGCACTTGGAGTGTACATCCATGAAAACAGGTTGTGTGCGTGGTTTATGTGCACATACACCGTCCAGAGCCGTGGAGGCCGAGGGGGAATCTAGTAACATCCCACAGCTATTTGAAGGGCAGTTAGAAAGAGTGGGGCAGTACACCGAGGAGCAGTAGCCACAATTTGGTTGGGGCTAGAAAGAGCTTCCTGGCAGGAAGGGGACAGCAGTGTCCATGGGGACAGCTGGCCGAGAGAGGTCACAGAGTCTCTCCCTGGGCATTTTTATGGTTTGGCAACAGTCCCACTTGGAGCAGCAGGTTGTACCAGAGCCTTTCCGAGGCCCCTTCTGTCCCCATGAGCGCCAGGGACAGCTACCCTGTGTGTGTCCATGAAGGTTGGGGATGGTGCTGCCCTCCTCTGCAGCAGGGACATAGGGTTTTCTCACTGCTCTGCTTGAGCTCTGCCTGCTAACAGCTCCAGAGCAGACATGAACTATGAAATAATATGCTAAAACAGGAAAAAAGTTAATAGGTAATTACCAACTGTTAAAACAGTGGCTTTTCTTTGGCTAAAATAGCCCCACTTTCCAAAAGAGCTGACTGAGGAAATGCAAGTGATTTCATGCCACCCAATCTTACAGATGTTACAGTAGCACTAACCCTGTTTGGAAGAAGTACGCTACTGTGGGTGCTCGGGGCTTGCTCTCCAGAGACGAAGACCTGCCCGCGATGTGGGTGCTACACCCTGACCTTCCAACTGGCCTTCCCGTGCCCTGCAAGCACCGTCTGGGAGTACGGGCTGTGCTCGGCGGGGAAGCAGCCCACCGTCCCGAGGCCTCGGGTACAGGTGGAGGCAGACGTAGGACTCTTCCCCGAGCTTTCTCCAAATGCTTTAGTGAGTTTAGTAACTTAAATATTTGTAAGAGCGTTTGTGTTCTAATGCTTTACCCCATTCTGCCTCATTTCCATGTCCTTGCCTCAAGCAATAGTTCCTTCTCTCAGTCCAAGAGTGTTTGTAATCCTTTTCCTCTCCCTAATAACGGGATAAAAGGACTTCTGGCTGTGCCACGGGCACTACAAAGCTGTCAGACGTTGGGGAGGAAGGTGCCAGCTGCCAACTCTACAACTGACTTTGCCCACGTTTGTGGGCCGCAGAGCAACTCTGCACCAGCTGCAAAGCAAGGCCACGCAGAGCAGAGAAGGTGGTTTTTCCACCCCTGCCTCCAGCTCTTTGGTGAGGTGCTGTGTGTGCCCAGCTGGCCTAAATGGACTCTGATAGCTCTGGCCACAGGTGGTCGAGGCTCAGAGCGTGGCGCAGGTGCTGAGGAGCACAGTGAAGACCACGCTTCCCAACACAGCTCTGTCACGAGCTGTGTTTCAAGCAGGCTTCAGCCATGGCAGGGAATTTTGCAGGCACATTCTGTATTTATCCTGCCTCTGTTTGTGGAGCACTGAGTCACTGGAACAAGGTAAGTTTATTGTTTAGTTTCCACTGGAGTGGCATCTTGCACCGAATGAAAGCCAAAACCCCACAGCTTGTGCGGGGCTCTCTTTTAACCATGTGACGCGGTTCATCCAGCAACCACAGAAATAACACGGATCTTTGTCTGTGATTTGCTACCAGCGCGGGGCAGCGCTCATGTGAACCTGCTACGTGCCCAGCTCGGGGCAGGAGCCACTCGGGACCCTGCCCGTGCGTCTGCCCACGAGCAGCCGCTGCAGCCTGCCCAAGATCGGTCTGAGGGGCTGACCTGCTGAGCTGTCTCACAGTTGTGGGAATCTTGATCTTTGGATATTATCTTCTCCTAAATAAAGGTTTATTTCTTGTACAGTGAGCTTAGTGTAATCTTAACCGTCCATTTCTTCAGATTTAAAATTATCGAAGTAGAGAGGGTCCTTTTATGGTTAAGCTGGATTTAAAAGGTAGCAGCCATTTGTGATTTTGATATTTAATGCATGAGCAAGGACTAAATCCTTCTATCAAGCCTCTAAAGATAGCGCATCAGCTGCTTTTGGGCAGCCTAATGTATTAATGCTGGAGGGGCATTTTGCTCATTTTTGTCCTAACTTGAAAATAGCTGCAGTGATCTGAACCCCTGCTGTTGCAGAGCAGCATCCCAAGTGGCTGGTGCAGTTCTGGGTTTTTAAATAGTTGTCTGTTAAGAGAACCACTTCTGCAGCGTGGTGCCCGGTTATCTTCTGCAAGAGGGAAAGAACAGAGAAAGGAAGAGGTGCAGATAAAACTGTACCGAGATTACAGAGATCAAATGGGGCAATGAACACTAGAAAAATGGGAGGGGAGAAAATGTAAATGCAGAGAAGGCAAGGGGGAAGGTGGCTCTTGGTCTGTCTTCAGCCACTGGGGGAAAAACACGAGTTGTTCCAGTCAAATCATGGGGAGTGGGACTGGGATTGAGCAGCTAACAAAATAGGTTATTTAACTGTTCTAAATGAGCAGTTTGTATAATTTATTCTGTGGTTTATCACATGTGAAGAAGAGGTAAAAGATGAGGGAGAGAATGAAGAGATAAAATGAATAAATCCTCGGGATATGGGTTTCTCATAGGCAAGCCTGGTGTCACTTAGCTTTGTGAATACACAGGGGAGACTGGACAGCCATACTATTAACAGTCATTAAACTTGTTTACATCACAGCTGTATGTCACATTCTATAGCTGCTTTTAAGATTTGCCATTTTCATCAGTTATTTTTCATAGACGTGCAAACAGAAGGTCAGCTGTCATCCTGAGGCCTTAAGAAGTGCTCATGAAAGGCAGCAGCAGTGGGGCACAGAGACAAATTAATTTGTCTGCTTCTCTCATGTTGGTGCCATGTATCTTGGCAGTCGTCTTCTAAAACTACCAGACTACAGATGTTTCTAAAAATACACCCATTAGATACACCCATTCGATCACTGAATATTTAATTAAACATATCATAATTTTTCAGTCCTGTTTGAGGACTCATGTTTTGCTTATGAAGTGTCTGCAGGCTGGACAGTAGCAAAAATCTTTGTGATGTGCATGTGACTCAGGAGACTAAATAAAATAGCTCAAGGACTATTAAGACATAGTTTTACATAAAGTTTAAATAGAAATATGCCAGTGCTGCTGCCAAGAGAGGGAGAGCTATAACACACCCTTTCCCCCCTTGGGTTGTATAAGCACAAGTGTTTGTGTGACTGTGCAGTGAATTGGTTGAGGGACTGAGTTAAAATAAGCTTTTTTGTCCACTAGGTTAATTTTAGCAGAGATCAAATCCTTCATCTGGTTTCCCATGGGATGCCAGAAATATTGAGATGACCCTGTCCTATCTCTTACTTTACTTGGGCCATTTGAGTGTAGCTTCTGTAGATCATCAGGCAAATCTTTACGCCAAAGACTTTTTGTGTGCTGTACTAGGGCATGTGAATCCTTAACAGAGGTCGAGAAGAGCAGCTGTGGTACTGCACATCTGATTCTGTGAGGCAGCTCTGAAGGAATAAATACAAACCCGGCTGCCATTCTGTTAGCTCTTATTTCTTCATGAGATAGCTGATTGCTATTACAGACTTGGAGCTGTGAAACAATACACGTGTTATGCAATGGGTGAAGCCTGCTAGAGACAGTTACTGATGTGTCTGCTTTCCATTTCTTCACAGAATAAAGATTTTAGTCCATCTGCATTCTCACCCCTAAGTTAACTCTCGCACTACCTTTTTTGAGAACATTCCTGCAGAGTAAGTTTGGATCCAGGCTCTCCTCAGACAGTGCAGGTCAGTGCATGGGGGATTTATTTGTCTTCCACAGCCCCCTTTTGGCAAGGACAAAGCAGGGTGGCCAGGTCTGCCATCCTGGCAATGCCTTCAGTGGCACAGAAAAGCACCCCAAAGCAGTCCTTGGCGTTGGACAGTGCCTTGCTGTGCTAAAATAGAAGATAAATCCAGAGCATCCATTGAATGAAGTTTATCCTTCCTCCTGGTCCTATGCTTGACACCAGGATGTTGCAGTCAGGCTACTTGCAGAGGAAGCCTTTCAGACTGCCCCAGGCTGTTAAAACTCGGAGGATTTTAAAACTACGGAGGCCCTAGTTGTTAATGTTAAATATACATTATTACTGCATGACCCTGCAGCGCAGACGTGATCCAGGTCACATGTGGGCTCATAATTATGGCTCTGCTGAATTCACCAGAGCGTGCAGGAGCTGGCAGATTTACGCTTCTGTGCTGGCTGCCCGAGAACAGATAATACCTGATGTGCTCTAAAACTCGGTAGCACAAAGACACAAAGAAATAAAGTTACCTTTGTTTAACACCAAAAGAATGAGTTTATATTAGCTCAGTGTTTTGCATGATGCGTCTTCTTCTTTTAATCTGTTTCTGCAAGCTCTAGGATGGATTTATTGTACTCTTCAACTACCACATTCTTCTTTGCTGCTTATGCTATTAAGTTACGCTTTGTATCTATGGTGATAATGAAAACGAACTCAAAATCAACTGCTTTGCAAAACTTTCGGGGGCAGACACTTTTCTAGGAAAATTAGCCTCAACCTAAGGCTTAAGATCATTAGCAATATCATTTTGAATGATTTTATGGGGAAAAAACATATAAAATCTGTATTTTTGATCCAAATGACTGTGGAAAATACACAAATATAACTAATAAAGGGAAAAATTACACTTATGTTTTTTCTTGTCTTGTTTTCTGGAAAGATCAATAAATAAAAATGACATGATTTTGATAAGAGAAGGGGTATGTTTTTATGAAGGCATTAAGCAAATACTTAAGCTGTTTCTGAATCCGTCATAAAAACCAAGCTGGCAAAGGAATAAGAGGTGATGAAAATAATCACATAAAAAACATGTCTGGCAAAACACGGGCAAATTACTAAAGAAGTATCCAGTGAATCATTTCAGCAGTTTGTTAAGCAACAGGCAAACCCGTGTGGGTGACCTGAAATCTCCAAATAAATTTTTTGGGTAATGAGAAAGGCCAGGGTCTCTGCTATCCCATGTTTCCCTGTGGCTGCGTTCTGCTCTCCCTGGTCCCGCTCCATTGTAAGCAGAGGAACTGAAGGTCCCTGTCTGCAAACACATCTGCAAACTGCACATCCTATTCAAAATTAAAGATGCTATACAGCTAACGAGATTATGTGTTTTTAAAAATAAAAAGTTCTGCTCTGTGATGAGAATAATATATGAAAAATCTCAACAAGCCATTCCTTCTAAATCAATAAAACACTGTATACTTTCCATCTTTGGAAAAAAATAAACCTGAAATGTAATATACCTTTCACCAAAACTTACAGAAACTTACTGTTTAAGTAAACGTTAGCAGTATTGGATATTCCTTCTGCAGAACTATAATACAGCTGATGTATTAATATGAACATAGATTTATATTTAATAATATGTAAAAATTCATCCATCTTTCCCTTCCTTCCATCCACAATCTTCCTGGCATATTAAATGATTTCTTTTTTCTTGCAATTTTACTGTCCCTTTCGGTGCATTACACTTCAACACTTTCCTCATTTGAGGGCAGAAGCTCTGAGCTGCTGATTTATCTTACTAAGGTGTCATGCCCAAATTACAAAAAGCAGGAATCAGTGGCCCTTCTGGAAATCCCAATAAATAGCATTTACTCAGGTGAGCAATAATGTACTTACTGATGAGAGCACCACTTTTTAAAGAAAGTGGCAGACATAGCTGTTTCCAAATTGCTGAGGTAGTTTAAAACAGAATGCTTATGTACAGGAGCCTCTCATGGTGCTATATTATTTACAGTCTTGATCTGCTGTGCTTGCATTTCTATCTGCTTTTTACTTTTATGCAGAAAAAGTGACATATAAAACGCTTGTGATTTGCATCTCCATTGTTTTTAGAAGGAGATGACTTCTGTCACGATGTAGAGACGTTCTACCAGGAGGTCAAATTATCAAAGTAATAAAAAGAGTCGGAGAAACATCATGTCTGTGAACCAGGAGAAGAACTGCTGAAAAACAAGGTGGAGCAATTTCCATGCAACCTACAGGAAGGAAGAAGGAATTTTGAAGAACACCAGCGAATCAAGGCATGTGCATCTAGTGAGGCACAAGTTATCCTTGCAGTGCTGCCTGAAAGTGGTCTTAGAATTAGACTGGCTCCTTCTGAAACTAGCCCGTGTGGGTCTTCTTGGGGACTCCCTAAGTACAACAGGAATGAAGTGGTCAATGTAGCAGATAAAGAACAGAAAGGGAAAGCAAAGGTTTGATGCTCACAACAGTATATCCCCAGCATAAATTACCTGGAAGAACTGATATCTTAAGAAAATATCTTTGTGTGCAGGTGGAAGCAGGAACTGAGCTTGAGTGAAAAGAGGACTTTAGGAGAAATAATAAGATTTTTAAAGAAGCAAATTTTAATTTTTCAGTCTTCTAGTAGAATGGTGGAGGAGATTACAAATTGGTGAATCTGAAGTATTTCTTTTTGCTAATCGGAGTATTTGTACCAATTTTTCATAGCCTGAAATGTCATTTTGGGGGAGACAGATTTGAGGGAGATATGCAGGTTGCTTTTCCTTTTCTTATTGGATTCAAGAAGCAGAAGAGGGATGGATGATGGGATAATTTTTGACTTTACATCCCAGGAAAAAGTGCTAGGAACAGACTCAGCCCTGGAGAAATACCTATAAATAGCAAAGGCAGCTGAACTCTGCAAGGAGAGGATAAAATAATAAGTCACTAGTGTGGAAAAAACATCCAGGCTGCAATTAAAGGCGCTCAAAGAGACTAAAAAGGACAGAAGAGGTAGCATCTTATCCCCTTAGCGTGTTGTAGACAGTGATGCACAAAGCATAAGGTAAAAACGCCCCAGCGCAGGTTGGGGCGAGGGAGGAGAGCGGCCGCGTGCGTCGCAGGCCGGCAGGGACCCCGGCAGGGCAGTGTCCTGCGCGGCCCTCGCCGAGCCTGCCGCAGCGCGGCTGCTCCTTTCCTGGGCCTGGGGCACCCCCGCAGCTCGGCCGTGTCGTTGTGCAGGGAGTTGGAACTGGGTTAGGAGTGAGCTTGCCGGCTCTTCTGAGGCGAATTGGCCAGAGAGAACAAATCTGGGACAGTGATCTGGGACGGCGGTGGCAGTGAAACACAGGGTTCTGCTTCTAGAGATGGGCACCTAGAGGACATAGAGGGCACATTTCAGGGAGGCCTCATTGCGTCTTTAGCTTCATAGGGAGGAAGAAACTTTTTTTCATCTGTCTGAAAGTACCGAGTAGAGCACAGAAATTATCCCTTTCCAAGGATGGAGATCATATTGCCAGCTTTACTGAAGCCAGAGGGTTCTGCTGTCTTAATCCAGGCATGACTACGGGTTTGCAGAGCTAGATGAACCATCCGATATCATTAGGGAACTTACTGAGTATGAACAACTGTAGGTGCTACTTGGTCTCATGGATGTTTTGGTCTACTTTGAACAAGCACTAGAAAAATATCTAAGTAAAAAGATAAAGTTGGTGCCTGTCTCAGTTGAGGAGAAGGCAGCCCATGACCTTGTTGAACGTATGTTTACAGCTGTCCTGAATGGTGCCAAATTAAAGGTAAAAATTAAAGTGTGCCTTACTGGCCATTGACTTGGAGGGATCCTCATTACAACCTGAAAAACTGCAAGTTATCCAAGAAATGCCTTCTCCAAAATACATGATTTGTTGTTTGTGTTCCCCAGCGTGGAACAATTCCACCTGTCTGAGGTCTCCAAGGGAGAAGAAACTGATGAACGTGCCCAGACAACTGCAAGTTATTTGATGTTTAAGGACTGCAGTGTAGAAGTTCCTGCCCAGAAACTGCAAGTGGTGGCAGATATACTGACAGGAACATATTCTCAGAAAGGCAATAGAGATAGTTTTGTGGGAAAGAGATGCTTGGAAGGGCACCCAGGGTGTGTGTCATGAGAATACCAGTTCAGCACTTGGGGATCGAATTGTTCCCTTAGTAAAAGCCAGATTGCTTTTTGGTATCTGGAGAGTTCCTCTCTATTGTTCCATGTACAATTTCTGAGAAAATATTAATTAAGAAATACTCTTTTTATTTTTCAGATGAGAACTTAGTCAAAAATGCTTTGAACCAAGAGCGTTCTCCTGGTACATCACCAAGCAGGTGGAATTTATCAGAGTCAAAATCCAGCTCAGCATTTGGCTGGTATTTTCTCTGCTCAGAGTTTATTGCAAAGTGCATCACTTTTCTGACTTTCTGGGTCTTACCTTCCCACAGAGATTTGGATCCTGATGGATTAAACTCGTTTCTGGGAGTAATCGTGGCAGTCCTTTTTGGATATGGAAAGGTCCTTGCATGTGGAATGTGCTTTTCTTGGCAAGTGCTGGGTCATAGCAGCATTCAGGGTGTGACAGGAGACCTATTTATTTGCTTTCGTTCTCATGCTTACTGTAGGGGTTTTTCCACTGTGTGCCCAACTTTGGAGGCCAGCACTTCTTCCCCACCCATGGGCTCAGAGATAGCTACGCCCTGCAAGATATACATTGCCGACATTTTTCACAACTGTTTTATTAACTTCTGGTTTGGTTTGACAAAGCCACTTGTTTTACAAGTAGGGTAATATCTTCTAAATTAATAAAGACATTTGTAACTGAGAGTGTTACTTTTTACCACTGAAAGCAAGTGAAAAGCTCTTGGAATAGATAACCAAGATAACCAGGCTTGTCTTACCCAGGTCCTCTCTCTCTTGCTCCCTTGTTTTGTTTCTCTCTCTGTCTCTTTTTTTTCCCTTTTTTTCTCTCTTTCTCTCTTTTTATAATCTGTCCCTCTAAAGGTGAGATCATCCAGCGTAGTTCAAAGAGGAATTGATGTAAGTTGGTGTAATGTCTGCATCATCTTAACCATCACCTATACGTAGGGCTGGAAGCTCTACTGTAGACTAGACAGAGTGGGCAATAGTGAAAAACAAAAACAAGCCCAAACCTCTCTCCTTTGCATGAGTACATAGAATCATAGAATTGTTATGGCTGGAAAAGACCTCTGAGATCATTGAGTCCAAGGATTGCTATGCAAACACGTGAACTGGTCTCCCCAGAAGCGCTCACTAAACATTTTGCTCCCACAGCATCTGTTTTTGAGCAGTTTAACAATGTGATTATGCTATCTGTGATGAGTCACCTACCTGCCTTTATTTTGTTTTCAAGTCTGTCTCTTGATGTTTTCATTCCATGCTCCCTAGCTCCTCTGCTAGGAGAGACAATCCGCAGTTCATTTCCCTCAGCTCCCCTTAAAATATTACAGACCACTCAAAAAGAAAAAAATGTTCTATCAAATCTTACGCTTCCTTTCTTGAGCTCCAGTGTCCTTTCTCTGGCCATCTCTCATGCATCAAATGACCAAAGAAGAATTTTTTGGGTCACCAGAAGTCCATCTGCCTGATCAGTAGTCAAGAGATGAGCACGATGCCTTTCAGCACCTTCATCTCTGGCGAATCATGGCAAGGCAGGTCAAAGGCTGATAGCATCCACCCACTTTTTATCAGAGCCAACCCCTCCTAGGCAGAGACACACAACAGCAAACACTGCCAAACCCACTGCAGCTTTGAGATCATGTTAGGAAATGCGCCAGGACCAGGACGTGCCTGGGAGTCGTAGGTGGATATTGGCAAGAGGTTCAGTGCAAGGTACCCAGAAGGGCTGCTGGTAACAGGCAGTTTCTTATTCTCCCCTTGCTCTCATGGTGAAGCATTCACCAAGCAGTGTGTGCAGTGTGTGCTTCATGCTTGGAGATGCAGACAAATGATTAACACCAGCACATGAACAAGGAGAGAATCCTTTTCTGTATCCGAGTGCTGTGGTGACTACACAAATTTGCTCCATTGGTTTCCCAGAGCTCTTCAGGATGTCTACATATGTCACAGCTAAGACCTGTGGATCTTTAATAGGTGACTGGTAGGGGCCCCAGTGTGCCCGTACAAAATTGGAATACAGCCCCTTTCACAAACTGCTCAGGCACCAGGCATCTCAGATTTGGATAGTGCTCAGCGGTAGTCATCTCTATTTCTGTGCTATGGAGGAGGAAAATGCATTAGAGCTCCTTCTGATGCATTAGGACTTGTATCAATTGACTTTGGAAATAACCCAAACCGCAGCTTGTTGCAATCGAGCTATTAAAATAGACAGGTCCTGAGAAAGTAGGAGATTTGACCAGAGCAGGCAAGTTTCAGGGGTACAAACTCAGCACTGAATAGTCTGTCTCTGTACTTGAAGAGCAAACTGTTAGTACAAGATATGAGCAGAGCAACTGTATTTAGAAACATGTTTCCAAGGAAACATTAGTTTCTTTGGAAGGCAACCCTGAGACATGAAATTTTGTGTGACTCTTGGGACAAATGTAAGTTTAAAGACATTTTTTCCCCTTTTTATAGCAAGTACATTCTGCTCCAGATTTATCTGTTTCAGACCTTTATGGTGAAACCTATTTTAATTATGCAGTCCAGTATTTCAATGGATTTCATTAAGAAAAGGGCCTGTACTAGCTAGAAGTTAAATATCTGCCCACTACATAACAACTGAAATCCAATGATTCTTACAAGGAGTTTCTTAGAAAGCGTGACTTTAAGAACAAGGCTAAGATGAACTGGTCTTGTGGTGCAACTTTAGACAAGTCCATTGACAGTAATTTGTTCGTAAAGTTAGTTCAGTGGTAATTTTCATTAAAACCTTCAGTGAAACATTCACCACTTAAACTGTGAGGATTCCTTTTTAACCTTCTAGAAATCTAGGGAAAAAAATGGGACCAGCGAAATCAGACAGTTTCAATTCTTAATCAGTTGACAACTGCTTTACAAAACAAATTCCCTAGAAGACTGTTTGCTCTAATTTAATAGGGTAAATCTATGTTCTTTATCAAGCAAGTTTCTGTTAAAATTACAAATAGTTGAACTTGTATTTCTTGTCATTTTTTAAATTATAATTTACTGATTCATAAACTTTTTTTTTCTTATCCATACATATCAGTGACAGAAACGTGTCACTTGCCCTGTGATTGTTCTTCTACGCTAGATTGTATCACTTTTTAATCTTTCATAGAAATTAGTGGTCTGAAAAAAATGTGAGGAATTATTAATTAAGCTTACACAGGTAAGGAAAATGTGTATGAGCATAAAAGAGCTTTAAAATTACACCTTTTCAGACTGTTCCGTATTGATGGAACAGAGTAACCATTATTTATGTTAAAAGAAAACTGACTGTGAATTTAATCTGCTTGTTTTATCAGACAAATAAAAGCTAAATCCTGATGTCTGCCTTTAGTTGTGGAGTCTCTTTGGGATACAGCGGTGCTTGGAGCACCGCGGGGTGCAAGGTGGTGGGAGATGAAGGCTCTCAGACCTGCTAAGAGCTGTGCTCGGCGCTGCGGTGCCGTAGCATCGTCACAGTTACTCTCCTTGGCATTTTGTGGCGAGCTTTCCCACCTTAATTTCCGCCCATGCTTCTCATCTGACGTAACTCTTTGTAAGCAGTTGCGTTACTGCCCTTGGTCCATATTGGCTTTCTTTGCTTTCCTTTATCACCTGTGCTCCTCCCTGATCTCCAGCCAGCAGGAAGGGTCCTCTCCAGAGGACCTGTGCCCCAGTCCCATGTTTCCTACCTACACTGAGCAACCAGAACATGAAAATGAAGTGCATGTAGCGTTGGTATTGCTATTGCTGGCCATTTAGAAACAGAAAATGCGAAACAACTGGCCTGCTGGCCAGACACAGCTGCAGCCAATAGTGTGACCTGAGTGGCAGAAAAGCAACATGGAGCGAAGTTATTTTTCAATCAAGTTAGGCTTTGCTGTACTAATCCACTGAAATGGCAGAGGCTGTTTTCAGTAAACTTGTCACTTTATTAAGTGGGAGTCAAAGCCAACGGAAATCCACTTAAGAAAAAAGAGTTAAATAATATGAATCTGCAGCTGTGGAAATAAATTGAAACAGAGAAGCAATGTTTTCAAAGCCATTCTTGCAGCTAAATTGCAATCAGTATTCATTGTGAAAATAAACAAATAGAATCCATGAAGTCATGAAACATTTTACTTTCTTCTCTCTAATGAAATTACATGAAACAAAATTCCCATCCCAACTTATCTGGTGACTTGCTTTTAATTACAGTGTTTGTGAGCAAGGAAAGAATGGTCAGTTGATGAATTTCAGTTGTAATTTTTTACTCCCTTTTTCACAATGTTTTGGGAGTTAGTAGGTGAAAAGTACTGCAATCTTTATATTTTTCTGCACTGGGATCTAAATTCATAGAGTTGCAACAGAAACTTTTAGAAGATTGGGGTATTGTTGTGTCAGGTGCTGTTAACAGGCCTTTCCTGGCTGGGTGAAGATAGGAGCTTATGGAGCAGCAGTCATGATCCCTGCAAGCAATATATGTGCATCACAGAAGTCTGCTTAGGAATTGTTTACTGCGTGTCCATCAGGACCTGACTGTGTTTGGTTATCACTGAAATATCTAAGGCCTTTGCAATATTTCTGGATTTCATTTCACGATGCTTTTGAAGCATGAATGATTTCCCTGTTAAAGAAGAGATGAGAAGAAGAGAAATCATGGAAATTTGCCATGAATAGGTGAAGGGAATCCTTCAAACCTATATTTGAGTCTTTTTTTCTCTATGTTCTTCATATATATGTATATACATATTCTTTAATAGACTTCTTACTCTAGTATCTGTCATTTTCCTAGCAACATGCAGTAGCAGACAGTAGTGCTGTTCGTCATTGAGAGTCCTTATTTATTTTTTAATGATACCTCAATTTCCAGGTAGCATTATGTCCTTAAACACTTACTCTTTCTCTGGTGCTGTGCAAGAGGCTGCAATCAGGCAGTTGTGCTCCTGCTTTTTTTTTCTTTATAAAGATTTTATTATGTTTTTCCTCCTGAGGGGAATTGACAGTATGACCATGTTTTAGTTATGATTACACCATCCCTTCCTCTGACAGGGCCGTAACCCCATGTGAATGCTTTGATGCAGCTCACTGCCATGCACACTGGAGGCCTGTGGAGTCCTTGGCATGCTTAATAATATCTCTCCCTAACCCCCAAATGACCGACACCTGGGCTCTACAGACTCAGGCTTTCAAAACCCATGAGTCAGGCCTGAGATTGCTGAAGTGTTTGGCTTGCCTCAGGTCATTTTGTACAGCTGTAAGGAATAGAAACAGTTCGTAAGAGTTAAGCTTCTCACCTTAAAACCTGCCCGTGAAAAATGAGCAGTTGATGAATGCTGTGAGCAAGGGCAGGGCACCAGCTGATCGTGGGATCCCTTGCCATCTGCAAACACTTTTTAACTTAAAGCATCATGTGAAGAAATAATGGCTCAAATATAGTACTAATACGTCTCTTTGAGATTCAGAAATATATGCTATTTTTTACTGAATAAGAATTGGAAATAATCTGTGAATAAACAACTGTCATAGTACTAAAACAGCTTTTAAGCCTTAGGATGATTACTAGTCTGGACATAGGCATGGCCTTAGTGAAGAAGATGTCTTGTGATCCTCAGTCTCCCTAAATTGGCTAGCCATGCTTGCATTAACTTACTGATTTCAGTGCTGTTGATAAGACAGCTGATTTGCCCACTGCTGCCAGAGGCTGCACATAGGGCAGCTTTTGTAGTGGTTTTTTTTTTTTTTTTTGTATTTTACTGGATTGTCCAGCAAAGTTGCTTATTCTTTAATAACTCACACACTCAGTCCTGTTAGCAGGGGTGCCCCAGTGCCACTTCCACCACTGCTCCCCGCATCTCATATCCCCTACAAGGAGAACCATGAAGGCAGAAGAGTGATTTTTTGTGTTGCACACCAGCTCTGCTAAAATCTGCAAGCCTAAAGAAGGTGGATGCATTATACACTGCATATATACAGCACATGCCAGCAGTCTCGTGTGCTGAAAGTGGCAGGTGTGCTTGTCACAATGAGAAAAAGGCAGAACTGGAGCCCACTGATTAGAGCTTTTTGACTCCTACGGAAGTAGGAATGTTGTCAGTCTTCATGCTCTGCGTTACTCCCATTGCACAACACCCATGGCTTGATGTGGCAAAGGGATTAAAAATGTGAGGAACAGGCAGTAGTCAGATCGTGTCCTCGTGGCTTGAGGTGAGAGATGCAACGCAGTGCGGAGCGCGGCTGAGCTGATCTGGTAGTTCAGCACATAATCACTCTTACGCCAAGGGTTTGTGTATGCCGTAGGCCAGCCCTGCTGCCAGAAAGCTGTTTGATGCCTTCTTGATGCTGGCCAAGCTGTTTGCTGGGCCTCTCCGTGGCAGAGCTGATCTGTGCTGGTTACAGAGCACGTGAACCCACCCTTGGCATCACGCAGCTCCGGCTGAAGGTCCTCTGAGCACAGGTTGCTGTGACTGAATGGTTCTTTCTCTTGATCTCTATAAAAGTCTTGGGAAGTGTTTGAGAGCAACCTGAAGCTGGAAAAAAAATCACTTAATCATTTGTCATTAAAAAAACCCAGAGAACTCCTTCAAAGTGCTGCAGAAAACAGATCTTGCAACAGAAACTCTCCCCCTTTTTTAATGTGTTTATTCTCCTTGTGCTACAGAGTGTGACATGTATTTGAAGGTGTACCTTTCTCTGGAGGGTCCTGGTAGCACTGTTTTTAGTATAAGCGGATACAGGAAATAAAATAGCATGCTTTCCATTTTGAAGTCTATCTATCTAATCCATCTCATCGGGAGGGAACGTTATGCAAGTTGAGCACAGTTCAAAGCAGTGGAATACATGTTCTTTCCATAAGCTGCTTTTCTTTTTTCTTCTTTCTTTTCTTTTTTCCTTTTTTTTTTTTTTTTTTAAGCTTGCCTCCTGGAAAAATGGCCTTGGCAATGCACTGCATGTATTAAAGGGAGGACTTGTATGATGAGTAACTGTCCCTCTTCTAGAGAGGCCATTCTGGTTCCCTTCGCTTATTCCTTCCCAATCCTCCATGAGTCTCAGCATTTCACATTCATCACTGTGAAATCAAATCAGACCTGCTCTCAGGGCTGGCCATTCTGGGGTTGCCTGAATTTTCTCTTAATTAGAGAGAAAATGCTTGTCCCTGAAGTTGTCAGTGCACCCACATTCCTGTTTGTAATGAGAGGGAAGGCTGTGCCATGTGCCTGAGAAGGAGAAAGCCTCGTAAGGACGCTTGCTGGGTGGAAGATACTGTGCAAAAGCGGAGTGTGGCTATGCAGTAACAGGTTTATGTTTGAAAGAAGCTTGTTTTGCTATGAGTAACACTGTATGTCAGAAATATCTGTCTACTAAATCCTAAACGCTGTGTCTGAAAATGTCCATAAATAATATAAGCGCTTGCTTAGAACTTAATCCTGAATTATTTGTATGTTTGGTTTTCCTCCTCGGTGGACATTTCTTGTGGCACCTGAAGAAGAAAGTAAGTTTTAAGATTCCTGCCTCATTCTCGTTTGAATTTTGGAAAAAAAGTTTCAATAAAATAAAAAGTTGTACTAGAAATTACAACTAAACTGTTTAATGAAAGAGTCGTAGGTATGACAGTGTTAGTATTGGGGATGCAAGCAGTGTCTACATTTCATGGTGTCATGGCCTTTTGATGTCTTATCACCAGGAATGGTACTTTTTGGCTTTGGATTCTTAAAGCAACAGAACTCCTCTACAAATTTCTTGTGTTCTTTTGTTCTCAGTCTGACAGCTTTGCTGAAACCTGGCTCCAGGTGCTGGGCTAGAAATCAGGAGTTTTGCCTAGAGCCTCAGGCGCTTGAGGGCTGCACTGACACGTTCTGGGAAACTGCTAAAAAGAACTGGGCTCCGAAGCAGTACGGCAGGCCTCCAGCCAAGCTCAGTCCACAGTGGTACCGTTTCGTCTGGCACCTGCTTAAACTCTGCCAGTGCTATTTCTGAGTGATCTTCACACGTTATAGGCTGGTTTCAAAGTCTGCTGAAGGAAATGAAAGGCTGCTACTGACTCGAGTTTAAACGCTGCTTCACATAATCTCTGCCAGTCAGGGCGGCAGGAGTCTCCTGTTGTGCTTCATCTTATTTTCTTTATGGGGAAGCTGGATGGCACTATCTATGATAGCAGGTAGGATTCCCAGCTCCGAGTGCCCTACGCTAGCCCAAGCAGTGCTCACGAGCGTACGCAGGGCCCCGGCTTTCTGTTGCCATAGTCCATGCGCCCAGGTTATGGTCAGAGAGGAGCCTGTAGTTCCGAGTATTCTGGAGACAAGTTACAAGGTACTCGGCTGAGTCATCCCTGTTGGCATCCTCAGTCTGCCGCTGCTTCTTCTATGCGAGCCATCCTTTTCTTAGGAAAGGTGCAATTCTCTAGTCTCATGCTGCCTAAAAAGTCTTTTAAGACAACTGGCAATTCTTTTGGAGTGGCCACTGGTCCCTTGTAGTTTCTCGCCTTCTATGATGCAACTGAAAATGCATCTATACTATAGTTAAGCTTTTCAGCTCTTTTATTCTGAATCTGGCAGGTTTCTCTCTGGCTTCACCCATTGCAAGTTGCTGAGTGGTGGCTGCTGTGCTCTGAGATGCAGCACATTACACTGCAGCTCCAGTCTCTTACTGTTTTTTTTTTCTTTTTTCCCCTCTCCATTTCTCCAGGAATGGTCTCCTACATTTTTCTTCTGATCACATGTCTGGTCTACAATAGAGAAAGCAACTCCTTATTTCTCCAAAGCCACAGGATTTTGTTCTAGCCCATGTTACTCTCCATCACTCTCTTCAACTTTTGCTCTTAGAGCTGCATGTACTTCTGCATTTTTCTAATGCTCAGTTGACCGCTGTGTTCCTCACTCTGCTTCTGCCGTGCTGCTTAGTGGCGTTGATAAAGACATTAAAGTGAGGAAGAAGTGGAGGAAATGCAGACCCTGCTATAATCACATAGTTCTTTCACTGGGGAGATCACTCTGGGCTGCAAGGCCACTGCCTTCTAGAGTATAGGTTTTTGGTGTTCTGGACAGGGGGTTAATTTTGGCGGGGGGAGAGGGGGTTGATACTGTTTTTGCACTACTCAACATCTATGATTGAGTTTTGCTTCTTCTTTTTTACTACTCATTCTTTTCCGAGCACTGTAGTGTCCTATTCAGAAAGCTACCATCAGCATTTTTTTGGTCTTAATCATAAACCAGCTGGGTAGTGTCCCCAGATTGTTTGGGGAAAATGAGAAAAGCAGAAAAGAGAAACACAGACGTCACTGGAGCAGCTCTGTGTCATGCCATGTCTGCAGTTGCCTTTCCCTAGCTGGTTTTAGAAAATGAAACTATTGTCTTCTAAGTACAGGTTTCCTATAGCTAAAGGCAAATGCCAAACAAGATTATATGTCTCTGGCAATTGTCTCACAAGCCCTTCTGTTCCATCTTGCTGGACTTTGAAGGTACTGGTTATTAATTGCAGGAATTCAAATTTTGCTTTCCAGACCAGCTACTGTACTGCACTTCACGGAGCTGCTCTGGATGTCTGTTTGAAATTGGCAGCATTGCCAGCCTCCTGTGCCTGCCTTCTCTTCCTCTGCTCACAAATTCAGTTACAGGGTTTTTTAATGCATAAAAGTGCAACTAACTAATCACCAGCCTGTTAGCATTAACAGACAAATATAGGAAGGAGTGGGAATCTGGGCACACATTGGCTCTCCTCTGTCTCTTGAATATCAAGAAATATCCCTGACACACAGTATGGATTTCTTTTTTTTTTTTTCCTCAAATTATTCAGGCTTTAGCACTGCTGTCAGAATTGATGTAAAGCAGACTATCTTGTTGCATTTCAGCTTAATGTCTCAACAAAACAATTCAGCCAGAAGAATTTTTTCTTCTCTGGAAAGAAAAAAAACCACACCATAAACAATAAGGAATATTTCACAGTCTAGATGTTCTAGGTTTATCACAACAAGTAAGTAATTTGTGATTCTGTGAGTCCATTTGGTAAAATGGAGATGGAGCCAGACAGGACTTCGGTTGTGACTTAGAGCCTTTATGTGGTCGAGGTAAGATGCCTTCTGGAAACCGTTCTTCATTCCTTGTCTTAGATGCTACAAGGTGAACACAAAGATCTTCAGTTAGGAATGGTGTATGCATATGAATAAAATTGATGCAGATATTGGTATAAGTACCAGCATGCCTTATGTTAGTGGAAGGGAAACAGCTGTTTTAGCGTTGGTAAGATCATGTTTGTGTGAAGTTGGTGCAACTAGCAACAAGTCAGGACTAACTTGTTTCTGGCTGAATGCAGTGACTACAGCCCAAATGCTCTTGATTTCTCTTGCAGCAAGTGAAGAGAATCAGACCTAATATAGTCAGGCAGGTAAGAAAGTTTCAAAAAGCGGCTGAAGTTAAGCATTTACCTCTGAAGGAGAGTTTAGCTTCAGCTCTAATCTGAGTGTCGGGCGTTCAGTCCACCACACATCTTGGGACCTAAATACCCCAAAGAAACATCAGTAACTCGAGGAGATGAGCCATTTGTAAAAAACAATATTCATACAGCAGAAAACACGACAGCACAGTGAACCCTAGGCCAAAAGAAACTCTGGAATCAAATCTTTCTAAATGTGCAATGCTCCCATATGGCTATTGCTAGTGACAGCAGATCTTGTCCGTCTTCATGCACAAAAGGACCTCCTCACACAGCATGTAACATGCCGCAACAAAAGGTGGTGGCACAACCAGAAAAGTCCTATGCAGGATCAACACTTAAATCACTTGTTAGATTAACATTTCCAAAGCCATTGAATTTAATCTAATTACTGTCCTGCTGGGTCCAGTCACATTCCCAGGAAATGTTGCTGTCTGTTTAATCCAAAATGTTTAGAACAGAATTGCATCTCTTTTTTGGCGAATGTCAAGTTCTGTTTAATGAGAACCTTTCCTGTTATGTAAATGAGAAGATTTTTTAATCTGTTCAATAACGCTTTCCATGCTTATAAAAAGTCATCAGAACAGAGATGTTTACATTGTGCTTGAAGGGTACGAGGAGGGGAATCTTTACCATCTGCCACTACCAAATTACTTTTCATGGGAGAAAATAAATCCCTCTCTCTGTAAGCTATTTTGGTCATCACTAATAGTCATATTTTATATGGGATTTTTCTTCCAGAGCATAGTAGAATTTACAAGTAAATTCATCTATGTAACGCTGTGGTAAAAAGAACATCTGTCTCCGACATTGTGAGGATTGAAGTACTAAGAGTTTTTTAAAACTCATATTCAACATCCATTATTTGGTCACTGTGTGTAATCCTACCACATGAGATATACCAATTGCAGCAGTAAATATTTTGCTGTAACCAGAAATTGAACTCTAAAAGAAGCCTGTTTAACTGCAGCTAATGAAAATCTAATGGCAGAGATCCGGTCATGTTTGTATCCTGCGGTGCCAACCTGAGTTCCAAGGAATGTTGAACGAGTACAACTCTGACTCTGCAACTCTGATGGAACAAAAAGGCCTCAAGCTTTCAACACCTGCCATAGAAATTTAATAAGGACCCTAATAAATGAGTCAGTTTCAACAAACAATTAACTTAACAACTTCATCTGGAAGGCTTAGAGACCCTGTTTCATAGGAGGTAACTTGAGAGCAGTCTCTATGTTATGTAGTGTAGTTAATGTTTCCTTTAGAAAAACAGAGTTTATAAGATTTAATATTTCATGTGCTCCAAATTACATTAAATTGGCAAATGGTACACAACAATGTCTCTAACCCCTATATAGATCAGAATGAAAATTTATATTAATCCTTTAAGCTGTTTGGGGTTTTCTTAAGCGCAAGGAAAATACACAATTCCCAGGAATTCAAGAGCTTATAAAATTACATTTGTGGGCTATTTGGATGAAATTATTCTTTATACTTTGATTATACCATTAAAATTCACACTCCTACAAATATGAAGCTTTTCTCGTGAGTGCCTCCCAAGTAGTATAGCGGGACTGCACCATATAGAAGTGAGAGGCACATGTTTTCCTACACGTTGTCTCATGTCATACTATGAGCTATTTTTTTCAGCAATTTACAAAAATATATGTTAGAAATTAATTCCCCAAGTGTATATAGGTTATCGTGTTTGATGCAATTCTGCGTTCAAATGAACCAGTTATAGATAGAAAAGTAATTGAGCTTCTGTGTGTCCTACTTCACACTTTTCTTCTTAAACTTTCCATTTTGCCACGAGGTGCTGTCTCCCGCCTCAGCCTTCCTTTCTCTGTCGTGTTTTCTCAGCTTTTATTACTCTTCCAATGTAGAATTTTTTATTTCTTGTAGGTCTCCTGTCTTCTGTCTGACCTTGTCCTTCTGCTTTTTGCATGGGACCTTTGTCCCCATGCAATGAATTTGAACGCTAAATGCTCTTCTGTCTAAAGAAGACAAGGATCTGTGCTTCTTTATAGATCCAATGATTTGCTGTTATCTAGCATCAACATCCTAGATCTGATGTTACTGGTAAATAAAGTCTTGATCCTTATTTGTCCAGATGACGTGCAATTACTTGGATCTACATAGACCAAAATGGTAGAATAGCTTCCTAGGGTTCATGTCTATCAGCTGCTTTGTATATAGAAGCTTTTTTAGGTGAAGAACTGAATCAGAAATCACCTTTTTGGCTGGTTTGACAGTAATGCAACTTGACCAATTCAGCAATTAAACGTGACCAATTCAAGTAATTCATCAGTGCTATCAGTCTGAGCCTTTGTATGTACCTAATTAAAACAAAAACTATGGCAATTCGCAGCTAACAATATTGTTGATAGCTTCATTATTATGCTTAAAGAAGAAAAAAAGGAGCTTTCATATCTGGAAACACTCTCTGCAGTGTTTGAGACATTGTAAGACAAGGAGGTTTGGAACATTGTGGGCAGCATAAGTGCAATTTTAGCTAAAATTGATTTTTGAAGATGTCAGTCTGACTTCCTTCATGAATTTACAGAGAAAATAATATTCAAAGTTGATACAGTGATGAACTAGTAATCATAAATACCTACGCTGAGTCACAGGCTAGGTACACTGTAAAGCCCAATTTAAAATCTAGTTCTCATTTTATTAGTGACCTTGAGTTTGGGTGGTTCAAAATGAGCCTGCTGTTCGTTAGAGACTGGCTGATTGCTTGGCGGGCGAGTTGAATTTTTGGGGTGAGGAAGGAGGAAGCAGGGGAATTCACATTGCACTTCCCAGGATGCTGGTGTGTCTGAACCATGTGTTCCATTCTGGAGTTGTGCTAGCCAATGAAGTGTTTAAATATGATCTATTTGCCCATATTTTTGTTGTTGTGGTTTAATGAGAAGTGCTGATTTCTCCTGATCTAAGACCTTGACAGATACCTGGATTCTTGATCTCCAGAGCCATAAAGGATATGAGCTGGTTCTGTGGTGGCCAGCGGTTACTGATACAGTGGATGTAACACGATTCTCCTGGCAAGCGATTGCTTCTGAAGCCAAGGGAAGGCAAAGGACCCCTTTTCTCAGTTAGATGGCCAACACCACCATTTCCCTCTTGAAAGCTTGCCTAATGTTAATAACATAAATATCTTATATAGAGGTTATAACATAGAAACTATGAATTGACTTTTGTTCATGCTATAAAACTAATAGTTAAGGAAATGTCTTGAAGGGAAGTTGTAAGTTAATCTAAAAGCTAGCTTACTTATCCTGGTATGAAGGTTTTGGCTTCATCTGCTAATGATATCGTGGCTGAAATGCTAATAGCCATGGAGGCAAATTTACATGACCTTTTCCTTCGCTTTGGAAGCGATCTCTGTGCATGCAGATGGAGCAGTTTTCTGAAGCTATGTAATTATATGCAGACAACTGCTCACTTTCCACTTTCCATAGCTCCTCAGTATGCCCAGCCCCATGGTAGTGTGTCTTCCAGGATTATTCATAACCGGTTCTACAATAGAAGAATAAACACAATTTAAAAGCAAATCAATATTTGCTATCCTCACTTTGTTGTTGAATGTAGAGGCTGGGGCTTCTGGTAGTATTGCAACAAAAATGACCTTTGAGGAGAGATGTGAAAGAGGAAGAAGTGGCATAGAAGTGAAGGCCCGAGCAATTTCTAGGCTGGTAGTGAAGGAAGTAGCGCCATAAAGGGAATGAGCTGAACTTACTTTTAGTGTTTCATATTAGCTTAGCCTTGAATTTAGACCTTCCAGTGGTCTTTGAACTAGCTTGGTTTTATTCTGTGACAAATCAGTGTCCATTGTCAGATGGTTTGACAAACCCAAATATATCTTCATGACTCTTCATTTGCAAACTGGCTTGGGTGCACATATTGTGCCTGAACCCAGTTCTGCCATCCTCCAGGATACAGCAGTAGGGCAGAGATGTGCACAGGCTACAGGAGGCTCACCAGCCTGCCAGAACACCCTTCTTCCCTGGTGGGGTTGTCTTACTCCCTAAATGACAGCATCCAATAGCTGTGCTGTATCCGTGCTCTTTGATACAGGTACTGGGGCCTTGCAGCAGCAGAGACCATGTTGCATTTGAGATCATTGGGACAGTAGGCCCAGCTGCTCTGTGGTGGTCAAAATTTCTCTTTGTGTTTTTAATTGTCTCTTAGGTCAAGGGCTGAGGTGAGCTTAACCAAAATGGCAATTTCTAACTTTTTACTACCTTCTTGCCTTACATCTTTGAATTCAAGCCTCACAGCAGGCAGCCTTCTTTTCCAGCATAATGCACTGGATTTGTCTGCAGACCTGCCATATGGTGTGTGTAATTATTATTTTATAATGGTGTTATTGCTCTCTAGCTGCCCAGTAAACTCAGTGCAGTTTCAGCTAGCTGTATACAACAGGGTAGGAACTTTGGACTTGAATGATTTGCTGCACTTTTACACAATAGTAGGTGCAAAAGAGAAAAAAAGATTCCATTTAATTTATAGAAACTATATAAAGTTTATAGAGTCTCTACAAACCTCACAAATGAAAATGTTGTGGAGAAGAGAGGCTGTACCGAAACTGGGAGGTCTACAAAGCTAGTGAAGAATAACAGTTAAAGGTACACATCAATAAATACCTGTGCTGCACTTTTCCCATTAACTCCAGTCAAGCATATGGACTGCATTAGGAGTTTGTCCGCCTTAGGGATTTTTATAAACACATTTCCTCTCCCTTTCTCTTCCCCATCCAGTTACTATTGCTTTAGTCTATTACAGAATCACTGCTCTAGGTTGCTGTTCTTACCTACAGTTTGTTTGCTGTAGAAATATTTACTAAATAGTGTCCGGAAGTTGTGTGCACATGCATGTGCTTTCTTGAGCGCTTCTGGGCTTTTTTTTTGGTGCATGAACATCCTGAAGCAGTAACACCAGCCTGGCTTGCCCACCCTTTCAAGCATTTGCATTGATGGCAGAATTTCTGCAGCAAAATTAAAAGCCAGTATGTGTTCTGGTTTGTGGGTAATCTGTTAATAAACACAGTTCTCTCTCACATCCTTATTTACCCTGAAATTTAAGATTGCCAGGGGGACTGGTGAAAAATAGACCCTCACTGAATCCAATCCTCTGTTGAAATTAGAAAATATTTTTCCTCGCTTCCTTGTACTGCTCTGTGTTTTCCCTTTGGTTTTGGTCAATATTGAAAATTTGTATAGCCAACCCATTTTCCAAGATCTCTTGTCTTCCCTGCAATGCTGCAGTGCCCATCCGAGCAGTCCTGAACATTTCAGACTACCGAAAGAAAGAGGTAGCATGAGAAAGAGGCAGCCCCTTGTTCCTCTCATAGTTCTTGCTTCTGCTGTGCCTTCTCCTTTGCATGTATATTTAAACAAAAAGCAGTGTATCTAGGAGTAGATCTGGCTTAACATTAACTTCCACCCACCCTCAAAGTTAATTTTAAAGAGATCCGTCGCTGAAATTATGCCCTTTGCTGTACCCGGAGCCCTTGTGCTGGGCGCCGGGTGTGCGCGGGAGCATGGAAACCACTGCTGGGGCCGGCTGCTGAAGGGAGAAAAGCCCTCGAAAGACGTGACGCGGCTTTTAGTTTATTGTATTTTGAGATTTGTAGGCAGTAAATGCTGCGGTTATTTTACTGATGTTCTGCAGCTCTAATGTAATTTACAGTTTCATTTGTGCAGAGCTGTTTCAAATCTGTGCACATTCTTCTAAAATATTTTAAAAGAAAAGCCAACAGCAATAATTAGTTTGGCGTTGTCTGTGTTTTCTAAAGCACTTAAAGGGTAATGACTTTTTTTTTTATTCAATCTTACATAAAATCGGGTTTTACAGGAATAAGGGGGCTTAAAAGGCCTGAATGGCTGTCAATGACAGATGTAATTCATGCTGAAAGCTCTATTCCAATACATCAAAATAAGGAAAACAATTATATATATGATTAGAGTCTGCTGACTCTTGAGTTAAAATGATCAAAAAGGACAATATTAAAATTTGATTTACGGAAGCTACTACTTAGCCTATAATTAGCCTGACCAATAAAAACAAGTCAGACTTTTACAGAATGTCATTTCCCAATAGATAGGTTAGCTCTTTTCTTATGACTGAGGAAACACAAAATGGGTTTAAAATATATTCGATATGTTCTTTGAGTAAATTGAAATGCAGCATATAACTAGTTTTAATGGGTTTTGTTCATAAATTGCCAGATTTCTCTTAATTCAAGTGAAATTTGAGAACCACTTGAGAATAATTGTCTCTAAAATGAAATATTACTTCTTGAGTCTGCTTCATTTATATTAAATGTATGTGTTACTCTTTTATATTAGAAAATAAATGAAAGTTGGTCAGAAATATGATTCTTGCACTTTTGCTCTAGTTCACTATGGAAATGGATTCAGGAAATGGCACATGTGATTAAAAACTCTTCAGCTGGCACAAGAGTTATTTGTACAGCACCTAGCATGCAGCACTTCTGGCAAGGAACAAGCGCTCCTTGTCTAGCTGCAATATAAATAAAATGATTCTTTGATGTAGAGACTGGGAATTTTCATTTTAAATGACTAGTTAGAAGATGGGGAAGGCTTGAGGAAGCTTTTCCATTCAGAGGCAAGAAGACAAGATTGTCATGTTCACTAATGTGCTCTTGTTTCACTGTGTGTGCGAGTAAGTGCGATGGAATCCACACGAGCCCAATTTCCATGAGGGTGGCAGGGCAGTAGTCCTATAAATGGACATACAAGGGTCAAGCTGCTTGCTCAGAGTCTAACAGCACTGCAGAGCTGTGCACGCATAAACGTTCACCTTTAACTGCTACACTGACTGCAAACCTAAGAGATACTCTTCAACGTACTTTAAAATGTAGCTGTAACTGGACAGATTGTGTCTGGGCAATGAATCAGAACAAAAGACCATGGCTCAACCGTCTGTCTCCTGATCTAGGTGGACTACATTTGCTTTATTCATGGGGCTCTCATGAATCCTATTTTTTTGTGCACGAGTTTTTGAAAATTTTCTGTAAGTTTCATCTCTCCTGGAAACTTAAGTGAAGTGTTTTTGTCTCCTATTTCTAGTGGAACGGGAAAATGTACAGAAGAGGACCTTTACCAGATGGATAAACTTACATTTGGGGAAGGTAAGATTGATAAATGGTCTTTATTGTCAGGTACAAGGGCACAACACTAGACAGACTACGGTTAACTTCTTTACAAATTAATGTAGTTGGAATTTGGAATCAAAGTTGATGAGCATGCATATGTGGAGGTTTGGAGAGGAAGAAGGGGAAGTTGAAAGCAGGTTTCTGGGTAATGAAAAATGTTTTTAAGGTGCAATGAATGTGTGACTGGTTTTAGTTCATCTCAGATAGATACACGTGTATACCTAATGCTGTCGGGTGTTAACACGAGGCTAGAGAATTTACTCACAAAAGATCCAATGTGGTTCAGGTTGTTCTGAGGTGATGATGACTGTTATTTGCTGGACTGGAAGTTCCAGTGTTAAAACCATCACACCAAAGATGTATAGTTCTTCAGACTGTGGCTCAGTCCCAAATCTCCAGATGGGCAAAAATAATTGTCATTAATCTTATGTCATTAATCTTAACATATCCAGCTGTGTTAGAGAACTATTTTTTATACTTTCCATCATGCTTTAAGACTATTTTTTTCTTAATCTCTTCTGTATTATACTATCAAATGACTGCTGAGCCTAATTGTTGATTCCTATTGACAGTAGGTAAATACTAATGCATGCAAATAGTTGGCCTTCTAGATGTCCTGATGATGAGAATGAGAGGACTGCAGAAAAAAAACTTAGTATTGCTGATGCAGTAGCATGGTTTATACAGGGTCAAGGCATGAGTCCAGCATACAGAACTTAGACTATAATTTGGGCTTCACAATGCCTTTAATATTTGTGGCTAAATTTCATGAAGTCCAAATCAGAACAAAGTTTGGGCTACAAGTTGACTCTCAGTCTAGCTCTTGTACTTAAGTAATGATTGCATATGAGACATAGTAAATCAGAGGGCTTCTAGAAGACAGGCATCACATATGCAGCTGTTTCAATCCACTATTCGGCAGTGTCTGTTGCCGAAGGAATGAAAGGATCCTCTTAAGTCTCATTGGAAAATGAGAATAAGGCTACTTGGTAATGTTTTGACTAGCAATTGTTCCCAAAGGTCTGTGAGAATTAAGAAGGTGTTATGTGATTCCTTCATGAATCAGGCTCTAGAGTTTTAAACTAACTGCAGTTTTGAAAGTTGTTGAAAAGGGCTTTCAGATGTATGACTGTGAAAAAGGCCTTTAATTTACAAAAGGAATTAGATCATGAAAAAGGCCATAGAATGCTACTAATTCCACCAAGGCAAGTAGGTGAAGTCCTAGAAACCTTATGGGCATGTGAACTCTTTTCTCTGGGGTGCATATATATATACATATATATAAATATATATCTATATCTATATCTGATGTAACACAGAAAAATGCTTTCTTGAAGAAAGGGTAAAAATCTGATAATATTACTGTATTTTCTGGAATTGTTAGAGTAAAGGCATCCAAGTAAATAATGAGAACATTGCTAAAACTCTTTCTAATCACAGAAGATTTCTTACACTCACTGAGGAAATTAGCTTCTGTTTCTATCCTTAAAGTTACGCTTCTTGTACATTTGCTTCTTTCTTGTAAAGGCAGAAGTGAAGTCTTCTTCTTCAAGAACATTTAGTGGTGTGGTATGTCCCCTTTGGGAACAGATCATTCCATCTGGGCCTTCTTTTGAGCAGAGAAGGTTTTGCTGGTTGTGCCAGAAGTTGTGCTTAGTCAAACAATGGTGCATTGCCCAACTACAGATAAAAAGGTCTTTGCTCTTTAGAGAGACAGGAGTAAGTGACACCTGAACTGAAGGTGGTTCCTTGTGTGTGAGACTAACTTGGCTGTGCGTCTTGCAGTGAGCGCATCAGACCAATCTGTGAGGTGAGGAGATGGTTTCGTTTGGAGGAGTTTGCAGAGAAGAGACAGCAAAAATGTCACAAGTTGCCACTTAAAGTACTTCAAAAATACCTGGAAACAGAGTGGAACCACCGTAAACTTTACAGAATATTATGGGCAGCTTGATCTGAGTCTTTTTTCTTTCCACATAAAGTGGGATTCATGTCTGCTAGAGCTGTCTTTGAGGGATCAGTATCCAACCCTTGGGTGCTCAGCAGCCAGGCAGGGTCCTTTGGATGAGATTCTGTAATGTGAAGTCTGGAGTAGCTCCCTCTCTCATCTCAGTTACGTGTGTACTCATAGCTCAATCTCAGCTCAGTCATGACAAAGTTGCTACTGATAAGAAGAAAAGTGGACCCTTTCTTCCTGCAGCTTAACATTCAGGTATCTGTCGTGTAAAATTCTCCTCCTTACTCCCAGAAGTAATGGTGCCTTACTATTTTAACGGCCATGTGATTTTTCTTCACAGTGCACACCTCCTCTGAAAGTGAGAGATTTATTTATTGATATACAAGATGGCAAAATCTTGATGGCTTTACTGGAAGTTCTGTCAGGACAAAAGCTGGTACGTGTATAAGGGGAAACATGCCTCAGTATGGAGCAATGTGGGTTACAAGTAAAGACGTATGGACATTGAAGGAATAAAGGATAAATGGGTCCAGCATTTTGGATAATAAGAAACATTTCAGTAATTCCACTGTTACTTCCTTATGCTGCAGTCTCATGTCCTGAGCTGCAACTTAGATCTCCAAGGAAATATATAGCAAAAATGTGAAAACAGCGTGTGATCTTTATAAATGTTTCTTCCCCTTCTATTTTTTTAAGCTTAACTTATTAACGTTCATATACTTCACAGGCAGATCACGCAAGTCACTTAACCAAGGAAGAATAAATTTCCTAGGTTTAGTTGTATTATCTTTTCAATCCATAAATTGTATGTCTGAGATAATTACAACACATAATAGGTTTGCTGATGCTCGGTGATTTTGTTTTGTGCAGTTGTTAGTTTAGTTCTGGTATATTGGCTCATATTTCTCTGATCTTACTGGCATGGTCTAAATTGGAAAAAGCACAGTTGTACACATCAGAATCTTTTTTTCTCCATCTCCCCCTGTAAGAACTGTATAAAATTCTACAGGCCAGAAATGGAAACATTTGGTCCAAGTATAAGCAACCATTTACGTTGACTTAAATGTTTTCTTTCTGCTTTAACTTTGTTGGCCAATACTCTATTCTGTATGGGTATCACACTTCTTTTGGGGTGAGATATTTGCTCTGCAGTGCTCACCAGTGCGGATACACTTCTAAATAGCTGGTGATGCTGCACAGTGACTGACCCATCTGCGTACTGCAACTTGAATACCCCCTGAATGTGGTTATGCATTCAGATCCACACTTTTTTTTGATATTAATGTAGTCTGGGGAAGCTGCGGCAGAAGCCTGCATCTCTATGTACATTCACGCAGACTGGCACTGGGAGCCGGGCTGGAGGGGAACTGGAAGGGGAGACATATCATGGCAAACCTGAGTCTATGAACTGGACAGTCAAGGCGGGCAAGGAAGGAGGGCAGGTCAGCAGGCTGAACTCTGTTCTTCAGGAGTTTCTACACAGCTAGGTAAAAAACAGTGTGCCAAAGTGGAATTGCAGGGAGATAGGCATGCAACAATTCTGTCATCTCTGCCTCCCACTTTCCTGTATCTACAAAACTTCCTCATTAGGATCATTTAATTTAATTCAAGACAAAAGAAAATCTATTAATATAAATTTTCCACTAATCCTGTGACTGAGCGTGGTTGGGGGAGTAATTACATGATTAATCAAGCTGGCAGATCCAAGATAGTGATAGCATCTGAAGAGCAGGGAAATTGTTTGCTAACCCTGTTCTGCTGCAGCCAGGGCAGGTCATATAGTTGTACTTTTATATAGACATATTTTCTCGGCTTTTCTTTTGGCTCTGTGTTTGTAGTTTTTTTTAACTTTATATGATGTAGTGAATAATTCTATTGTTTTTAAAAATAGTATGTCTCTTATTTTTTATAGATGCATGAATACAAATCTTCAACCCATCGAATTTTTCGTTTAAACAATATAGCCAAAGCACTTAAGTTTTTGGAGGACAGTAACGTGAGTATTTCCAAGCCTTGTCTTAATTTTTTCTTTCAATATATCTGGCAAATCTAATTAACTAGCCTAATGCACAGCATGTTCATAAAAGTACATGTACATAATATGTACTGTCTAAAGAAGCTGTGACCTTAAGTTGTTATCTTAACAGCAAGGCTGAAAAGCCACATAAAATGCACAAAGAGAACACCTACAGAGTAGGAAAACCAAGGATTTTATGTTCAATTTATAATGCAAAAGTTCAATAGGATTAAAGGAGGAGGAACCCAATATTAAAAGAAAATAAAAGAAATACAAGTAATCTTTATTGAACTGAGTCTCCGTGTCATGACTTCAGTTACTTCAAAGGTAGATGCCTTTCCTTCCTTTCGTTAGAGATATTTTCAGTATTACAGATCACGGGTATATCTGGCAAACTGCTGCAGCAGATGAGCATGACTCAAAGGCAAGAGAAAATTAAATCTCAGAAAATGACATAAATGCATAGTTTCTGGAATCAAAACCCTATAAGGATATAATTTTCCTTCTAGTCAGTGTGTCTGTACTGCAACATCACTGACTGAAGAACACTTCCTAAAAAACTGACACAATTGTCGGTGACAAAGCAAGATCACAGCCCATAGCTTGAAATGATTCAGTTATTGATTTCTTCTGCTGGAGCTTCCTTCTGAAGCATTCAGGATGTGTCCTGTGTCTTGAAGGGTCTCTACTTTTAAAGAAAGATGAAAAGTAATGGTGTGAAGATAAATCCCAGCTATGTGACACAACTCCCTTACATGGTATGCCCAGATCCTTCAGAATGAGAAAACTAATATTGGACTACGCCTATACAGGACCACATATTCTTGTTATATGCACTTAAACCTCTCTTTTTATCTAGAATGTGAAATACAGTCTTGCTTCTTCTCTTTTTTCACTGAGAAGTGACAGCATCTAATCATGGCTTTGCCAGCTGCTACTGAAATACACTCTTTAGTTCCCCTAGATGGTTTCTCAGGCATTTCTGTTACTGCTAATTTCTTGCTTGGGAATCCTCTCTTCAAGCTTGATTTCTGACTATTTATTCTACTGTCATATGAATTTTAGAGAGTACCTTGAGTTATAAGAAGAAATATGGTTCTAAATATGGAGTGGTTGGAGAGGGACTTGGCTAAAACTCTGTAGATTTAAAAAATAAATGCATGAGTTCCATTCACACTAAATTTCAGCTCCGGAAATAAGCACATCAGAAAATGTCTTGTCATTCAGTCAACATTACCACACGGGCAGTCCACCCAGAAGCCATAGGCCTGGAACAGACCAAATTAATATGAAGTTAGGGCATGTCCTTTTAAATGATAGCACTCTGTTATGTTTACGAGTACAAGAATCATCTCATGACCTCTGCTCTATAGACAGGAATAAATAATATCAGATAGATAACAAAAAGCAGTGGAAACTTTTGTTAGGTATGTGTCAGACATAAAAAGAAAATTAAAGTTTTTAGAACAAATAGTCTTTTAAAATTGCCTTTTGGAAAATCTACATGTAGGGACTGATCTGCCTGTGAAAGCATAGCTCTGAATATCCAGCTAGAGTTCTAGAGAAATAACTTATAAACTCTCAAATTTCTTAACAGTTTCCCACTTGATGCTTTCCACCCAAATCCAATTAAGGCACATTGGCAGATGAGTTTTTATTCTCTCTGTTGATCAATACACACACAGCAGTCTTGGGTGTTATGAACCTATGCAGTTGCCAGGACCTTCTCAGGTCACAATCTGGAAGCTTTTCACACATGGGCCAGCCAGGAGGAGCTCTCCCTGGACCAAATCAGCACTAATTGATAGTGCTAAAACAACTACTTTTTAATAAGTTTCTTAGTTTCTAAAGACAAAGCAACCTGTACCTCACAGGCTGTCTCCACTGGGATGTACTGACAGATTTAAGTAGCACTGAGAGAACAGAGTTGATATTGAGAATAACCTAATGCTAAATGTCATTTGCTCCCAACTTTGGACAAACTACTATTAAAAAATAGTCTGAATTAAAGGAAAAGCTTTAATATTTCTATATTTGAAAATATTTCAAATATTTTGGAACTAGGAAAAAAAGCTGAACCTTGAAATGCAACAGCTAGAGGTTGCAGGTCTTCTTGATCAGGTTGAAAATTGTTCTGCAAACCATTACATATTATTTTGCTCTTTTTTCTTTTTTTTCCCTTTTTTTCCCTTTTCTTTTTTTCTTCTTTTTTTTTCTGTTTGACCAAACCAGTGAGTGAAGGGTGGCAATGAAGTCAGTGAAGTGTTGGCAAAATGCCTCAGCTGCCAAGAGCTTCAGAGTTAGATATTAAACCGCAGTGGGTGGAACCTGGCAATACGCACCTGTGTGGAACTGGGGCAGCAGGGTAGAGCCTGCCCCTGCTGCAAAGTGACTCATCATATACAGAATTTCCAAGTAATAGATAAGGGCTGTATACTAGGCTCTAACTCAGACCTGGTGTTATTTGTATTACTGACAACTTCCTTACTTCCTCCACTGTGACCTTCACTAAAAACAAGTATGTGTTGTCTAAGTGAGTAACATTCTGGTGTGATCATGAGAAGTGTGAGAAACTCTAGAAACTGCTTGGATTAGGCAAATCTATCCATTGCTAACTGATCTCATCAGAGCTGTGTGGCTCTGTGTAAAGTGAGATAAGGAGAAAGGAGATGCGTAATGAAACAGACCTAGGCAGATCTTATTAGAATTTTAATTTTTATGAGAATTGACTTCAGGTCTTGTCCTCTTCTCCAGAGTTTATCTATATTCTGTCCAACCAGGCCAAATTTTGCAGTCTTCCTATATCTTAGGCTAGATATAAACAGGAAGCATCTCTCTTCCCTCTATATTTTAAGAATTTTAAGAATAGGATCCACTGGAGCCATCTTGTCCCATGTTTGGAGAGAAGGCATTTCTGCTCTTGAGGATGCAGAATGAGGTTCACTCCTGTTCCACGGGTCATGCTAGAGGCTTAAGATTAGAGTGATCAGTGAGCAGAATGGGCTGTGACCAGGCAAATTACCATTGCCACAAGCTTTTAGACTGACTGGTCTGTGGCAGAGGTATTCTGGACACATCCTGCAATCTCAGTACAGGCCAGTAAATTTTTTTTTGGTATTTCTACTATTTCTTTGAACTATTTATCATCTCTTCTACAGGTAAAACTTGTTAGCATCGATGCAGCAGAAATAGCAGATGGAAATTCCTCTCTGGTACTTGGACTAATATGGAATATAATCTTGTTTTTTCAGGTAATTAAACTTGAATACTTCAATCATAAGTGATCTATCTTCATATATATCTGTCTTCATGGATCTGTTTAAATACTTTTAAAAGTCAATGACAGTTCATTTTTTATCCTAAAGAACACCTTTAAACTTGCTAAACCTGAGTGTTTCCTCCTAATCTACACTTTTATACCTGTGGCTATTTTCATTTTACTTCATTGGAATTATTTTGGTGTAAATTGGAGGCAACTTAGGCCCTAGTTGTTTTACTTTGACCAGAATTAGAGATGCAAATTGCTCATTTTCCCTTTCTCTTGTGACTTCTCATCATTCTACCCAAGATTCCCTGGATCTGAATCAAATTCTTGCATTTGGTTCCAGGTCACAGTTTGTTTTCAGTGACCTTTCCTGTACTTGGTTCAATATTGGTCCAGTATATTTGGTCCAAATTGCCAATGGGTAATTTCATTTAGCATCACTGATCTCTTGAGACTTACCCGATGTGTCAGAAATTGGCCACTGATGTAGAGGGACAAATAAAATATCTTAAAGGGCCTGAAGATTTGGAACTGATAAAACAGAATTAAATGTGAGATCTTATTTAGCCCCAGACTCAGACTAAAACTGCCGTTAAATTTAACTGTGTAAATTTGACCCAAATTCCTATGAACCGGGAGAGAGGCGTTGAGCCAATCTTTAAAGAGTGTCAGGCACTCATGCTCTTTTATTGTCTTGGGCTCGTTTTGCCAGTTTAGACTGGCATTAGGCTTAAAAACCAATCTCTACCTGCAAGCTGTGGCGGAGCATTGCAAATTACACAGTGCTGCACAGCACCCATTTGGCCGGGACTCACCAGGAGAGACGGGCTAACTAAAATCAATCCTTTGGCAGTAAGGGGCATGGAGGACCTAAAAGCAGCATAGTCAGTAGGTTAGATCAAATCTCAAGGCCGACCAAGGATAGAAGTGTTGTTGCAGGTCATGGTTTCTTGCCTAAAAATGTTTTGCCCAATGAGTTTTTTGAAGAGAAAAAGTGATTTCAGTTAAATGCACTTTCAGGAATGTGATTTTTTTGTTGTTGTTTGATATGAATTTGTGATAATTTTGCCTATTTATGGCTCCTGGAGATACCAGCTGGGCTGCAGCTGCTCCTGGCTCTTAGGTCTGTGCAGTATAAGTTGAAAGTTAGAGTGGCCAGGCCTGTAATTACCTCTTAAAATTCATTTATGGCCCTGTTATCTTAAAAGGATGCGACATTGCCTGTAAACAAACATTCAGTTATCCATTTGTCTAGTATTTAATTGGCATGCTGCACGTTTCATCTTTTATTGCAGATTAAAGAACTCACGGGCAATCTCAACAGGAACTCGTCCTCTTCCAGCCTGTCGTCCGGGCCCAGTGGGCCGGAGTCAGACACGTCTCAGACCAGCACCCCAAACGTAGAGAGAAGCGTGGCTGTCACGGTGAAAGATCAGCGGAAAGCCATCCGAGCCCTTCTGACCTGGGTTCAGAGGAAAACCAGAAAGTAAGCTACTGAATTGGCATGGAAAATTGTATTTTACCAGCAGACCTTTTGAAGCTGAAAGTATTTTCTTTGTCCTGACTAATGTATATTTTGCCATGAACTGTTTTTTTTCTTTTCTTTTTAAACATTTGACGTTTGCAGGCACAAGGTGTTGCAACTGGATACATGACCATGCACGTGCATCTAAAGAGTCTGACCTTCAAGCTGTGTGTGTTGCTGGCTTCATGATTTGAGTGTTAAATGTTAACTTGAGCTAATCTGCTTGGCAGTCCCTAAAACAAGATCGCTGCTACCTCTACCCCTGACTTTTCTGCAATCTATTAGGTATTCTGTGTTAGTAAGAGGGTAGGTGTAAATAAAGGTTGAACAGAAAACAACCAAAAAAAGACTTTAAAAACTACCTTCTACTTTCAGCAGCAAAGCTGAGAGAACTGCTCTGTGTGCTCCAAAGTGCTTTGAAGGGCAAAGTTCGTGTTTCAATCCCTGATTCTTCAAAATTTAAGAAGGGAAGGGATTGAATCTTTGTTCCCTATTCTGGGAGCAAAGTATTTCATTCTGGGAACGTTCCTTTGGTGAACACGTCTATCTCTTCTCTAATAAGGAACACAATCCTTCGGCCAAGGCATTTTGTGTCAGAGTGAAATGCACAGCTATTGTCAGGTTAAAGAACTTCAGCGTAAGATGTCCTTTAGTGGAAGAAGGGCGTGAGTAAGTGCATGTATTTTACCTGTTACATGAGGGAATGATTTTACCTATTGAGCTAGAGATTTTTAAAGACCATGGGCCAAACTTACCCAAGTGAGTTACCTGGTTATATGGTATTTTGTCTTTTGATATATGTTCAAATTTGCTTGCAAACACAAATGCTCTGTGTAGAGTGTGAAGGCTGCAAATTTACATCTCAACTATTAGTCCTGTGGGCACATCATTTTTGGGTTACCTCTGGTGAAGCTGAGATGCTCGTTACGCAGATAAATTTGTCCCACTGAGATTTACAGTTAATTGCTGCCAACGCAGATTGTTTAGAACCCACAATCACATTCCCAAAATAAATCTGATAATGTCACTAATGGGGAGGTGGCACAAGGAAAGTGCCAGAGGAGCAAAGGCCATACACTTTTTTGCAATCTCATCTAATGGTACAAATGGAAAATAAGTAATAGGAGAAAAATTGATTTTGCAACTGTTGTATTGTAAACATAGTAACTTGATCATAATCCTTTTATCCAATGACCTATATGGAATTTTCTATTCTGGGGCTGTATTTCATTGCAAGTGTGGTAGTCTTGTTTTCTTTCAAAACTCTGGGCACTTAACACATTTGTGGTTTATACATATACTAGTCCCATTTTCATTTACATTTGCATAGCACTATTTTCCACTATAGAAGGCCAAATACTCAAAAATGTGAGTCATTTATGCTATGTGTTTTTAAATATTTAAGCGTTGGTAGTTTTCCCAAGACATGGCATTAAAATGCTGCCACAGAATCAGGCATCATCATTTGGTTTTACAGATGTTCAAGGTGGTTGCTGAGTACTGGAGGTCTTTGTTTTTATTGGTCATTTCCTACAGGAAGGTTCATGTCAGACTGTGAATTCTTGTGTTTTGTGAAAGTGTTTTTTGCTTTTCAGAATTGAATGTGAACTGGTGCAACTCAACAACATTACCTGTAACTTTTAGGAGTCTTTGAAAATGATGAGTGCTTAGACTTTGCACTTTATAACAAAACTCTCATGTAAACCCTATGTACTTGCATTTAGATACGGTGTTGCAGTTCAGGACTTTGCCAGCAGCTGGAGGAGCGGCCTCGCTTTCCTAGCTGTCATAAAAGCGATAGACTCTACTTTGGTAGACATGAAGCAAGCACTGGAGAAGACGGCTCGGGAAAACCTGGAGGATGCTTTCAGCATAGCACAAAATAAGCTTGGTGTCCCTAGGCTGCTGGAGCCAGAAGGTAAAGGGCTTCATCAGCTTTACTGGGTAGCGTTTAGGCTGTAATCAACCCATGAACACTGCATTGCCATAACTGTCAAAAACCTTCCAGTGATTAGGTTGCTGATGTGGGAAGGAAAGTAATGTGAGACGGAGAGGACTCTTTAGAGTGCCGTCAGTGGTGAAAAGGATTCCATCTTTCTGGCTCTGTCAGAGAAAGATGTGTGTCCGTGGCTGTTACTTCTCTGATCGTGAGGGCAGGATAAATGTCTGAAGGTCTGTCCCTCCGGAAGCCTGTTGTAGAGCACTGCGCACTAAGGACTGTGTCTGTTTCCATAGATATAATGGTGGAATCACCCGATGAACAATCAATTGTGACGTACGTGGCGCAATTTCTGGAACACTTCCCCGAGCTGGAAGGGGTACGTGCTTACTCTTAGCTCATGTCATGTTTTTTCATTGGCTTGGCTGTACTTAGGAAAGTTAGATATTGTTGTATTCATCTTCTGGGTTTTCTTTCTAAGCTGTTTAAAATAAACTATGTATTCTGCTTTAATTTTTCACATTTTTTGTCAGATCCAGTCAAATGGGCATTTAGTAGGGATTGCTGAACTGCTTTAGGGAGCATTATGCATTTAAAAATTTATATCCAGTCATAACTTTAAGGGGTTAAGACTCTACTACTTTTCAGAGGTTAAGTAAGATATTATTACTTTGGCATGTTAAGTTCAGAGTAAGACTGAAGTTTATCCCTTCATCTTCATCCCTTATCCCTTCATCACCCTTCATGGTGATTTGTTGGGCTATCTTCTCAAGTTTGAGGGTCAAAAAAGATCTGAATTTAGGAGATACTTGTGTCAGGCACAACATACCAGAGGTTGAATTTTGCCTGTACAGCAATCAGATACACTCATTGTAAGAAGTAAATTGAAACTTAAAGGGTGAGAACTTTAATGCTTTATCAAAAATAAGGAGTCCTTCTTGAGGAGTAGGCCTCAACAGGGACTGGTAAAAGCCCTCTGGAAAAGATACACTTACTGAGGAATGAAAGGATAGGAGATAGAAAACTGGAGGAAAAAATGTAAAGTATAAGGATTGGGGAAGAGATCTATGTAATGTGAAAAAAGGAAAAACATTTTAGTTGCTGATTATACTTATAAACTTAGTTCAAAATAATATCTTTTGGTTTGGATGGGTTATCCATTCAGCAGCTGGGTAATCCTTTCTGCTTGAATACATGCATATACATTATGGTTTATACATTAAAATTATTTCATCTCATTTGTTGACTGAAGGTTCCAGTTGGTGTAAGTTTTCTAGCAGATAAAATTGGTGGTCATTGTTAGAGTCATAGTATTTAAAATTGTTCTACTAATTATTTAAGGTTATTTTGGGAAGCATTGTTTGCCTTAAGACTTGTCGGCATTTTGCTGGACAAAGAAAAAGCCTACCTCTATATATGTATGTGTGTGTGAGTGTGTCTATAATAATAATCTGAATAAGCAAACTAGTATGTTTCATATGTTTCATATATGTTGGACTTGTTAGATTTATCTTACTCCCAAGGGTTGTGTCAAAAATGCCAAGTCAGTCGTGAAGCATTCACGGGTGAAGCAGGGAGAGATGCATACAGTAACTGCTGAAGAGAAGGCTTGCCTGCATTCTGATGGAGTTGCACAAGTGCCTTCTTGATGTTGAGCTTTGTTCAACTCACCTGACTTGCCAAATTGTTTTCCCTGATTTCAAAATTAATTCATTAATAAATCATTAATTGGTTATTCTGAAAGTAATGAGGTGATGGGCCAGTTTTATTCTTTCTGTAACATTTAAAAAACGTAAAATGTATGTAAAAGGTAGTAAGTATAAGTCTTTTAATGGTGTATCATTGCTTATAGGAAGACTTTACAGATCCTGACAAAGAGTTTCCAATTGAGTCTACCTATGTCCACATTAAAGATACACCTTCAGAACAGGAAGGCAAAATCTTGATTTTAAGTGAAAGAGAAGACAGCATGTATACTGTTAACCATGAAAGGAGTCATCCTGCTCCTCCAAAGGTTCATATTCATGATACCCCAGAGAGAATCCAGTCAGAAACTGTTCCTGAGAAATGTAATGGAAAAGCATTAGGTGATTCACTGGAAGCCTTTGAAGAGGAGCCTACGAGGCCTACTTCTCTGAAAATTACAGGATCTGTCAGTTTTGAATCCAACTCCTCCTGGGAAATTCTTAGTGATAAATTGATCCCAGGTGAAGGAGGCGTATATGATAATCCACTGAAACAGAATAATGACCTTTCTCCAGCTGCTCTGACAGATCAGAAAAATTCTGTAGACTCTTTTGAAGACTACTCTGAAGAACTAACTAGAGAGACCTCTACTGAATATGATACTGAAACTAAAAGCCTATCAGCCAATACTTCTTCTTTGAGTCCATCATCTTGGACTTCAGGTATACTTACAGATGAATCCATAAATAAAGTTGAAGAGACCAAATCCCAAACTTCAGATCTTTTACCAGAAGATACCTCAAAACAAGAAGATACACATACATATGTTCTTCATCTTCTAAATCAGGAAAATACAAAACCTCAAGAAAATGAGCATACAAATCAATCACCTGTATTTGAGACAACAGAAACTAACCATTGTTTGTTGAATAACTCTAATCTCCAAAGCCAAGATCTATCTGCAATGCATGAAACAGCTGTTGACTCTCCCACAGATGTACCTGAAAGTCCAGAAGACCTGGACAGCTGTGATGAAGTTGAGTCTTCAGCTGAAGTGTTGCCCAGTTCTTCAAAAGTATCTGTAATACCCCATGATCTCTTTTACTATCCACATTATAACGTTCCCATATCAGCAGTTTTGGATGCTTACGTTGAGCCTCGTCTTGGAGATTATGATATTGGAAATGACAAGTCTTACTCTGACTCAGTAACAGATATTTTACATGAGAAGGGGATCCCAGCACAGAACTACAAGGAAGATGCTCCAGAGGAAGGATTAGAGAATAAGCTAGGTGACTCTGCATCAGAAATGAGTACTGAGAACATAGAGGAGGCAAAAATGGATGCTAACAGTCACATGAATTATTCCTATGAAAAAGAGGCTTTACTAACAGAAAAAGAGAAAGAAACTGAAAAAGATGGTCAAAAAGCCACCACCCCTCAAGATTCTACTATTTCCCAACATCCTGAGGTACTTTCTTTTCTTGGTGGTAATATTTCTTGCATATATTTGCGCAGTTAGCACCTGAACTCTTTGTTTTTCCTTTGCTATGTAGGCTCATTAGAGAAATTACGTAAAATACATTTGGTTTCTTGTTCCACAACATTGTTTGCCACAGCCCTCTACTGGAAGGAATGGGATTGCAGATACCTGATGAGTTATTTATTAAAAGATTCAATTTACTGAGAATAAGCCTGAATAATACTGCAGAAATGTGGGTTTTTTTTTCTGATGTTTTAAAAACAGTTTGAAGCTTCTGCATAATCCATAAGTCTAAAAGATTATTACAGGGGGCTGTTTTAATAATGCTCTGTAATGAGATGAACAGCAAGTAATGTTGATATAAAAAGGATATAGATACAGATAAAGACAATGAATCTGAATCAGTAAATTTGCCCACAGAAATTTTAAGCCAATCTGAGCAGGAAAGAGGAGGGTAAAGTTAAGGTTTGTCCAAGTTGAGGAGGAGGAGAAGGGGAGAATTTTGATAACTTTTCTGTGTATTGGATTTAGGCAGTGTGCTATTGCAGCTCTTCCTGCAGATTGTCATTTTGCATCTTGTCTTAAATGCCTTGCAGCTTAATAACTTTAGATAGATAGAATTTTTTAGGAATGAGTGCCCCTTTGAGAATTTAGATGTTATTCCACATGTTGTCTGGGCATTTGGTCTTAACACTTACTGAAATAACCAAGTCAAATTCCAAGAACCACATCATTCACAACTTCCTATTTAAAAAGAATTGATGGTACATTATAGCTCAGTGTTATCCAAAATAGTTTTCAAAAAATAATACTTTTTGATTGAAGCATTCTTTGGCTTTTCATTTGCTTTCTTATTCTGCTTAATGAGACCTTGAATTTTATACTCTATGCATTTTACCAGCTGAACACCACTAAGTTACCAAGAGCGCTGGGGAGTAAGTTTTGTTGTTGTCTAATGAAAACTGTTTCTTAACTTAAACAGGCCAAAGAAGATCATCAAGATGATTTGTTAGAAGCTGTGAAGACACCAGAAAAAAGTAGTAAAAGGAAGGAAAAAAGAAAAAATGTGATCAAAGACTTACAAATTTCAAAAGTTGGAGCTACTACTCTATCACTAGATAAACTGGAAGAAATTGCTGATTGTCAGGAATTTACCAGGTATGACACATGAGCTTACTACTTTGAATGAGAGTCTATTCTTAAAAAGTGTGCCCTAACCTTTGGGTGTTTCTTGTTGCCTTCTTTTGGGAGCAGTCTGTTTGAAGTCTTGGCTTCTACCTATACTGCTCTTAAGGATGTCAAACAGTTCAGTGCCAGTGGATTGATATGACCTCGTTTTTTTGGTTTGTCAAAGCACACAAAACCAACTGGAATCCCAGAGCATTTAAAACACACCTGTTCTAACTGTTTTCCCAAGAAACAGTGTTTTTATGATGTAGATGAAATAATTAGCTAAGAAGTCCATGGATTATGAGTCCAATGAACTAGTTTATTTAATGATATTTTTGGCCTTTTTTTTCTATCTGTGAAAAAGTAAATGAAACACTCAGCTCATTTGACTCCATTCCTTCTTACCTTTTAATTTAATCTTTAGGCAGTGTGTGAGACATGAACTGTAATTTGTCGGTGCTTGTATATGAACCACTCTAATGGATTTGAAAGAATCTGCCTACAAAAACTTACAATCTCCTTCCCCAAACTCTCTTTGCTCTAGAATATTTTTAAATTGGGATTGGGTAAATTGGGATACACTCTTACTTAAGTAAATGAGAAGTAAATGATACCACAAGTTCAAAAACCCTATTGAATACTGGTTTTCAGAAAAGACTCAAATTTGGTTGTTTGGATTTTTATGGTATGGGTGAGATATTTTGAACTGCTGTTCATAGTGCTGATTAGTTCAAATCCATATTCAAATGCATGCAAGAATGCATATTTTTGTCTTTTCTTAACCTAAAAGTAACATACACAATTGCAGTGGCTCCTTCTGAATTCAACTTGGATTTACTAATTTACAAACTTTGCTTTTACATGCATTTCAGAACTAGTTACAGTGATTCCAACATTTATCTCCGTCAGAGGTTTTCTAATACTTCTGAGAAGGTAAGAATATGGAAATTTATCTTATTCTTAGTATTTGATCATCGCTCTTTTAACTCCAAAAATTCAGATACTGTGTATTTATAAATTTAAGCTCTCTATATAGTCTCTAATAAAGCTTTGTGATAACCCAGTAGTTCTACAATACTGAATAATTTTAGTGCCAAAACCAGGAATAGTTTAAAAGTTTTATTGAATTACCTCAAATGTATGTAACCATCCCAAATATATAGTATAAATAAATATATTTTTGTAAGAACTTTATTGAACCTTGAATAAAGCTACAGAGGAGTAACCAATGTTACGATTCAATCTACTCTGCAACAACAGCTAAACACTGAAGTAGTTTGGTTGTAATGTGAAACCTCATCCTTAATGGCAGATGTATTTATTTCATACTGGTTTTTCGAGCATGTGCTATATAACTGAGGTTTGGCTGCATTTTTTTTTTGAGGAAAGAGGCAGCACCAACAGTCAGGTCACACTGAACAAGGATAGGAGTATGTCTTTTACCTAGACAAAAATAAATTTTAATCTTAGAGTTTAAAGAAGTATTGCCACTGATGTTTAATGAAATTCAGATTTCACACAAGTGTTTTTGTCCTGCAATGCTTTCAGTGCTACTAGAAATATATATGAACAAAGTAAATAAATAAAATAAATAAATGCAGTTAAAAGCAACAAATTCCTGAGGTTTTTTTACAACACTTTTTTTTTCTTTTTTTTGTGTATCAGACAGACATGGTAAATGTGAGAGTGGAAAATAGAAACACTACTTTCATTTCGTTTGAGCAGACTCTAAACATACACTGCATAGAATGCATGCACATCCTGTCTTTGTGAGACCCTGAATTTTATCTTTTTCTAAAATACATTCCAGTGTGTTCTCATGTATTTGCATGTTTGTTTCTTTAAGGAAACCTCTGGTGAAAGTGAGCAGGAGATGACAGATGTGGATGAAAAGCTCCCAATCATCAGGTGAGAGATTTTTATGCAAACAATTGCATACAATTTTAGAGAAATCCATAACTTCTAGGTATTTCTAACAGTGCTACAAAGGGAAATTAAAATTAACTATAATGGTGGAGACTGGAATGGAAATCTTGTGTACTAGCATGAAGTCTTTATTTCTTATAGGCGTAAGATATGAAACTTGTATTAGATAGATCTCACCTTGACTAAACAGACACTGTTTTTAGGCTTGGGCTGCCTAAGTAAGATTTCGGGCATTTTCCACCTGTGGTGAACATTTCAGACCAAGAAAGGAGTAGGATTAGTTGAAATATGAGGCCCTTTGTCAGTGCTGGCCAAGACCGTTTCCATTGTTTCCGGGTTGCAAGATGGTATAGTCAGTGCTAGGAGTAGATGATACTTCAGCATAGTTATGTTAGAGCACCCGTGACTTTCTGCATTTTCTGTATGTGGTCGACTTGCACTTAGGGTACCTCCAGCTCAGATAAAGACATTTGCATTTTACCATATGCTAAACCTTGTGCTGTGATGGTGCTGAACCCAAAGCATGTATCCCTTCTGAAGCAGGTTTTATCTATAACAGCTTTACTTTTTCCCTCTCAATAGATGCCAAGTAGCTTCCTAGAACTTTTTATTGAAATGGTGGTTGCAGCTAGTTGCAGAAAACCCACAAAATCTTATCAAGGCTGAGTGTCCTAGTCTCAGTTATGATTCTGTTTAAAAAAATATATGAGTAGCTTTTGCAGTTACGTTTGTTTGCAGACTGCTGATATTGAACAAGTTTTGTCTATTGATCAATAATATAATCAGTGTAAGATTTGAGTGAGCAGGATGTCCTAAGCCAGAAAAAGGACTCGCTAAAACAGGTCAATTTCCTCCAAAGGTAAAAATAGTAATAAATAAATAAATAAAATAAATAAATAAAATCCCAGAAGATGGTGCATATGGCATTGTAAAATGAGTGAAATGAGTGTACCATCTTGCACCATTTAAAGTAAGACCTCTCCTTAACTTGGTGAGTGCTCAGTAGGTATGGTCTAGACGGTAGATAGAGTCCAGCCTAATAGATAGAGACTAGGTAGAGTCTACAGGACTTTGCCGTTATGGACTGCAGTTGGAATTTTGACACTGTCCTTCAAAATCCAACTGCTAGCTTGTTTCTGGAAGCCTGGGGCTTTTTCTGTTTAACATTTTAGGTGTCTGACATGAGAAGCTATAGAAGTAGTTGATTTGGGGAAAGTAAGAGAATGCCTTCCCTCTGCAAGTCTAATCTCTCTCTACTGTCAAGTCAAATACTCAGGATTGTAAAACTGTAATGTAAGTGTTGCCCAAAGCTATGTTTATAGTTCTGAAAATAAAAGGTTATCTTCCTGATTGATGGGAATTGACTTATATCAAAAGAATTTACTGTAATGTCATATAATTAAATACCCGAGTATTTGTCCAGTGTTTTCAAGAGGAGTAAGAGCTGTGTCTGTTGGCTAATGAAGAGACACACTGCAAAAGCTGGTGTGCACTTCATTGTCTTGCTTGGTCTCCTGGGTTGAAACAGTTCATTTACTTGCTGTCTTTTAGTTGGTCTTCTGCTCTTTACAGAGCAGGTTAACAGTGGTGCTGTCCTGTCTGTTTTCAGGAAGAAAAAGGATTTGGAAGCAAGCGAGACTCCAGCCCCGACTCTGCAGACTCTGAGTGCTGAACAACGAGAGCTCTTCTACTTCATTGTTTTCCTCTGGGCACTGGTCTACTGCCTTTTACTTTTCCCACAGCTTGTTAGCAACAAACCTTGATCTCTGTGAGGTGTGTGGAAAATAAAAGACGGTGGTCTGATTGTTTTGTGTATCTGCATATGAATATGTTCCTTCAGGTGAAGCACAGCTATAAATGTAGGACCTGGTATTTGTGGTTATTATCAGGCTCTCCTCCTTTCCTCTACTGCTGTGCTATGATTGTGTCTAAGCACATTTTATATTATGACAACTTTGTAAATATATATAAAGAAAACTGATTTCGTAGATGCGATTTTGTACATTTGTGCCTTGCTTTATAATATGTTAAATAAAAATGGATAATTATCAGTAGAAATATGAACAGTTCAGAGCTCCAGTCTTCAAAAATGATTCTTCTGGCTTCATTTACTGATGCAGAGCCCTACAGCTGTGGCGATGGTTGCTTTATTTGACTTGCCTATGAATCTGGCCCACCAGAAAGGGCAGGTCTTGAAATGCTCTTTCACCATTTTCATAGATATCTTTAATAGAGATGGAGTTACAGAATTAGTATAACCTAAAGTACTGAATATAATTCAATCCAGTGGAGTAACAAAATCAGGTGGGGTTTTATTTAGGGAGAAGGGTTTGTTTTTTAAGGACTCAAATTCATTGTTGTCATGCAGAAAGAAACTGGTGTAGGGAATTGTGAATGCTTACATTCCAGCTGCTGCTTAGAAGATCAGAAGGGAATTCTTAACCCAGACTCTTCTGTAGGAATTACCAAAGAAATACATTTTGTGTATGTCCTGAGGGTGGCCATCTTTGAAAAGGTTCAAAAAGCTTAATAATTTTACCAGTAACAGATGTTGTTTATTTTTTTTAATTATTTTTTACAAAGGTACCTCCCCACTTCTAAGGCTGCATCTGCTTCCTTTTCCATTTTTGTTTTTCCCGTATCAGATCGTATGAAGATTTCTGTCTTTTGAAGATATGAAAAGTAACAGGCAACCTAATTTACTGAGGCAATGCTGAAGCACAAGTGCATGGACAGATGTAAAACTCAATACAGAGAAATGCTGACAGTCTGTATTTGCTCTCATACAACTGAAGAGACTTCTGTGGCTTTTCTGTAGACTCAGCTGTGTCACTTAGGAATGTTTTAATTTTTATTCAGATCAATGACAATTTAAGGATATTATATTTAGAGTTTTGGGCAGAGTAGGAAAGAGATATCGTTGATTTCAATTTGATAGCAATAACTTGCCCATGCAACTTCTATTGAAGTCACTATTGTCATCAGCACATTTTAGTTTCATAGTACGCTTTATGAAACTATGTCAAGTTGCTGGTTCCACTTGAAAATTTATAAATTTAAAATCAATGATGTCCTTTGACTAAAATATATCAGGGAAGCATTAAGGCTAGAGCTTTTTCTCACAATGAGTAGATCTTAATACAGAATGCTTAGAGCTTCCCCCTGAAATCCAGTGACTGCTATGCTGAAGCGTGGCAGCTCTTTAGTGGCAGCAAGCAGCAGTGCACATCGTTAGTTTGAGGCAGAGTTCATTCCATTCTTCATAGGCTCCTTTGGTCATGACAACTTCTTTTCTGAGTCTTTGAGTTCTTGCAAGTCTCTTAGGCTTTAAGAGGAATTATCTGGAGTTGGATTACAGTGTCTTCATAGAACATGAAAGTTAAAGCCAGTAAAAGAACCTCTCTTCTGTTTTCTTTCCTTTCTCCTGAGAATATTAATCCTAATGCAGAGGTCTCTGGATGTCTCATCTAAACAAACAACTAATGACCACATGGAGTAGACAAGTGAGAGGAAATGATTGATGCTGGTAATTTCATTACACAATATTTTCTCCCAGCAAAGAGGAAGCTCAGGCTTTTCTTTCTGCCTTCCCATTGATGAACAGTGACGGAAGCAGTGAAACGAGCAGTTTAAATGTCAAACAGCCTGCAGCGATTGCCTTGATCATCTCTCCCAATGTGTAAACTGAATTGTACTTCCAGGTTTATCCCACGAAGAGATGGACATTTTCCTCTGTGCAAAATAGATGAAAGTATTTCTTGATAAGGCCATACTTGCATTTGCCTGCTTGCTGTTTTTTCTTGTCTTTGCTGTGATCGGTGTACCTTGCTCAGCTATGCCATAGGTAAGAGTGTCTGGACTAAAGCAGTAAGACTCTTTATCCCGGTATAGTCAGCTGTGGATGAAAAGATGCTGTACTCCGTAGGAGTTTGGGCATTACGTGGAACTGCACACCCGACACGTGCATAAGTGCCAGCTCCCCCTCTTAACAATATGGGTGCTTTGCATTGTACAGCTGCATCTGTTCAAATGAGCCCTTCTTCCACCATGCAGAATCCCAGTCCCTCATTCCAAGTGCCCAATTCTGAAAGCATTGCTTGTTACTGCAGTTGCTGTGCTGGGGCTTTAAAAGACAAGTTGTGGAACGTTCACTGTGGCAAAACGTCCAGCTTTTAACTTGCTTGTTAAGAGGACTGTCTGCAAGTATCTGAGTTTTTAAAGGCGGGTGGGCAGTTTGATTCATGTCTGCATCTTCCAGCAGGTCTGTGCCCTCTCTGCATAAGAAAGGTTTTTCTGAATAAATACCTATTTTTCTGAAAAGTGCTAAGCTGGAATGTACCTCATTTGATATTTTGAGTTAGAAGTAGAATTCACATATGTGAAGGTAGTCACGTCTTTTTCCAAACACAGTTCTTATTAAGCAAACTGAGGGGTAGAAGTGCATTGTGAAGTGCAAGTGTTGGGAAGTGCTTGAGGATCACGAGATAGATGATGTTGATATTCACTATTAAAGACTCTGGGACAACCACAACAGTATGGTTCAATGTTATTCTAGTACTGTAACTTAACTGCAGAGTGTTTTATTGTGATTTTATAGAAAGCTTAAGAAAGGTACTATCAAAGACAGAAAACTGCTCAGGATTTATGGGGCAGATGCTGCAGAGTTAAAGAACCAATATAAACTGTCTCATAAAGTACAAAGTGAAATGAACGTAGCCTTTGCCAAATTGAAGGAAATGATCAAGATGAGGACAGGGCAAGTACAAATTACAGTAAAAAATGACAATCACTTTTCAATGCCATGAATATTTTTGATGAATGAGCTCTAAAATGTATTTTTATTGAGTTTATAGATTGTAATGAATGTGTCTAAGGAATTTTATGCAAAGCTTCAGAGTTCAGCTGTTTTAAAGAGATTTTTTTATATAGCAGTGATTATTTTATCTATATATTTAACAGAACTGTAAAACCACTTTAAAAATACCTGTAAAATTCTGTGTTTGTGATATACTTATTTATTAATTATGAATAATGAGTATAAATATTAAGCTATGCATCAGTTGCATCATCCATTTGGAAGGAGGACATAGGAGAAGATGTCTTAATGGACAGTAGAACATAAAAATACGTGAATGATCCAGTTAAGTTGTGTGATTCTTAATGCTGCATAGCAATTTATCATTTTGTGATGTTACCTTTCAGAAGTTGCAAAATATGCTGAGTGATTAGGCTACTTTTTTCCCTTTAGGTTCACTTTCACAGGCTGAAATTTCTACATGTATATTTTTGGTATCTAACACATTTAACTCTTCTATATCTTCTCATGACTCTCTATTTATTCTAGCTCAATGTGACTGTGACTTCTTTATCCAGGTAGTGTCACATTCAGCCTACTGGGGTGTTGTGAAGATCTTAGGGTTTTCTGCACTGATCCCCACAGGATCAGAACTTTAGGATATGGTCTGAACCAGTGTAGATGCTCTCATACTCAGCCATCTAGCGAGGTAAAAGTTATAAGGATAATAGTGCATTATGATTTATGCTACATTAGGTACTTGGATTGAGTCCCTTCTTGCAAGCTAAGACTTGAATGTATCCAGTAATGTGTTCAGTTCCTTGACTTCTGTGGAAGTCAATCCAAGCCATCTGTGTGCTAAGCACGCACGACAGGATCGGGCCCTAACGTGATTTAAATCGGCTTTAAACAGCATAGGCCAAGAAGTTGCTGAAGCCAACCTATTGCCATAGAGCTGGATCCCGGCAATTACAACCTATACAAACAGTGCCACTGACTTTAGTTAATCCCTTTCCATGGGTAGGATTTGCTTTCATAAATTCTGTAGGATCAAGCCCTTATTCTTTTTAGCAAGTTAATAACATGCTTCCACTTTTTATCAAGAGAGCAAGAGCGAGAGGAATGAATGCTTGGAGTCTAAGGGTAAGATTACTGCTTGGAGTAAGTCTGTGGAAGTTCCCAAATCTTTAGAGTTGAAAGCTCCTACCCTCGCAGTAAGTTGCCCGCTTTATTTTGACTAATGAGCAGTGAAGGTGGATGGAGGACCCCCCTCCAAGTTTTTGTAGTTCCGTGTTGTGCAGTTATTGTGAAGTAAATAACATCAATTCTTCACCTCTGCTTACCACACCTAATGCCAATTTAAAGCTGCTCAGCTTATGGCTTTTCATGTTCCACTTCTGCATAGAAAAAGGAATTGCACTAGAGCTTTCCCTTTCTTTCTCTTTTTTCCAAAAACACAAAATTGCTGAAACTATTTAGGCAATAGGATGAGATTTATATACACATTCAAACAATATGGAACAGACATATTCTAAAGAGGACAGCTTCCTTCCTCTGTCCATCTCTTGACAAACTCCTTTAATTGATAGAGACAGAACTGTCATTTAACCCTTATATTCTCAAGTGCCATGTCAGTTTGAGGGTTATAACTGATTGTCCAACATCCAAGTATTTCCTTCTTCCTCTGAATGTGAGACATGGAAACTTCCTTCCACCTCACTGGCATTTTTCATGACTCCTTTCCAGGCAGCTGCTACTGCTAATAATGGAAAATGAGAATTGTGTCACTTTCTCACCAGGAGGGGAACGTGTAAGGTTGTGTGTCTGCAACATAAAATTGGCCCCTGAGTGATTAGTGTACTTCTTTCTTCATGATAAGGCTAGAAGGGGCAATAAAAATAACTAGCCTTAGCCCTATGAGAAATACCAAACACAGCATTCCGGGAAAGCCTGGTTGTGGCCATCACTGTTCAGGCCACATGGTATTTTACTCCCTGAGTAGCTGCATTACTTTCACTGGGCGCTCCTGAAACCTGCTGGTTCAAGGAAAACATTTGCTGTGTGTCCAAACAGCAGTTCTTACAAAAGGGCCTTGATCCATGGATATTGCTAGGGTATGACAAACGATCACTAGTATTTAGTTAAAAACGACTTGACTGACCTTAAGTAAAGTAGCTTTTAAATTATATGCTGCTGATTTTTTGAGAATAATAATGAAGTCCTTATTTTTTAATACTGAATAACTTATACAAGTTAAATAATTCTATATTTACTGTAATCAGATAAATTCAACTACTGTTTTTTTCTTAACAAAGCTTATTTTAAATGGCATACCACTTTGTGTATCGTATTTTTCTGTGTAAATGCTTAAGAAACTGTTTCATCCCTTATTAATGTTCTCCAGTTGAAATTTAAGTTGTAAGGTGCTTGTTTGCTAAGGAGTTAAAGAGGGACTGTTACGGTGAAGAAATCACTTGTAAGTAGGGAATGTGCTATTTAAAATACATGCATCTCTTTGGCAAGTGGTCAGGAATGGTGGCTAGTGCTGGGAGAACTTGAGTGGTATCAGAAAACTGAAGAATATTCAGAATACTGAAGAAGGCCTATTTTTGAGTATTTTCAAATATATTTCTTCTGAATGCTCTCAATCAGTGATATATACTGAATGTTTGCACTTGTTGCTCAGAGCTATTTTTTGTGAGAAAGAAATGTATACTTGTGTATAGTTACTATAATAGAAAACAAATTGTTTTTAGAAATTGTTACTCTGTAATACAAATAGCATCTACTAGTGAATAGTTCCACTTTATTTTATAAAATCTCCAATTTTGAAATAAATGGACAGGCTTCCTTTATATAATCTGTTATTTGTGGGTTTGTCCTTTTTCCCTCTCCCAAAATCTCCAAATATATGATTTCAGGAAAGATTACCATTTTGTTCTTTTCATTTTCATGCCCAGAACTGAAGATCCCAACAAACAGAATGAATTCATAAAGTTTATTTTTATTTTTTCACACATTTTCCCCAAAAGTTACTTGGAATGTTATAGGAGGAATCTAAACTCTTTTTTCCCCCCTAATCAAGAGACAGAATGAACTTCAATTGTTTTATGGAGGTGAAGATTTATTGATTTAGTAGTGCATAGAAATAGGCAATCCATGAGAAGGATTAGAAAAAGAAAACAATTGTGTTGAATTATTTACTGTTCTCACATTCATTTTTTCTCACTTGTTTCTATGAAAGTGTCTAAATGTACAGACTAGTAATGAGTAATTTTTGAAAGCTGAAGCTGGCTGTAATTAGGAATTTGCAAGTGGGTTATGGAGATTGAGATTCAAATAGTCAAGGCAGATTACCTCAGTGTTTGGTAGCACAGTGAATCTTTGCAGGAGTATGGGGTCCCAACTTTACTTTGCATTCAAGCACAGAATAGGAACTGTCGGAGTTAGTTATTTTCTCTAATGAGTGACAAAAGTAATCTTCTAGCCACTGCAAACAAACCATTTTCCTTGCTGTGTAAACACACTTTGAAACTGAAAGAAGATGCAAATGCAACACAGACAATAAACCCATATGGATATAAAGTAATAATCTTCTTGAATTGCTGTGTTTATTGATGTTACAAAGATTATGTCCAGGAGAACTCACTGCAATAATTAATGAAACACCTTGCAGTGAGTAATTTCACTCCTTGGTTGGATGGTACTACTGGCAGTTCTCTACCCCGCACAAATGTATACATTACCTTGGAATATAATGTGACATATGATCAAAGCAAAATATATAGCTCCATCTGCTGTGAATACTTTGAACTGATTATTTTTGCATTATTTTTTATGACTGATCTGTGCCCTGGGGAACTGATTTATCACTTTGCTAATACACATTATCGACTTGTTTGAAGGAAGCAGCTTAAATGTAGCAGATAAGTACATTTATAGTTTGCAAAATGGTATTGTTATTGATTCTTGGGCAAAAAAAAGAGGAGCACAAGCAAGTATTTCACAAGGGTATTAGGAACCTTTGTTAATTAGGGCATGGTAGATCTTTTGTTCTGTGCCAAACCATCCCTTTTCTGCAGGAGTTCACAGCCACGAGCTGGTTGAGAGGAAAGTCTTCGGCTACATTTTCTGAAGCCAGGTGCACGAAAGTTGCCTTACCAGAAACCTCCTTAAGACACTCCAGCCGGCAGTAGCTTGCGGATAATCCTCAGTATGTTATTGGAATGGTGTGGGATGTAGTGACAACACAGGGGCATGACTGGCAGCAGCAGCAGGGGACAACAGAGGTCAACATTGACTTGCAGGAAGGAGGATCTTCAGAACCCATTTTAAACCTTGAGGCCATGATCAAATCAAAAAGGAAAAATTTTGCTGGCATAATTTCAAAATTCTATAGCAAGGCCAACTAATTACTGTAAAACAGCAAGTTCTGAAGAAATTTTTGTTATTTTCTAATCCAAACACATTTTTTTTCTTGTCCCACATGGAAAAAAAATAATAGAAACCAAACCTACCATCCCTTACTAATTCTATTGTTGGAAAGAGAAGGGAGAAAAGATCACTGTTTTCTTGATGTCTTGTATCTGCTATCCCATTATCAATATTTACATTTATAAAGAAATTGAGAAAACTAAAATTTGATGATTATTATTCTACTCAGGATTTTAATTAGTTGAGCTATTCTAATCCCTTCACCCAATATCCTGTATGTTTTTTTAATCAAACACCGAGTGCCAAGTAGTTTGTAATATGTGGGGTTATTTTAGAATTTTGCATTACATTGATGAGTTCACCTGAACTTTCTTTACAAATCTTTTACAGAGATTCATGAAATCAGCATAAAATTCAATTTTTGATTGGAGTTAAACTCTGACAGTTACGTGTCATAATACCAGCATATGACATAAAATATCCGTTCCTTACACAGGAGAGAAGGTTGTGGTGGTAGAACAATGAAGTACAGTACAAGAGGGATCCTGACTGTGCTGTTAAATCACAACCCCCTGTCAGCAGGCTTAGGGAGGAAGTAGCTATGGACAAACACACCCTTTTCTTTATAAGAAAATAACTTCCAGAAATTTTGGGGGGCATTTATGTGTATTGCTTTCTGTGTTTAAAGTATTCTGCTTGCCTTCTCTTTGAACCTACTTGAATTGGAAAAAAATAATTACTTAGTCATGGCCTCCAAAGGACTAGGGAGGATTTCTTTCTGCTCTAATTTACATTAGAAGTAACAGAGAATGCCAATTTCCTTCAGTGCTTCAGCTAAAATTGGAAAAATAGACACATGTGGTCTGACAGCTCCCGCTGGATAAGACTGAACAGCTGCTCCTCTTCCTAAGGTTTTGTCACGGGATAGAATTATTCTTTCATCCATAAAAACAGAAGGATGCCCCTTGCATGCTATAAAAATACTTAATACTTTTAATGTTTAGTAACATGAGTGTTACAAAAGAGGAGTTCTAAATGGCAACAGAGGTTTGAGCCAAGTAAAAAAAACACTTAACTTGATAATACTCTAGGTATCTATTTCACTTTTCTCCTAAAATTTTTTGCTAAGGCTTAAACCTTACAGTGCTCCAGTCAACTTTACCTCCTCATACTGTTTCTGTAAGCACAGCCAGCTACGTTATGGAAGGCAGCAAATCTCAGGTTGAGTGGGGATGGAACAAAAAAAGGCTGTGTCTCCAGTGCGGCACGTTCCATTGCACATGCACAGTGCTGAGCACAACTTAAAAGGAGAGTCGTTGGGCAGAGGCAGCTTTTTATTACATTTATGTCCTTATTACTATATCTTTATTAGGCAACAAGGAGGATCTCCAATCTACGTAAGTAAATGTGATCTTAGGACAGTCCTAACTTGCCCACCTGGCCAACTACAGGTGTAACTTGTGCTATACCTGAACACCAGAAACCTTGCAGTGTTTTGCAGAGCCAACAGCATCAGCAAAATGCAGTATACAACCAAGTCTATCCACTGCGGAAAGGAGGTGCCAAGAGCAGGAAAAACAAGGCCAGGTATGTAGAATTACATTATTTAAAGATTTCCCTGCTCAAGAATGACCACATTGCCCACGTGTGGCTAAATCTTTACATTGTTGGTGTGGTAATGTATGAGTAGTCCACGGACCTGACTGTTCATTAGCGCTGCAGGTATGTTTGTGTCTGTTCTTCTGAACTTCTGAAGTGTGTTTATTGTCCCATCACTGAAGCTGATGTGAATAAAATACGTATTGTATTTTTCCTGCATGGACAGTAAGAAAATTTCTTGAAAATAATGGTGCTTTTGGATATGTGTGTTAATGAAGGACACGGAGAAAAAATTAATCGGAAAAACTGAATTTTGCACCTAACAGTTAAAATGAGGCCATAGCAAATGGTGGTCCATAACAGTACAGTTCTGCACTGCATAAATACATCTTGTGGGCACAATTCCCCACACTTTTGTAACTGATGACTGAGAAATCAGCAGCACAATTCCTCTCTGGTTCCATAAAATCACCATCTATATAGGGAGGTGGCCAGACAGTAATAGCATGTGATTATTTCATATCCATTCTCTAATATTTCAACAAGATTCACATTACGCTTAAAGACTTTCAGACTCTAAATTTGAGTTTAAAAATTATCTTTACTTTTCCGAATACTTTGCCTTCCATGCATACATTATTTTCTCTAATAAACATCTGATCACAGCTGTAGGCATGGAGATCTGATTGAACCTGCATCCATAACGTTAGGCGGATTCAGTCTTCTTACCAGCCACAAAGGTTATGGTATTGCCAGGTGATGCCATGGGAGCTGGGAACTAGCAACTTCAAATTACCTAGGATTTGGAATTAAACTGTAAGGAAGCTCCAGATGTGTTAGCTCTTATGAACTGACTGATTCAACTCCCTTGTCCTGCTTGAATGACTATATCTTCAGGGTTATTGCTGAGTCTAAGCCAACAGGTGGGATTTTTTAGTATAGCTGTATTTGGTAAAATGTGCAAGTCAAAGCGGACAAGAAACAGCGAGAGCAGTGGTCCAGTTGGCTGATACAGTCTTAAGCAATGGCAAAAGGAGCACCAGAACCTGACCACCTCCTGCAGTCCCTTCTTCCACTGTCATTGACTCAAGGATGTTAGGCACAATCTCCCCACTTTTCTTTCCCTTTGGAACAAATTTTTTTTTGAACTTCTGTGACTCTTTGCCCTCTGGTGACAAGGGTTTCCAAGACCTTTCACTTTCACTATGAAACATTCACTTTTGACGCTGTGAGGAGAGGCCAGCCCGGCCCCTTGCACGGAGGTAAACCTACCTGCAACCAGCTCACCAGCTGGACGGGCTTTTAGAGCAGCAGGGCTCCACCAGCCCCAGCAGGAAGCAGCGCGCAGGGGTGGCTGCTAACCCACAGCCGCCAGACTCACATCCATCTTGTCCGGGGTGCTGCCAGCACAGGCTGAGGCACCAGCTCCAGCCACGGCAGAGCGGCGTTTCCCTTCAGCAAAGGATTCTGCACGGAAATGGCTGCCGGTGCGCAAGGAGAAGGGGGAGACAGCAGGAGTGGAGAGTCCTCCGCGCGATGCTACCGAAAGGCTGGTCTTGATGGACTCTTATTCAACGGCGCGGTCTTCGGAGTTCGAGCCGGTAGCATCGGCATCGGATGCTTCTGTGTTAGTGAACGAAGCTAGAAGCGGTGGAAGGGTCTACACTATGTAGGTATCTAGGACGATCTGCAAGACACACACAACGAAGAGAAAGAAAAAAGCCGCATCAAGAGAGGGAG